>BQMF02000086.1:600000-1125769 GCA_027922465.2 Turritopsis dohrnii
TTCACCATGCAGTCAGGTTTTGGATTGCTAGAATCAGGTACGATCACCATTACACTTCCACTTTGTCATTCTACAAAAATGTCATGGCAATGATTCCGTAGCTTTTAACCAAGATGCTTGCTTTTCAGGTGAATTACTTTTAACAGTATGGAATAACAATTGTAACATAATTATGTGGTACTCGTAGATAACTCTGCAGTAGCACTTGAGTGAAACATTTATGTGCTATAGTTTTAAAACGAAAATTTCAGAAATTCTTTTTCTCAGAGGCGGATCTAGCGATTAAGCAAAATTTATGAAGGAGTGTAGGAGAATTGTGGAGAAAAGCTGTGGAGGAGAGTTGTGGAGGAAGGTTGTGGAGGAGAGTTGGACTATTTAGAATTGAAAAGTAACACATTAACAATCTAATGAAAATATAAGATTGCAAATAAGAAATTTTAGTACCGTATAATGTAACATCAGTGTAGATTTTATCTGGAGTCAGCCAAAAAAAACAAAAACAACAAGAATTGTGATTACATTCAAATCTTTGCTTGATCATCAGATTTCCGAGGTCTGCAAAATGTTATTTTCTTTCCATAAGATAATTTTATGCACTGAGGATGAAATGAGAATTCCGAAAAACTCATTTCGAAAACCTTTTTCGTTTTTAAATGTTTTTTATCCCATGCTATGGCGCAAAATACTGCATGTTCTAGTACCTATTCTAAAGTTATATTTTTACTGTCCACAGGCTTTTCGTTCAGGTTTAGTTTCTCGAAAAAGTGAAGCCAATGTGATGGTGAAGAACACGTTAGATGTTGTGCTCGGTGGAATTATGTACTGGTTTGTCGGATACGGATTAAGTTTTGGCCCTAACTTGAAAGACTCAAGTGTGATGTCAGGGGATGGGCATTTCATGACCAGGGTATCTCTAGATGAAGCAGAAGTTTATGCAAAGTATTTTTTTCAGTTATCATTCGCTACAACAGCGACAACAATTGTCTCTGGTAAGTCAAACACAAACTTACTTTCTCACAAGATCAATTGTACTGAGCTCATTGTGTTCACTTGTGTTTACAGGTGCTGTAGCTGAACGTGTCCAACTAAGTTCGTATATGATCTTTGCAGCTATCAATACCGGATTGATATATGTTTTTCCAGCACACTGGATGTGGGATGAGAATGGTTGGCTGTTTAAAAATGGAGCGTATGATTTTGCAGGTTCGTGTGTTGTTCATATGTCTGGCGGAGCAGCGGCGTTTGCAGCCACACTACTACTTGGTCCACGTTACGGAAAGTATGATGAAGAAGATAAATTAACATATGGGATGGCTAGTCCCACTAATGTTGTTTTGGGTACGTTCTTCTTGTGGTGGGGATGGATTGGCTTCAACTGTGGATCAACATTTACTTTGAGTGGAGGTAATCCTTGTAACCTGCTCTGCATTTTAACCGATTAATTGTCTGCTACATCAACAAAAACATCAACCTGTAGACTGATGGAAGGATCCTCTGAGATAAATCAAGCACACACAAAATAATAGATCCCTCTATCGTGGCAGTTAGTTGCTAAAAAGGTTCGAGATTCTCAAATTTCAATTTTGAAGTATTCCGGATATCTTCAAATTTCAGGGGCGTGGCGAATTGCATGTCGTGTTGGCGTTATTACAATGAATGGCGCAATGGCGGGTGGTTTATCTGCTATCATATTGGGCTTTGTATTGTATCCACGTACAATGTACCTGGTTGATATTCCACACTTTGTCTCAGGAATACTGGGAGGACTGGTGGCAATTACCGCTCCTGCTTCTGTCATCACAACATGGGAAGCATTGATCATTGGATTTATTGGTGGTTGGATTGCAAATGGAGGTAAGAATCGGATGGAAAATATTTGATTGAAAGAAATACTCTAATTTTTACTTTATTTTTTTTGGTTTTTTTGTTTGTTTATCTTGCTTAGTTAATTTGTAACGAAGTTAGTTACCAAAAGTTCTAATTAGCAAGCTAATAATCTTTCCATCTTCCCTTCCTTGTTAATGAAATCTGCATAACAGTCTCTTATTTTCATTTTCTTAGTTATATATCTGTTGGAATGGTTAAAAATAGACGATCCTGTTGGTTGCGTGGGTGTACACTGGGCAGGAGGTGTGTGGGGAATGATTTCTGTAGGATTCTTCGCCCAAAAAACACCCGGATTTTTAGAAGTTGATGGAATATTTCGTGGAGGAGATGGGATATTGCTTGGATATAATATTGCAGCATGTTTGGCGATTACTGTTTGGTCAGGAGGGTTAACAGCCATCGTTGTAAGTTCGTTTGTAAGAAACTATTACCCAAACTGTTACCAGGGCGACATATTTTGCATATGATGTTGTTTTTGTAGTTTCTAGTGATGAAGTATACAATCGGTATTCGCATGTCTGTTGAGCATGAGTTGAAAGGTTCAGATGAAGTCGAACATAATATAATTGAAGATTTATCAAAAACATCTATCGCCGAAAGTAAAGTGCTTGGAAAGCGAATATCTTCGTATCCGGTATATAGAAATTCTGGCGAGAGGTTTGAAGAAAAAGCTACCAACCCGACTTTAGTTTTGAGAAACATGAATGGACTTTGACTGTCAATTGGACTCTGCTGTTTCTGAAACATCAGATCTTCAAGAGTATCCTTGTTTTTGGATCAACTTAATTTTTTGAAATTTTGAAAGTTTATTTGGTATCTATGGCTTTTGTTTCACCTTAGCTTAACTTCAAGATTCCCAAAATATGTAAAAAAGATAATGTCGTACTCCAGCTTTGTCAGACCCTCCGTGATCATAATATTTTGAACATAGACTGTAATTTTTATTGTAAGCAAATATAGACCATTCACAAGAGCCATTATTATGTGTTTGTTGCTATTGGAAACTTGTTATTATTATTGTTATTATTTATGTGGACCACGACACAAATGACACAGATTATTTAGGAGTTTTTGCTAACTTTGAAGATCATAGATCGGAGTTCATTCAGTTCCTTAGATTCTGTAGTTGTGTTAAGAGTTCAACAGGATTCTCTTTTCTAGTTAGGATTTGATATTCTGTGGATGGTTTTCCATATTACTTGTGGTCGTTTTAATGACGAAGCCTTATGTGTAATAAAGTGAAATTGCTTCGCACAGATCAGTGTTTATTCCAGCCTTTCAAGATTTGTATGTACTATAGTTTATTTCATGGGCCACGGCTTGTAGTTTTAAGTGAGGGGTGCAAAAATTGCAGAATTTTCCCTCATTCTGTACTGTGAATCAAACTATAACAGAAGTTTCTAAATCAGAGAGAAGTAAAATTATTTCAATGCTTGAAAATTGAAAACATAGAACCAGAACTTGCTTTCTTAAATTATAAAGACTTCTTTTAAAATAGTTTCTTGTAAATTGACTGCTCTCTTGAGAACCATACGCAACTTTGTGAGCTCTGTGAGATATATTTACGGATGTAAAACAATAGTGTCACCTCCGTACATGAGTATCCGTACTATCATTGTTCAAAGATATCTTCGATCAAAATGTTTAATGACGTTATGGAACCCCCGTGATCTTACATTGCTGACTCCCCGATCTCTCTCATAGCTCACCTCTACCATATTGCGTAATTAGACAAACAAACAAACAAAAGACAAGCAAACAGAGAATTGGCTATCAATCAATATATAGACCATAGAATATATAGAATATATAGGCTCTTCAAATTAAAGAATTGGAAACGGAACGTGCTACATCTTGTGGAGTTCGAAATTCGAAACACGACAATGTTAAGATCATATGTTTATGACGAACTGTTTCCGAGATATCGTCGAACAAAACTATTAATGACGACATAAAAACCCCGTCCCCACAATCAAGCCGACAAGCAGACAGAAAATCGAGTATTAATAATAGACTACACATCCCGCGTTGTGATTTGGCTATGGATGTATGTTTTCATGACCAGACTTTGTTTATGTTTGGCAATTAAGATTAGGAAGGTCATTCAAATAAAACTTAATAATGTGTGCTGATTTGGGGAAAAATGGATGGATGCATTTTGCACAACCAAAATCTTTGTATATTTTTGTATTTGAGATTTAGGAAAACCATTTGTAATGTACGGTGGCACATTAGTGCCATCAAGTAACAAATTCATCTCTTGATACAAACTCGTTTCACAGGACGTCCTACAAACTCACAGGACGTCCTATGAATTCACAGGACGTTCTATGAATTCACAGGACGTCCTATGAAATCACAGGACGTCCTAAGACGTGCTCCAGGAGATACCTTGACTATGTCCGCATAAACATTCCGAATCAAAATGGCGTCACTGATCACGTTTCTTCGGGGACGAAATGTTCCTGAAGAAGGGTTAAAGAGATTAGAACGTAAACTTATTTCAATTCCATGCAAATTTTGTAAAAGGGCTAATATTTCTATGTACTTAAATCCTCGTTGGTGGTAATGATGAATAAGATCATCTCTTGAAGCAGCCATCTTAGTTCTTTGACTTTCTCTATGTTTTGATACCGTACATGACCACGTAGGACGTCCTGTGAGTTCGTAGGACGTCCTGTGAAACGAGTTTGTATCAAGAGATGAATTTGTTACTTGATGGCACTAATGTGCCACCGTAGTAATGAATAAGTATGACAGTATATATACATATGGAACATTTAAAATATATATATATGAGTTACATCATCCATAAAATAACTGTGATATTTGACAAGGATCAATACTTACTTGCTTGAGTATATTATTTTTTTAGAACCAAAATAAAGGATATTCTATGTGGTTCAGTTATAATCAAGTTTATTGGCAGTAATGAATACAATAGAGTTTCTTATAGTGTTAATTACGCTTTCACGAGTACTCTTGAGACCCGAATAATAGGTGGGGTTGGAAATATATTACATTATAAAATATTAAAAAATAGTACTTATAAGGGGACTGGACTAATAGAGGGAGGGAGGTGGATAGGGTTGGAAAAGTAGTGTATATAGGCAATTTCTTGTACTCATTCGTTAAACTCACACTTGTTTCGTTTTTTTTTTTCAGCAAGCGGACAACATTCCCTATACAATTTGATACAAGAAAACTAAAAACTAGTGTCGAACGAGTTACTTCCTTTGAAACTTTTTTGGGTGTCAGCCTCCACTCTTCCACTTTCTTCCCCAATATCACGTAATTCATAGTATATAATTGTGCTAGACTGCACAATTAAATGACTGAAAATAAGTAATGGAGGGGTCGGAAAAAAGATTTCCTGGGTGGAAAATAATCGAACAATTTAGACAATTATTAATCAACAATTATTCAGGACTTGAGTAGATAATTGGAAATGTAATGTTATATTTAGAAATTCAACTCTTTTTTCAATTTCTTCAAGAATTTTAAGAAGGTGGAAGGAAAAATATACTTGAATAGTTTAATGTACTGTTTGATGTTGTTAAATCAGTACTAGGACCTTTCCATCAGGGCTATAAAAATTTTGGTGTAACAGCTGCAATTCAGTATTCATGTAATTCCATTCTATGAGAATCCAATGAGAAGGGCTGGAACATGGACCAGACAAAAATTTTAAAAATTTTGGTGTCCAAAGAACTTGCAATAAACTCTGCAGATATGAATTATATTCACTAGAGTCCTGCTAAAGGGATTTATTGTTTTCTTGGAGGATTATTGTGTGTCAATAATATGAGATGACCACTTTCATGTTTTTAATCCTCATAGTGGTAATGAAAGGGGAGAGTATTGATCCCAGGGAACATCTTGATTTTCATTCACACATAAAAAGTTTACTTAGGTTAGAGTTAGACATTTAAGTAAAATATATGAAAGTACTAAGTCCAATTCACTTACTAGACCATTGTTATCAAAGTCATCCTATAGGGCCCACTGTCTAGGAAAATCTTATTAATCAACATTGTTGACCTTGTTTTCCATTATTATTTCCAGCTGATGAGCATGAAACCATTAGTCTTGAAAATGACAAGTTTCATTAAGTTTGCGTAACCCGCTCTACCGTGTGTAGCACACAACCCGTGTCAAGCACTCTACTGGATAAGAGATATCCAAAAGAAGATATATAATATATATAAGAATTGTGTTGTGCCATATAAGCAACAACAAAAAACACACACACACACACATTTGTTTTATGTACAATATTTTGACCTTACGTGACTTTGTCAAGTAATAAATATATTTATAGTAGCATGTAGCATACAATATAATGTCTTATAGACATCCAAAGTTTTAACCATGTAAAAAGTAGTGCATTGATATAAATGTAAAACTCACTAGGCAAGTCATTGGTTTTTGCCTTATGTTAGTTGCTTTTATATCTATCCATAGTATTTTTAATATAATAATGTTGTAACAGTAGTATACTGTAGTATTGAGAATAGGCTTGATCGGTTTTCTTTGATTCTTTTGCAAATTTGCATACAAATATAATTGCATAACGTTGTAAGATATTTTAATACACTTAATTTAACCGCATGCCGAATTAAGCCGCATATCAAAGAAATACTCTTAATTAAATGCAGCTTAATTTTATCGTGGTTTACAATAATGGTGTCAATTATTTCACACTAAAAGAACGAGAAACGAAAAATATGAAAACTATGATACATGAGCTTATATATTTAATTCCTCCATGATGAAATTACATTTCACATCTCTTTGTTCGCATCTTCATAACGTTGGATGTTATTGTTAGACACATTCTCTTTTAATATCCGAATGTAGTTTTCATTGCTACAGTATACCTTTATCAAGATGTCTTAGGATTTTGGCTTAGTGTTTTCTACGATGGCAGATACTTTTTCTCCCTTCTGAATAGCGAACCAAATATGTCTCAATAATTCTCTAGCGGCATGTCCAAGACAGCAAACCTGTTCAATTCGCATATCTTTTCCAATATAGCGATGCCAACTCGCAGTGTTCTGATTGGTGTGAAAACCGCCTAAGTTTAGAAATGATACCCTACCATTCCGATTTCTGTATGCCGAGAACAAATTTAGCCGCATTCGAACACTGTATTTCGTCATTTCATACATTACGCTTTGCAGAGGAAAGACGTCTGTTTACTTGTTTGACATGCAATGTCGTTGTTCAGATATGAGCCTGTGAAAGATGATACCTCAAATATTTGTAACAAAACTAGTTCTATTGTTTCAAAGGATGCTTCATCTGGTTCCTTGCGTTTTTTCTCAGAAGGAGGCAACAAAGATGGCTGAAGAACTATGGCGTAGATCTACTCAGAGCAGTAAAGTAAAAAAAAAACCAAAACAAGATTCGCATCTCTCGTTGCGCTAGCTTGTATGGATATAGACAGTCTGTTAAACATTTTGCCTACAAATAATCAAAACGAAAGCAGCATTCGACGCTGGATCCCGACATATAAATCTCAGTTGGCTCAACAACGAATGGAAGAAGGGGTTATATGACAAAAATTTGTACATAGAAGGGTGAGGAAGGAGAGAGAAAAGGGAGAAAATAGAACCTATCATAACACGTATATTATGGAAAGAAGTAAGCACTCGATATTTAATATTTCATGAAATTTCCTCTATGAAAAAGTCTCATGATATTCCTAATGTATTAAATCTTGACCAAACCCCATCTGCATTTGCGGCTGCTAGTAAGTTCCCTGTAGCTGAAAAATGATCAAAGTATGTTCTTATTGCAGGAATAGATAAACGTTGCAGAACATTAACTGTGACCAAAATCATGATCAGCTTTCACCATTACAAAAGTTATTTACAAAAGAATAAAAGAAAGGCGTCTTCCTCCAAAAGCTCGAGGTGACAAGAGATTTCTTTTATTCTTTCAACGAAAGTCACTGTAGTAACCAAATCTTAGACTATTTCGCTGCCGTTGCACAAACAAAGAAAGAGTTGAACCTTCTTAACGATCAGAAATGTTTGCTAATCCGGGATACTTTCACAAGTCAAAACACTGATGAACATTCTTACAGTAAACGTTCTAAAGAATTTAACACATCTTTTGCAGCCATAAGATCTAACTACCAATGCGACACTTAAGAATATAGAAAGAAAAGAGTTCAGTAACTACTTCACATCAACTAATTTGAAAGAGTTAATTAAAGAACCCAATCTGGATGTCACGACTATCTCTACCGACTTAAGATTGGAAACGCTAAAACCTGAGTATCCGGTTTACTTGTCAATTGGTTCATTTTGTTGGAAAGTACGCCATTGTAATTCTTCAGCGAAGTGATACAGATGTTTCCTTTGGTTACCAACGCATACAGAACAAAATTGATAAATTTTCACATCTTTGGAGAAGTACAGAGTCGCATTTTTGCGAATCTTGCTGGTTTTAAGATGTTGGTTGGGTTAAAAAAATATCCTCAAAAAATATCCTTCGCTTACAAAGTTTTTTGTGTCTGGAAGAAGTACTTTGTTGGTTCTTGAGTTGATGTATAGATTTTCTTGGTTGAAATGTTTATTCTTTTGATCTTGATGAGTTTCAAAACTAATCAAAGCAGTTGAGCCTGCTTTTTTATGTTTTGAATTGTAATCATTATACATTATTGAGAACAGCATTAGTTTTCTTCTCTTCTTAGAAAGTGCCTTAAAAAATCGTATTCTCCTAAAAGACGGTTGCAAATTCTCCTCAAATTCGGCTCTAAAAAAAGAATGACCACTCTGTTTCGATTAAGAAATATATCCTAATTTAAATGAACTAAGTGTCCTGTCTAACATAATAATAACAGTCAAAAAAGCCAATATGCGTAACTTGTTAACTTGCCAAAATATGAATTGCGAACAAACTGATACCTTTCAACGATTTTCTTTGCATGAAGTTAAGATCACTAAATAACAACAATGAATATTGTTCTTCAGCAACCCAGAACGTCATGATTTAAAACCATGAGATGAACAGTAACACTCTGAGGCAGTAGTTTTCTAATTGATAAGTAGATTTCTGTATGGTGGTCAAGTCAATCTCAATGTAAACAATCTGAGAACAGCTCTGAAGAGTAAGGAGAATGTAAGCCCAGAGAACTTTTTGTGATTAGTATGACAATAAAACATACTGACAATATTAGTATAGCACTTTTCTATGACTTGCTGACTGTCGCTGATTAGATGATGACTGTGTTGTAGCATGACGTTTTTTAAACTTTTGATGAAATTTCGAAATCAGCACCTATAAGCGAACTGAGGCGTATATAATAAGAATGTGGTTGTCTGAGTAACGAGCTCGAAGTCATTGTGATCACATTAATTTTTTTTACAGTGAAGGAAAAGTTATGTCTTAAATCAAATCACAGTTAATTATAATTTTAAAACAAATTACGTTTCATAGATAATGGAGGAATTAAACCGCGGAAAAAAAATACACTTGTCAGTTCCATTGTTTCACCACGCACTGATCACGTGTCACCTTCCGTATAAAAGACTGAAAGGTGCTTTTGAACGCAATCGTAAATTTGAAGTGGATTCAAACATGTCTTCTAATGTCACTGCACCAACTTTACCTAATAATCCGTTCGGTGAGTCTGGACAAGTTGCAACAGACGTTTTATGGATAATAATAACAGCTTTCATCATTTTTACCATGCAGTCAGGTTTTGGATTGTTAGAATCAGGTAGGATCACCGTTATATATTTAAAAATGTTTCATTTTGCAAAGATAACAACGTTATCCCATAACAATCATTCAGTAAGTTTTGACCAAGATGTTTTATTTCCAGGCTTAACACTTCTATGTTGCTTTTGTTTCTAACTGGTTGCTAGAGAAGATCAACAAATAAATTACGCATTAGTTTTTCGAATGCAAAGAAGCTATTTCTTTGTAACTTCAACCTGTGAGAAACATTCGCGTACGTAGATCTCGGTGAATGTTCATATGCCAAATTGAACTGTTAACTTTCGGTATTAATCACATGGTTTCTTGAAATCTCGCCTGTGAATGCTATATACTAAAACTTGAAATCAATCAGAGCTTGAAATTTATCGTAGAATGTGATTCCGAGTCGAATACAGTGGAACCTCTTCAAAGTGGTTATAGAGGTTTTACTGTAATTTCATTTGGATTGAACTGACAACAGAATAAGGTTACTTAATTTAACATAGTGCTTTTGTTTTATTTTATTATAAAATAAATTTTGCTTGCGTCAGATATTATCATTGCATTGCACCCCTCTCTAATTAAATCATTCCAGTTTAACAATTTTTGATCAAATGTTAAGTCGCTTTCTTTACATTATTTAAAAGAGGTTTGCTTATCTCGGATTGTTCAAACATTTTGCTTAAAACCTCGGGTTGACTTTGTACGAAACAAACTACCTTAAAAGACATGTATTTCCTAGCTCGAATTCTCAAGTTTCTCTCTTTTATAATGTCTTATTAAAACGAGATCTCTTAGTAGGTTACGTGTTAATGTTGCAATATTGCGTCAGAAGGGTAAATAAGTAACCTGACACAAATACATGGGGTGTCTCGGTAAATGACGGATAATAGTTCCTGACAGCATTTCACACATGCGCGTTAGAAGACAGCAATTCTCAAATGAGCTTAAACTATGTCTCAGATAATATTTTAACAGTAATTGAAAGTTAATTGCTATAATTTTGAAACAAATTTTTTCCGCAATTGTTTTCATGTCATTACTTTTAGAATCATTTGCGCTTGACTCTTGGTTTTCCAGTCATGAGATATGTAAAAGAAAATAAAACGATCCTAAGCTGATTCCTCAGAAGACTTTCGACACTTAAGTGGCATGTTTCTGCTTGACATGCAATATAAAGATATTGCACAGAAAAATAAAATGCACTCGTAAATTGACTTCTGTTATTACCAATATGAGTAGACGAAAACACAAAACATAAAATACAATTGAATTAATACGATAAAAGTTCTTTCCTAGCATACCCACAACAAAGCTTAATTATTTTTGATCTTATAATATCCGACTTTGATAGTCTCGTAGTGTGTCTCCACTCTAGCCACAGGCATGTGTTGATACTTCTTCAGCATTAGTGAAGGAACTTCAATTGCTTTTATTACGGCTCACCATGAAACCTCTCATAGAGATTAGCAACATCCTTTTGGTATGGTTTGGTTTTCTCAAAGTTAGAGAAGATCAAAAAGAAAAGTTTTGAAAATAAACGCAATAATAGCGTATTTGCAGAAAACAAACCAATCATACCCCCACAGTGTTGGACAGAATTTAGAGAAGCACTTTTTCCGACAGGGCACAGTCCTGTCAATTCATCACACCTTTTAACAACATTTGAAAATTGTCTTGACATAAAACTTATCAACTGAATTGTCTATACTGGTTCTAAATTTTCAAGGGCTTTATTTCAGGTTTGGTTTCTCGAAAAAGTGAAGCCAATGTGATGGTAAAGAACACGTTAGATGTTGTGCTCGGTGGAATTATGTACTGGTTTGTCGGATACGGATTAAGTTTTGGTCCAAACTTAAAAGATTCAAATGTGATGTCAGGGGATGGGCATTTCATGACTAGGGTATCTCTAGATGAAGCAGAAGTTTATGCAATGTACTTTTTTCAGTTATCATTCGCTACAACAGCGACAACAATTGTCTCTGGTAAGTCAAACAGAAACTTACTTCCTCACGAAAGCAGTTGTACATTGAGTTTGCAATTGTGTTTACAGGCGCTGTAGCTGAACGTGTCCAACTCAGTTCGTACATGATCTTTGCAGCTATCAATACCGGATTGATATATGTTTTTCCTGCACACTGGATGTGGGATAAAAATGGTTGGCTGTATAGAAAAGGAGCGTATGATTTTGCAGGTTCGTCTGTTGTTCATTTGGCTGGTGGAGCAGCGGCATTTGCAGCTACACTAATCCTTGGCCCACGTCACGGAAAGTATGATGAAAAAGATAAATTAACATATGGGATGGCTAGTCCCACAAATGTTGTTTTGGGTACGTTCTTCTTGTGGTGGGGATGGATTGGCTTCAACTGCGGATCAACATTTGCTTTGAGTGGAGGTAAACTTTAAAGTTGTTCCGCAATTTAATCGATCAACTTGCTGATGAGTATGTATAAAATATCTACTGATAAAACGACCTGTCAATATTGAAAATTATTTTCCCCTATTGTATAAAAACGTTTGTATGAGAGTATCAAGGTGATGAAAGGCAGTGGGGAAATTGATGTCATGCAGGATTCACTATGTTTTCCTCAGTGAATTCGCAAAATAGGCACTTGCTGTGAAAGAGAAATTTCTAATATTTCAGGAGCGTGGCGTGTTGCAAGCCGTGTTGGCGTTGTCACAATGAATGGTGCAATGGCGGGCGGTTTATCTGCCATCATATTGGGCTTTGCATTGTATCCACGTACAATGTACCTGGTTGATATTCCACACTTTGTATCCGGGATACTGGGTGGACTCGTGGCAATAACTGCTTCTGCTTCTGTTATCACAACATGGGAAGCATTGATCATTGGATTTATTGGTGGTTGGATTGCAAATGGAGGTAAGAATTGAGAAGAAAATTGCTTCATTGAAAAAATTATGTTAATATGCTGTTATTTTTTCGGTTTTTTTTTCAATATCGCTTTAATGTTTTGGTGAATTTGTAACAATGGATTTGTAATTAAGTAAACTTGTTGTTCCATTTTCTGTTCCTTGTAATTGAATCACATGTCAATGAGTGGAGACTTAATAGTTTTAACTTATGTTTTGCAGTGATATATCTTTTGGAATGGCTCAAAATAGACGATCCTGTTGGTTGTGTGGGTGTGCACTGGGCTTCAGGCTTGTGGGGGATGATTTCCGTAGGATTCTTCGCACAAAAAACACCAGGATTTTTAGACGTAGATGGAATATTTCGTGGCGGAAATGGGAGATTACTTGGATATAACATTGCAGCATGTTTGGCGATTACTGTTTGGTCAGGAGGGTTAACAGCCATCGTAGTAAGTTCGTTTGTGATAAACTATTGTCCGAACTGTTACCAAGGCGATATATTTTATATATGATGTTGTTTTTGTAGTTTCTAGTGATGAAGTATACAATCGGTATTCGCATGTCTGTTGAGCATGAGTTGAAAGGTTCAGATGAAGTCGAACATAATATAATTGAAGATTTATCAAAAACATCTATTGCCGAAAGTAAAGTGCTAGGAAAGCGAATATCTTCGTATCCATCACATAGAAAGACTGAAAATGGATCGAATGTTATTCTTGAAAGATATACAAACCCGAGTTTGGAGTTGGGTGATATCAACGGACATTAACGCTGGGCTTGTGCTAGTATTTTTGAAGTTTTTTGTGTGGTGATAACATTTCTTTATTCATGTTATTATCACTGGATGGTGGCACTGCGATGTTTCTGATAATCAGAGGGATTGGTTGGAACGATTACAAAAGTTTTGATATATATATATATTATATATATAAATATATGATGTCTGATATATGTCGGGGAAAGAGAGTTTAAATTCTGCTATTATCAGAGTCTTTGGTCTGTAATATTTCAGCAACTTATCATTAACCTTTAATGCTACATACTTCACTGATGAGCTTTTCGAACTCTTTTCACACTTCAATGTGCTAGGACGTTTCCGGACAACTGGTTTTTCGACTTATATTTTCATGTGCGTATAACTGTGTGGACCATCTACCCTTCATATTTTGGCTTCCAACTTAGTAAGTAGCTTTTTTGAACTTTATATAAAACATTAAAATCTTGTAAGATGATGTCGCTATTATTATTTTTTTTTTCAGTTATTTATTTCGACCGTGTTCATGCACACATTTTTTGAGATATTATAAGGACAAGATTGATGAGAGAAGTTACTCCTAATGTTCTGAATAACTTCAATCTCTTTATTGTTTTCACTTTATGAAAATCGAAAGAGAAGAGATAAAATCTGTGTTGAGCACTTTTATAGTATCGAAAAATTATATTTAATTCTACCGACAGAGGCGTAGCCAGAGGTCAGTCAAAATTTGTGGAGGAGAGTTAAGTCATTTAAGGTAGAAAAGGAAAGCGTGCAAGTAACCTAATCAGCACTTAAGACTGAAAAGAAATATCATAATGTTGAACTCCTCCAGGTTTTTTTGACTGACCCTAACTACGCCTCTGACCGAGCGGAAGATTTATATATATTTATATATATTAACTGATAAATGTTTCAATAATTATTATTGTGGCTGAACTTCGAAGTCATTATTGATTGTCTCAGCTCCATTTTTAGCGTTAGTTAAAAGAGTTAGAGTCGAAAGACAATTTTTTCACGATTATTATAAAAGCTTCTTATGACCGCATAAAACCAAGTAGAGGTGGTGTGACACTTTTTTCACGATAAGTATAAAAGCACGTCGCGTGATGTCAGTTCTTTTTATGATCACGGAGAAACCTTTGCATTGCATCCCCGATCGAACATGACGTTCTTTGGGAAATATTTCGAGAACCAATGGGGATAACGTTTTCCAAGGCCCGCGATACTGACAACATCGTGCTTATTGTTTCAAAGCGCTAAATCCATACAAAGTTTTATTAATTTTATCTTTGCGCTGAGACCCCCAAATTGATCTTTAAAAACATAAAAGTTAAACGTTTTTCGTGAACACACAGCTTAAATTTGTTTATTGTTTTCCAAATTGCTGTCATTGTTTCAAAAAATCTTTTCTTTTCACTCACTTCTTAATCGACCATTAAAAATTTAATTACATTTTTCCAAGACATTTTCCTTATTTTTTCAAAAACCACTTCTTCATTTTTCACAAAAATATGCTAGCCGAAAGAGCTTGAAAATGGCTTTCCACTGATGTAAAAATTATTTTGAAATTCGGTATATTCATTTAAAAAAACAACTGTAAAATTTCCATTTCCAACATTACGAAACACACTGTAGTTTATTGTTAAAATCATTTGCGCTGAATCATGCCAGCACCCACCAGACCTAAAGCTTCTCCAAATTGGGAAATTATCGACGACTGGAACGACAGTTCCCCGATGGCCAGAGCTCACACTCTAGGCAACATCCAAGAGAAAGTCGTCGAGCTTCAAAACCTGTACAATAACAACGTAGTAAGAGAAGACTAGGTCGAAGAACACTTCCCCGGGTATTTGGAATTTAAACGAGGAGGTATCATGGAAAGCTTGGAAAAGACGAAGATGTACGCGCACTCGAGTTACACGGAAAAAACTCAAATCATTTTTGAGGTGAATTTACCAAATAACAAGAGGATAGTTTCAAAAAAAGTTAAGCTGGTGTTACCGATGACGTTCAAAGAGCCGACGGAACGGCGTTGGGTGATACCGATGACTTTTAAAGAGCCGGATGGAACGGCGTTGGGTGATAAAATCGCGCTAGTGAATCACTGGTCGAGTAAACTTCTTCAAACTATTACGATTAAAGGAAAATATAATTCTCAAGTAATAAACAACAGGTAACCTGGCAATAAACTGTGACGAATTCATGTGGCTAAACTTGGAAAAGATACCGGAAGGAAAGCTCGTACATTTTAAAGAGGATTACAACTGAAAATTGCGAGAAACTGGGCGGTAGTAAGACGAAAACACGACGACGCAACAAGTAGGACTGACGATCACCTGGACGAGCGAATAACAACGTTTCGAGAACAATGGGCAGAGAAGTTCGAGTACGAAATCTTGCTACCTTATCGGCTCTTTTTACGCCGGCCCTAATTCAACGCCGGGCCTTTTAACGCCGGCCCTTATTCCGCCACCCCAAGATTTTGCCTTAACGCTACTTAGGGCCGTTATTTACGCCTCAAAAGCAAAAAAGAAAAAAAACACTATTTTTCACTTTTTCTGTGCAAATTTTAACTTATACTACAAATGTCTTCTAATATATATCATCTAATACATCGTAAGACTTAATCTATTACAGTTATTTCGTCCTCTTTTTCATTAATGCTTTCATTATTTTCTCTAATTCCTTCATCGTCATCTGATTCTACCTCTATTTCTGCTTCAATTTCCCCTTCATCTGACTCTTCATTGTCTCCAAAGAGTTCTTTCACATCTAAAGTTTGTTTCATTTTTTCAAATCTAAATTTCAACTTTAAAAAATAACGCCGATTTTTTTTTGCCCTTTTTACGCCATAAAAAAAGTACATAAAAAATACAGGTTACGTTGTAATTATGGTTACGTCAGTGTAATATAATTTTTCTTCAATGATAGTAATAGTAAAAATAAAACTTATAAAATACCAACCGTTGATTACGAATTCGACCAGTCTAACAAAGTAGACAAATGAAAACTGAGAAAAACTGATGACGTGTACGTCGAAAAAAAAAAAAAAAAGAGATACCGTCGTAGTGGATATAGAACCAAAAAACGCCGATGACGAGGGAGAAAAAAATACTCGAAAGGAAGGCTTTATTATACCGTTAGTTACGGGTTACTAGGGCTTGCTTCATCTCTGTTTGGCTAATATAAACATGGAAATGGGAATAGATGACAAAACACCTGTTGGTCGTATCAGATACAGAAAAAATCTGTTCTAAAAGTTAAACCCGGGTATGATCGTGCGAATAGACGAATCGTATGACAAGCGAACGAGCAAAGATAGTAAAGAATACCAGTCACTCGAGCGAAGATATTAAAGAATACCAGTTACTCGAGCGAAGATAGTAAAGAATACCAGTTACTCGAGCGAAGATAGTAAAGAATACCAGTTACTCGGGAGAATAGAGGTTAACCTACCTGATAAGACATTTCGTGATTTGATTATGTGTATGAAAAAATGCGGAATATCGGATCTTTCCGATTTCTAAATGTGTATAAATAGATTGACGAGTTGAGAACACGTTTGTATTTAAATTTTTTTTTTTTTCGTGTCAAACAAACAATAAAAAAATGAAACGAATTACAGCATGGGATCACGTAAAATCGATAGAGAGAGAGAGTACCGAAAGAACGGGCAAGTTACGATCGTGTTGAAAGAAGGAAATAGATTAAAAAGCGTGTATGAAAAATGTTCAGCATTGGGGTTGGACGAATGCGTTATGCTGATTAAAACATTATCGATTATTGAAGTGATCGTACGTAAGGTAAGAGAAGAATAAGAAAAGAATGAAGGATTACAAAGCGATCATCCCCATTTTATGTGCGAGGTGTGCGAAAAACGGATTCCGAGAAAAGAAGAACGGGATTGTCTGTTTACATTCGAGGGGTTTAACTTCAATTACTTCTGACCTAAAAGATTCGCGAGTGTCGACTATGTAAGTTTTGCGTGGAATACGCTGTAGCTAAATATGTACGACGAACATTCCGTAGCATTAACCACTGAAGAAATTAACGCTATAAAAGCAATAGGTTGTGGTAACCTAGGATGCTATGATCACAACAAAAAATACAAGAAATTGGCGAACGTAAATACGCGGATTTGGAGAAACTAGCGAAGGAAATGAATCAGCGCGACCAGAGACACAAGACCGTGATTGAGCTAGCTAAGCATTTCGGTATTAACGGTGATGAAATCGCCGCGATAATGGAAAAAGAACGACACGAGTTGCCGTTGGAGCAAGTTGGGGACTTCTTCTTGAAAACATTACCTGATTTAGAGCTGTAGGAATGCGTGAGAAGTTTATGGGTTATTGGTGTGAATTTACTCAGGGCGAAAAGAAAAGACGAAGTTAGAATATGGAAGGAATAAATAAATAATAGTGACAAACACTATAAACATTCAATTAGAAGTTTTATTAGCAACATAACGGACGAGCGGAGAGATATGTCAACAAAAAACAGTGGTAGTGTCTTCCCTTCTTTTACGTCGTACTTATCTAAACAGCTAAAGGAGGAATCTTTCGTGTTAATAAAGAAAATTGTCGAGTTCATACAAAAACTATTGGCGAAACATTCCGTAGATAAATCGCGCAACTGTATAATTACACCACTGTTACGACTAATCGGAGTTTCGTCATCAAAACGAAAAACAACGAGAAGAAACCAACCTGGTAATAATGGTGACTGAAGAGAAAAACATTCACGATAAAGAATGTCATTAGCGCGTGTAAACCAGAGCCATACCGATTATGTTTACAAGATACGAAACAAAAGTACAAAAACAACAAGTCCAACAGGAATAAAAAAGAGAGTTGGCCAGACTGTGTAACGATGCGTATACAAACTAGCAAGAGAAGAATAACAATAAATACTACTCGAGAATGTTTGTTTGTTGTGAACACAACAAACAATAACAATGGCGAGAACCAAGACCGTAGCGAGATGAGGTTTGCCATCGAGTCAGGGAGAAAGAGCAACGGCGTCGAACAAACCTGTGAGATACGGGAATGCTGGTGCAAAACTCCGGAATGGGGCGGTACGTAAAAATGAGAAATGTAAGGATGCGGGTCATGGATCCGCGTAAACCAGAGCGTTGCAAGTTCTGTATGAAAAACAACTGACAAAAGTAGAAAGACAACAAGACGAACAGACGGCTGGGAAGACAATAAAACGATACGTGTTGACTCGGAGTGAACGCTTAATTAATTAGTATATTTACCTATTTATTTGTTTACTTATTTATTTATTTATTTTTGATGGTGATGATGATGATAAAAAGCATATAGCGATTTGAAAAAAGTTTATTTTGTTTTACCAACTTCAAATGGAATAACCATGAACACGGTTAGCGGAACTCGTTGTCACATGTGTAATAAGGTAAAATGCAAATCCGAAGTACTCGTAAAAAGAGAGGAACCGTTGGAGCAATGTAAACAATGTCTGAGAATCGTGTCGAAAAAGGATAGAACGACGTAAACAGTGTCTGTTTGTTTGCATTGCTATTTTTTTTGATGCCATTTTTTCCATTGTCAACGAATTAAGTAAATAAATAGATGTAATCTAGAAAAAATACATCTTAAGATAATACTAACATCTTGCAATACTAACAGTTTTAATTAAGGTTTTGGGAAATCAGATTTCTTTGTAATCTTGTTTTTGAGATTTACACTGAAAATACATCAACCAATGTCTCGTTTTGTAATAATCTCGGTTTTAATAAAGATTGAAAAAACACAACTGTTCAACCATTGTCTCGTTTTGAGATTAAAAATTGTATAAAATGAAAAACAGAAAAGTATTCAATAGAGCGATTTTATCACGATTGTAATCATAATCAATTGAGCGATTTTATCACGATTATCATCTTAACAACTATCTTTCGTCTAAACTATTGTAATTATTTGAAAAACAGAAAAGATTAAACGTACAGACACAATAGATAGCCAATGTACGATGGAATGTGTTCATTGTTTGGTGTCAAGGAAACATGAATGTAATCAATAGAGAGTGAATTTGAGCATATGTGAATTTGAGCGTACGCGATTTTTGAGCATCAGACCAAACCCCATCTAAATTTATGGCTGCTAGTAAGGTGACTATGGCTGAAAAAGGATCAAAGCAAGTTTCTTTTACAGGAGACACAGATAAACGTTGCATAATACTAACCGTGACCGAAAGTGGTCTGCTTTTACCAAGTTATTTACAAAGGAAAAACAGATAGGTGCCTCCAAAAGCTCCAGTTGGTAAGAACTTTCTTTTTTGTCCTAACGAAAGTCCCTGGAGTAACGAAAAAGAGACTCTACGACTGATTGATGTTTTTTTTTTCTTCGGTATATTGCACAAACAAAGAAAGATTTAAAGCTACCTAATGATCAGAAATCTTTGCTAATCTGGGATGCTTTTACTGGTCAAAACACTGATGCTGATAAGAACAGACTTTCTGTATTGCACATTCTTACAGTGAATGTTTCAAAGAATTTAACACATCTTCTGCAGCCTCTTGATCTAACTACCAATGCGACACTTAAGAATATAGAAAGAAAATAAGTCAGTAACTACTTCACGTCAACTATTTTGAAAGAGTTAATTAAAGATTGCGGATGTCACGACTCCATTGGCTAAAGGCTGAAGTACATTATACGATTTGTTTCAAAAAATTGACAACAAAAAATATTACCGCAGTTTTTAAAATAAATATCCAATTTATTCTTATAAATTTTATATCACTGGAATTCTCATCTTTTCATCTTTCCCATAATGTGTTTTTCGTAGGAAATGGAAAAGTAGAAGAAGAGAAAATCGAAAAAATAAGTTTGAAAAATCTTTATTGTTTTATGGTGCAAAATCTTTTCTGCCGTTATGTGACATCTGATTTAAGAAATTGCTTACATTAAATTTAATCAAACGTGTGAAACAGTGGCTTTGTTAAAATGAAAGCAATAAAAATTGTTATGCAACTGCTTTTGTTTTTGTATATTCATCTTATTGTTGAACATCTTAATTGATCGTTAAGAAATTAATTTTTTTCAAACTTTTCTTCCTCTACTTTTTCATTTTCTACGAAAATTACATCAAGAGAAAGATAAATAGATGAGGATTCCATTGATATAAAATTTATAAGAATATATTGGTTATTTATTTTAAAAACTGCGGTAATATTTTTTGTTGTCAATTTTTTGAAACACACTGTACATATAATGGATCATTTTAAATTATTTGAAATAAAAGAAAACGTGATTATGAATGTGTATCTATGGTCAGATAGACATTTCGGTTAGTAAGATGTACCAAGCAATAAAAACGCTGTGTGGTCCTCATATCGATCCATAGATGCTTTGTTTTGTCTTATCAATTTTACCAATTTGTAGTACACATTACAATCCTGTTAGTTTTGGATTAACTTTCGAAACTAGAAGGAAGTCTCAAGTAATACAGTTTTCATGAAGAAATATCCTCACTTATGTCATTCAATTTTATGGTGTAAATTTCCACTAAAGACTTTATAAGTAGGCCACTCAATTTGGAGCCCAGAATTTAGACAAAAAACTAGAGACAAAGAAAAACAACCTGGCTAGTTGTCACCAATAACCAATTGATTATTAAAAAACAACTGATTATTCAATATGCAATTTTAGTTGAAACTTACCACTATGCTACAAATGGGCCTGTTTGAAAATTGGTCATCACTTACCTTGAAAATAAAACTTTCTAAAGGTGATTTAGTTAGTACAGGGTATGTTTTATTAGAAAATCAACAAGCAAGCCATTGCTGACATTTTTGAAAGCATATTTTTATAATTTTTTTTGAGCTATTCCTGCTATTAAAATGTGGGACTGAAAATTCAAATGTCTCATTATAACCGGCGTTTATCATGGTTTAACGTATGTCAAACACTATCAATCAATTTATTCAACAGAAGCTTCACACTAAAATTATTCATAAAGTGAAATTTTAGATTTCATTCGAATTTTTCATTCGAATCACGTGTGTTTGTTATCGCAATGAGACCAGCAAGGCGAGATCCAGAGCGCTTATTTCGATCAATAGATTCTCACTTTTTTACCTCATGTTGCTATTTTAAAGATGGAGAAATTATATTACAAAGAAACAAATGTCGTCATAGTAACTGAAAACTCGGATCACAACAGGGTTACATCAATGAACCTCCTGAAAAAAGTCGTAAAAATCGTCTGGAGTGAAGGGATGAGTGCACAATTTCCTTCACTTTTATTTTCAAAATATTTTCTGGTATCCTTATTTCAGAGAAAGAAGTTGTGTGGTTTAACAACGAAAGACATCATGGCAAAAGGCCCATGGGCGGTGTAGGTGGAACCCTAAAAAACGTGGTTGTCCGAAAAGTCAGAATGTTGTCTACATCCAGAGGGATTTTGCTATGGCTGCCAAGGAATTCGTCTCGTTCGTAACAACCATTTATCTACTCCAAGAAGATGAGATCGAAAGACCTGAAGATATCGAATACACTCCACGAATCAAGGATACATTAAAAATTCATAAACTGGAACGACGTGAACCAAAAGCTCAACCAGAAGTACTCAAACAAAACTTTCAAAATCGTTGCAAATAACGAGCCATTTTATATGCAATGATATAGCAAGATTGGTGGAATGATTTGTGGCCACAAAAAGTTAAATGAGGAGGAAAACAAATGTGCAGACTGTAACCCTGATTATTGTGAAGATGGAATATTTCATAAATGGGAGGGGATTTTAATAAATGGGGGGTGGGGATGTGACATTTTTTTTAAAAAAATCATAAATGGGAGAGGTGTCAATAAATGGAAGTGGTGAAATTTTCGGAAAACTGCAAATGGACCAAATAGATCTTTTCTGTAGAGTGCAGATACTCATATTTGCTAGCTAATTTTTTTGTCGGACAAAAGGATTCTTTAAGCTCCTCATTCTTCAAAATAACTAGACTGGTTTCTTGAAATTTGGCTCAATCTACTGTATATTAATCTATTGTAACAATTTATCACATTTTTGATAGAATTTGAAGCAAAAAAAATTCCATCTGACAATATATTAGACGTTCCGCGCGACATTTAATAGTGTTACCTTAACTTGATAGATTTGAATTATTGTTCAAAATATAGTATATACTCTAGCAATAAACATATATCTATCTTTCCTTCTAACTACGTCCCTTTTCGATAGAATCAAGTTATGGAAACTAAAAATTTGACATTAACCAACTCATTAACATATGAAGCATCAGTTATTTTCTTATCAGCAATTTTCTATTGCTATCAGAGTTATCGATTTTTCCGTCCGACATTGAATTAATAAAAAAGCAGACCCCAAATAGAATTTCAATTAGTGTCCATTAGTCAATATCAGACAATGACACTGTTACATTTTTAATTTTTTTTGAAATGTAACAACTTTTGATGCTTTGATTATACTTTTGTTTTGTTTGCCTGTTTATGACTACACTAATGTTGCCGCAGTATCTGATTACAGAATTTAATGAAACAAATCGTTGAGTTTTTCTTCAATATCTTTTCGAAGAACAAATATTTTGGCAAACATTTTATGTTAATGGTAGGGCATGAAAAGCTCTTTCTTGTGATATAAATTTGAAAATATATTAATTGATAAAACATTGATAAAAATATAAACTTTTTTTACACTTTTGAAGTATTTAAAGAATTTATTGTAGCCGTTTTCTGTTGAAAATTTTCCCAAGTCCGTAAAATATGCACACAGAGCACGTGAAATGTTTTCCAACCAATCTCGTTCATGTTTTGTGTAGAAGTTGTAGAAGTACTTCGTAGAATATTTGAACAAGAATTTTATGACTTCTTTCCTGTCTTTATCTACTATTGCACTTGAAATATTATCATGAGAGCATTCCTTATAGAGGAAATATTGGTCTTTAGCTGAAAATTCTTGAAAGAGAAGATAAAGGTTTGATAATAAACAAAACTGTGCTGTGAAAAAATTTTAATATCACAGCGGTAATGTATGCTGTATCAACATTACGGGTAAATGTCTTAATAAATGCACGAAACATGCTCATTTCATTTAAAATAAATATTACATTGAAAGTTGGAGATATTAACAAAACGTAAACAATTGGAATTGTCATAGAAAGCACAAATTACTTCACCTCAGTTTTGATACAATCTGAAAGTATAAACATCATGCGCAAGATATTGGTAAACGATATGTTTAATAATATTTGTTTTTCTGGCTCTGAAACGTCATAGTGAATCGAAAAGTGGTTGAGATTAAGGATAGTCTGTAACCTCTAAACACATGTTCAGTTTTTATGAAATATCTCAGATATTTTCATTTTTTCCCCTATAAGAGTAAACATTTTCGGAAAGCTAAATAAATTCTCTATCGATCTATCACATCTGTCACATTAATTTTAATAAAATGTAAACTCAAAAAAAAAAAAAAAAAAAAAAAAAAAAATTATCGAACGAATTTGACTTTTCCGGCGCTATTCGAGCTCCAAGTCCCCTCAACATCATCCGTTTTTTGTGAAAGTTATATCTACGTGATCCTCATCATATCGCTAACAAAACCTTGCCTCACTTTTTCATCAAAACCAATAGAACTTTCACAATCATCATTTAATCATTATTCATGTAATTACACCCGTATTTACGCATGGTCTGTCTCGCTTATTCATAAATTCTCAGCTGTTACTAAAAATTAGACAAAATTGAGGCAAGATTTTTTTCCTAAGATCCCACTGGTTCGAATAAACGTCATTCTTGGGACTTGGAGCTTGGCAAAGTCTGGATAACAGCGAAAAAACCATTGTCGTGATATCCACCATTTAAGTTTTTTCAAAAATCAAACGTGTTTACATAATATCTGAATAGAAATTAGCGAATGACGCATGATTGAAAGAAAAATACGAATAAAGATCAGCAACGTTTAAGCTTGGTCTCCACTAGACGCATAAGTGCGAAAAAGTGCGCTAATCTTATTGAGCATATTCTAATCGCACTTTTTCGCTTAGTGGAGACACTATATAAAAATCGCTTTTCTGCACATGCTTTCTTCTTAAAAAAGTTCACGATGAGTGAGGAAAGTGAATTAGAAGATCTTGAAGATATACTGTTACATTTATACTTTCGAAAAAAAACTAAAAGCAAGAAACAAAGAAAACGAAAACATAAGTATCGGGTGAGAAAAATATACCAGCAACGACAAGAATTAGGATTCTACAATACTTTGTACATGGATTTACAAGCTGATGATAGGGAATATTTTCCGTAAGCTTTTCTTCTTGCAGTAAACTTAAAATTTTTTTCAAAGACATCTCTACCACAACACAGCCAGTATAAGAAGAAAAAACGTTTTCATTTGCACGTGGTTTTTTTCTTAAAATCTCTTGAAAAATCATTTGATGAATGATTAATCGTCGGCATCCTTTGATAGTTTTTCGCCAATATCAAAAAATTTTGTTCTGGGCGAAAAGCGCATAACAGCGAAAAACTACGCATAAGTACGCATAAGTGCACAAAAGTGCGATTAGAATATGCTCAATAAGATTAGCGCACTTTTTCGCACTTATGCGCCTAGTGGAGACCAAGCTTTATTGAATCTTCGCAAAAGATCACATGTTTTGAACAAAAGATATTTATTTAAGAATTGTTGCGTAGAACACAAAAACGCATTTTTTGGAAAAAGTGCTTTTAAATTTAAAGTTTTGACTCCAGAAACTTAATCTATGATAAAAATTACATAGGAAACGCTAAAAATTTTTTTGGTATTTTTTGAGCAAATAGGTTAGAGACTATCATTAAGTTTAATAAATTAAATAAGGAAGTAATTATTAGTCTCTGTACAATGCTAGGACAAGTAATTACTGTGTGGGACAGAGTAGCCTTAAATTCACATTGAAAAAGATGACATTGTTCAAAATAATCAAGATTTTTTCCACTGCGAACCACTCGATTGAGGCACAATGATTTAGTTTAGTATATAATTGTATAGAAATCAAACTTTAGATGACGATTAAAATCCAACTAATAGCTATACAACGAGATCACTAAAACCCTGTGAAAATTTGGAGTGTAATATATGTTCTTGGACACAATACATCATGTTTGAAAAGAACATTGTAATACAGCCCCTACCAAAGTTTTGTTGTGTCATTTGTCTTTTCGTGCACATTATGTGTTATTTATAACCTCCATGAAAAGATGCAAGTGGTATTTTGCAGCCAGTGGTGGATCTAGAGGGTAGTCCCAACTTGTGGAGAAGCACATTAACGTAATCTGTGAATTCAATTATAATTATCAATAGGATTATTAGAACGTTTTTCTTTTATGTTTGAATTATGTTTAACTTGCTACTTACCTCTTTATCCGACACTAGCAGGTTTAGTAGAAATAGATTTTCATATTGTATGTTATGTTGATTTAAGTTATGTATAATATAAGTTTGATCTTCTGGTAATCCTGTTATATAACTGTCATGGATTATTTGAAATAATCAAGTTTCTCCTGCTCCCACTTATTCAAGTTATGAACAATTTCATGTAATGTTTATACTTAAATATGTTATCAAATTCACATTTCTGGCAAAATTTGGAAGGTTTGCACAAAGAACAATTGGAAGGTCCTCATGTTAAATTTGGCAGTCACCTTTGCAGATTTGATCATAAATAGACGAGGTCTTCAGTTTTTAAACAAGTTTGACCTATTCTAAATCATTTGGTTGTAATAGATTTAATAGTGTTGACGTCAGTACAAATGCGAAAGTCTTCTATCCATACAACTTCTTTTATCAATTGATTTTTGTTCTCTTCTATCAAATATCATCTTATTCTCCATGTGCACCATAAGTCATGTTTGGGAATTGTGATAGACCTGTTAGCACATAAGCAACAAGAACAGAATAGATAAAGTCATCATTCAGATATCCTGAAAATTAGGCTCAAGCAATTTTATCTAGGCCCGATGCGGAGATTGTTCAAGCCATGAGGCTTCTAGTTTATGTTTGTTGCATTCATTATGCATTATTGAAAACAGCTTTAGTTTTTTCTCTTCTCAAAAAAGTGGCATAAAACATGTCCTCAAATCTCCTCATTTTTTCTAAAGAAAACATCTTAATCTTCTCAAAAATAGTTGAAAATAGTTGAAAACTCCTTAATTCTCCTCAATTTTGACAATAAAGAAAGAAGGAAAAACCTGTTTCGTTTAAAGAACGTATCCTAATTTATATGGACTTACTATCCTGTGTAGGATAATAAACGCAGGTAAACAAATGTCAACATGTCAAACCCGTAACTCGTATCTTAAAGGATGCTACGTGTTTAGACAGTTCTATTAGTAAATGCCCAATTAAAATTTCCTTTTCTGACATGTTCTTGTAGATTCCAACTCATAATCAGGATTCGTCTTGTTCGGCTGTCACTGCAACTGAATTAAGGGCCATCGTTTGAAAATCCTTTTCAGATTTTCGATTCTTATGTCAGCAAAAGCTATGAAACATTTCATGTCGTGAAAGAGGACGGCAACAGTTGCATTTATGGGTAATGTAAATATATCTTTTGTTTAAAACATTTCCATAATCTTTCGTAAAGTTTTTAAGGGAAAGAAAACATTGTCGTTTAAAGTCTTCTTTTATGACATTTTTCATTTAGGAATTAACGCCGCCCTCTATTAAACACCTCATCAAAAAGTTGGAATTTTTAATAAACACCGCGGCGTTTATTAGAGGAAATACGGTATTGTAAACAAATTTATAACTTCCAACGATTTTCTTTGCATGAAGTTACCGACTACCGATATTATTGTTCTTCAGCAACCTAGACCATCATGATTTAAAACCATGAGATGAACAGTAACTTTTGGAGGCAATATTGTTTCTATTTGATATAGTGGATTCCTATAAGGTGGTCAAGGCAGTGTCAATGTAAACGACATCAGAACGGCTTTGAAGGGTTAAGAAAATGTAAGCCCAAAGAACTTTTTTTTGTATAATAAGATTATTTTAAAATTATTTTACAGACAAAAGTGAAGGAGGTGTTATGTTAAAAATCAAATCACAGTTAATTATAATTTCAAAACAAATTATGATTCATATATAATAGAGGAATTAAACCAAGGGAAAACAAAATTACCCTTATCAGTTCAATTGTTTCACCACGCACAGATCACGTGTCACCTTCCGTAAACCACGGGGAAAAAATTGCCTCAATTGTTTCATCACGCACTGATCACGTGTCATTATCCGTATAAAAGACTGAAAAGTGCTTTTGAATGCAATCGTAAATTTGAAGTGGATTCAAACATGTCTTACAGTGCCACTGCACCAACTTTACCTAATAATTCGTTCGGAGAGTCTGGACAAGTTGCAACAGATGTTTTATGGATAATAATAACGGCTTTCATCATTTTTACCATGCAGTCAGGTTTTGGATTGTTAGAATCAGGTAGGATGAGCATTATATATTTAAAAATGTTTCATTTCGCAAAGATAACAACGTTATCCCATAACAATCATTCAGTAAGTTTTGATCAAGATGTTTTATTTCTAGGCTTAACACTTTTATGTTGTTTTTGTTTTTAACTGGTTGCTAGAGAAGATCAACAAATAAATTTGACAGTAGTTTTTCGAATGCAAAGAGGCAATTATTTTTCACTCAACTTGTGAGAAACATTTGCGTACGTAGACCTCGTAGACCTGAATGTTCATACGCTCCGAAATTGAACTGTTAACTTTCGGTATTAATTACAAGGTTCCTTGAAATCTAACCTGTGAATGCTATATACTTAAACTTAAGTTTTTTCACTTGAAATCAAGTGAAATACAGTGGAACCTCCTCAAAATGGTTATAGATGGTTTTATTGTAATTTCATTTGAATTTCGAATTGACAACAGAACGTTACGGTTACTAAATTTAATATGTTTTTAAAATTGCTGATTATAAATTCTTTAACAGAAAATAAAATTTGCTTGTGTCAGATATTATTATTGCATCGCACCCTTCTCTGATTGAAACATTCCAGTTTAATTATTTTTTATCAAATGTTAAAGACTCACTTTCCTTACATTATTTAAAAGAGGTCTGCTTATCTCGGATTATTCAAACATTTTGTTTAAAACCTCGAGTTGATTTTGTGCGAAACAAATTACCCTAAAAAAAACATGTGATTGCTAGCAAGTTTCTCTCTTTTATGATCTCTTATTAAAACGAGATCTCTTAGTAGGTTAGGTGCTAATGTTGCAATATTGCGTCAGAAGGGTAAATAAATAACCTGACACAAATAAATGGGGTGTCTCGTTAAATGATGGATAATAGTTCCTGACAGCATTTCACACATGCGCGTTAGAAAACAGGAATTCTCAAATGAGCTTAAACTATGTCTCAGATAATGCAGCGCGGCTTAAAAAATAGGCGACAAAAATTTTCATCGCATTTTTGAAGAAAATATCCAATTAATTTTTATAAATTTTTTTTATCGATGGAATCCTTATTTTTTGTTCTTTCTCGTGGTGTAATTTTTATAGTAAATGGAAAAGTAGAAGAAGAGAAAATCGAAAAATAAGTTTGGAAAAACTCATTAAGTTTACGATCAAGATGTTTAACAATAAGATCAATTTCCGAAAACAAAAACAGTTATGTAACAAATTTTTATCTATTGTTCAAACTTTTTTATTGTATTTCACTATAACAAAGGCAATGTTACGTAAGTTTGGATAAATTCTACTTGAGCAATTACTTTCATTGAAAGTCTCAGTTTTCACATAACGGCATAACGGCACCTTTAAACAATAAAGATACGGTTGTTAACTCCTGTTTTAATTGATCGTTAAAACTTAATGAGTTTTTCCATACTCTTATTTTTCGATTTTCTGTCTACTTTTCTATTTCCTACAAACGTCACATCACGAGAAAGACCAAAAATAAGGATTACATCGATCTAAAAGTTATAAAAATTAATTAGATATATTCTTCAAAGAAAATTTTGTTGCCAACTTTCTGAAACACACTGTATTTTAACAATGATTGAATGAAAAAGTTAATTGCTATAATTTTGAGATCATTTTTTCCCGCAATTGCTTTATTGTCATTACTTTTAGCATCATTTGCGCTTGACTCATAATTTTCTACAGTGTATATCCAAATGTCTTATCCACCAACTTTCAAGGCGTATATCTCATTACATGTTTCATAAAATATTGTGAATATTATATCACAAGAAAGAGCTTTTCATGCCCTATCCATTAATAAAAAATGTTTGTCAAAAATAAATTGAGTTAATTGACTTTGAAGAATTTAATGAACCAAATCGTTGAGTTTTTCTACAATATCTTTTCGAAGAACAAACAATTAGTGAAGAAACTTCAATTGTTTTTATCACGGTTCACTATGAAATCTCTCATAGAGATTTGCATCATCCTTTTGGTTTGGTTTGGTTTTCTCAAAGTTAGAGAAGATAAAAAAGAACAGCTTTAAAAATAAGGGCAAAGTAATAGCGTATTTGCAGAAAACAAACCAATCATACCCCCACAGTGTTGGGTAGAATTTAGAGAAACGCTTTTTCCAACAGGGCATAGTCCTGTCAATTCATCACACCTTTTAACAACATTTGAAAATTGTCTTGACATAAAACTTTTCAACTGAATTGTCTATACTGGTTCTAAATTTTCAAGGGCTTTATTTCAGGTTTGGTTTCTCGAAAAAGTGAAGCCAATGTGATGGTGAAGAACACGTTAGATGTCGTGCTCGGTGGAATTATGTATTGGTTTGTCGGATACGGATTGAGTTTTGGTCCAAACTTAAAAGATTCAAATGTGATGTCAGGGGATGGGCATTTCATGACTAGGCCATCTCTAGATGAAGCAGAAGTTTATGCAAAGTATTTTTTTCAGTTATCATTCGCTACAACAGCAACAACAATTGTCTCTGGTAAGTCAAACAGAAACTTACTTCATCACCAGATCAATTGTACTGTGCTCATTGAGTTTGCAATTGTATTTATAGGCGCTGTAGCTGAACGTGTCCAACTCAGTTCGTACATGATCTTTGCAGCTATCAATACCGGATTGATATATGTTTTTCCTGCTCACTGGATGTGGGATGAAAATGGCTGGCTGTATAAATCGGGAGCGTATGATTTTGCAGGTTCATCTGTTGTTCATTTGGCTGGTGGAGCAGCGGCGTTTGCAGCCACACTAATCCTTGGTCCACGTTACGGAAAGTATAATGAGGAAGATAAATTAACTTATGGGATGGCTAGTCCCACTAATGTTGTTTTGGGTACGTTCTTCTTGTGGTGGGGATGGATTGGCTTCAACTGTGGATCAACATTTGCTTTGAGTGGAGGTAAACTTAATCGATCAACTTGCAGATGAGTATATATAAAATATCCACCGATAGAAGGTGCTTTCAACATTGAAATGACGTTTGTATGATAGTATGAAGATGATGAGAGACAGAGGGAAAATTGGTGTTATAGAGGATTCACTATGTTTTCCCATGGACGTATAAAAAGAGAAGGACTTACAACTTTTATGAATCTATTCAAACAAACCTCGCCTCGGTTTATTGAAATTTTCACAAAAGCAGTTTTGAAACTCCCTCAAGTGCTGTTAAAAATACATGTTTCCATTGGGTTCCATGATCGTAATTACCAACCAAAAATGAATTTAAAGATTTTATGATTATTTTGAAGCCAGGTTTTAAGATCTGATTCCTCATGACTTCTTACAGTCTCAAACATGAAATTTTCAGAATTGAATGAAAAAGCACTCTTATTTCTGTGTATTCTCAGGCATCACCCAGGCGTCTTTCAAAGTACCGAATCTTTGGATATAAATATATACACAAAACAAGGACGTAGAATTAGGGGGGGCTTGGGGGCTTGAGCCCCCCCCAACTTTTTTGTCAATTATGAGAAATTTGTTTTTGCCTTTCCTAAAAATTGAAAATCATGTTGAAATTATAGATTTTGAGTGCTTTTATAGGCAATCTAGAGGTAGTATTTTTCAAAAAATTTCTTGGCGCAACGGCCCCAACCATGGTGGGGCCTCTTTCAACAATAGAGATTTATTGAGCCCCCCCAACTCAAAATGTCTTGCTACGCCCCTGCAAAATACTTCCTAACTCCGACAAATTTATCTTAATTCCAATCCGGCATTTTTAAAAAAGGTTGAGTAGAAGTTTTGTGATACTCAAGAATATTGCTGATGCTTCTGCAAATCGTATTTTCTCTAAATTCGTTGGTTTTCCACATCGGATTAAACCTAAATCGTCGTATAAACCCACCCATGTGAACCGAAATCCAGTGAAATGCGAGGCGAGGATTACATCAAAGAAATGCCGACAGAATATATTTTAATAACAGAAATGAAAGGCCTAAGTATAAGTTGTGAGTCCTTCTCTTTTTATACATCCATGGTTTTCCTCAGTTAATTCACAAAATAGGCGAAAGCGAAATTTCTTATATTTCAGGAGCGTGGCGTGTTGCATGCCGTGTTGGCGTTGTCACAATGAATGGGGCAATGGCGGGCGGCTTATCTGCTATCATATTGGGCTTTGCATTGTATCCACGTACAATGTACCTGGTTGATATTCCACACTTTGTCTCCGGGATACTCGGCGGACTGGTGGCAATAACCGCTCCTGCTTCTGTTATCACAACATGGGAAGCATTGATCATTGGATTCATTGGTGGTTGGATTGCAAATGGAGGTAAAAATCGGATGGAAAGTTATTTGATTAAAAGAAATATATAACTTGTTTAAAACAAGTTTTTAGTAGTTTTTTCTGCTTTTTGTTTTTTTTCTTTTTAAGTTCCTTTGTTTAATTTGTTTGATTAAGTTGTAACGATTGATGACTCTTTGCCTTAGTTCAAATTAAGCAAGCTTGCTGTTCCATTTTCTCTATTTTGTAACTAAATCACATGTAAGTAAACAGACCGTTTATAGTGTTAATTTATGTTTCGCAGTGATATACCTGTTGGAATGGCTGAAAATAGACGATCCTGTTGGTTGCGTGGGTGTGCATTGGGCTTCAGGCCTGTGGGGAATGATTTCTGTAGGATTCTTCGCGCAAAAAACACCCGGATTTTTAGAAGTAGATGGAATATTTCGTGGAGGAGACGGAAAATTACTTGGATATAACATTACAGCGTGTTTTGTGACTACTGTTTGGTCAGGAGGGTTAACAGCCATCATAGTAAGTTTATTTGTTATCCAAGCTCTAACCGAGGCGACGCATTTTACTTATGGTGTTTTTTTTTAGTTTCTAGTGATGAAGTATACAATCGGTATTCGCATGTCTGTTGAGCATGAGTTGAAAGGTTCAGATGAAGTCGAGCATAATATAATTGAAGATTTTTCAAAAACATCTATCTTCGAAAGTAAAGTGCTTGGAAAGCGAATATCTTCGTATCCAAAGAATGAAAAAGGATCAAATGTTATACTTGAAAGATATACAAACCCTAGTTTGGAGTTGGGTAGTGTCAACGGACATTAACGCTGGCCTTGTGCTGGTATTTTTGAAGATTTTCGTTTCTTGTATCGTATTAACATTTTAGTATTTATGTTATTATCACATTTCACGGTGACACTGTGATATTTCTGATAATCAGATGGATAATCAGAATGTGTAATATTATGTCGGGGAAAGAGACTTTAAATGCTGCTATTCTCAGAGTCTTTGGTCAGTCATATTTCAGCAACTGCTTATCATACCATTAACATATAATGTTACATATTTTACTGATCAGCTTTTCAAACTGTTTTCACACTCTCCAATGTTTTCATTTTCGGTTGTTTGACTGATATTTTCATTATGTGTATAACTGTGAATCATCTATTCTTCATATTTTGGCTTCCAACTTAGTAAGTAGCCTTTTTCAACTTTATGTAAACTATTAAAATCATGTAATATGGATGTTGCTCTTAGAACCTTATTTTTTTCAGTTATTTATTTCGACCATACTGATACACACATTTTTTGAGATATCCTAAGGACAAGATTGATGAGAGAATCGTTATTAATTTAGGAAAATCGAAAGAGAAGGGATCTTTGTCTGTGTTGAACACTTTTATAATATCAAAATAGTATATTTAATTCTCCGGAGCGGAAGCTTTTTATATATATTTCGTAGCTGATAAATGTTTCAATAATTACTATTGTGGCTGAACTTCGAACCCATTATTGGTTGCATCTACTCCATTTTTAGCGTTAGTTATATACTAGTATCCCGTGTAAACACTTTTTACGGGTTTTAATTCTGAAAATGACTTCTCAAAAAATGGTGTCGAAAAACTAAATCATAGAATGACGAACAGAAAATGCATTAGTGTTATAAGTACGGTAAACTCTCTCTAATTATCTAAACCCTAACCCTAAGAAACAATAGGTGCAGGTACCATAAAATTCGCTCGAATTAGAGAGAGATCAGTTTTGGAGGTTCTAAATGTATTAATGAAATCTAAAAAATATAAAAATATGTACCAACCGTTTCTGAGGTATTGCCGATCAAGCATTTTAGTGACGTCAAAGTTCTTTCCCGGACCATAGAAATGTCAGTAATTTTCTATTTTAGAGAGTGACTAGTATCCCGGGTAAAAACTTTTTACCGAACATAACTTTGAAAACATTAGGTCAAATCCACCATTCCCGTGTACGTACCCCGTGACGAAAAAATAAATCATAGAATCGCAACTCAAAAACATCCCAGGCGGCGTCGCTCGCCACCCATGTTCAGTATGCGTTGTGTTGCAAAATTTAACTCGTGTAAAAGTTTCTACAGGCATTAATTTTTTAATTCATTTCTTACATTCAGAAGATTAAAAACAGAAACAAATAGCAACATGGCTCAGAATAATATATCTATACGCAGAAGAGAAGTAACTTTAATGTAAAAAAATGGCAATATATAACACAGAACTGTTTACCCAGACATACGAAACCAAACATTACAAAATGTTAATTCAAAACAAATTGATACCTTCCAACTTTTTCTTTTGTTCCAAAGTTATTACTTGACTGCAACCATTGGTGAATTTTTGAAATGATATGTAGTCTGTTCTTCCCAAAACCATCAACGTCATGATTAAAACCATGAGTTTCATTTCTTTATGCTTTTTTTATTATTACCTAAAAAATTAATACTTGAATTGTAATACCGAAAACCTAATCATGCTATAACAATATTGAAATAAAAAATAAAACAAAAAGAAAGAAAATTCAAGTACGTATTTATCCTAAAGATAACAATTAAAAACAAAATTTGGTCTATAAAGTCAACCGATACTGTGAGTCAATACGGGTTCACTCAACACTGGAGCTGAACAGAATAAAGACTTTTACCTGGCATACACAACCAAACATCAAATTAATAAAAATAATTGAAACAACAAAATGCCCTACTTTGACCAAAACCATAATTGAATACCCAGAAGATATTAAAAGCAACAAATAAAAACATAATGCTAAACTTATATACCTAGCAAGTATGTATGTAGCAATTAACATAACACAAAACAATGAATGCCGTAAAACAAATATAAACTGAAGAAAAATATACCCCAGCAATGCTTCTTTTTTGTAGTACAATCGCAATGAAATACATAATCCATTCTTCTCTTAAATAACCTTCTCAACATACCATGTGTTTCATTTATACATTTATAAATTTCGTTTATAAATAGCTACACTTTTTCTTTTCTGACCTAAAAGAAAAAGATTTCAGTAAAGAACAGCTACAATACTTACTACTACTGCAACCATATTTAAGCAAAACAAAACAAAAGGCATAAATGGCTGGCAGAAAGGCATGCAGACAAAGCATCAAACATCGTCAATAGATACAATTTGACAGCATAACACGTTCCCTACTTCCACAGCCATGAGAAAGGAAAACAGTCATAGCTGTGGGACCATTTTTAATTGATCTGTAAATAAATAAATCAAATCAAATCTTCTTTGCTAACTATAAAAATAATAATAGCGCGCGTTACCAAAACAAATTACTCTCGTCTTCGATATCTATTCAAAGCTATAGTATTTAATCTTTCAAAACTAAATTAAAACCATTCCTTACTGTGTAAATAAACATCATTTTGTTCTGCATTTCTTCACTACACTTTCTTCTGTATAGCGATATTTGATAACTAAAACGTAAACAAACATTTAAATACATTTAAATACAAATGCATATACCTAACTTGTTCTTTTATGAAAATAAAATAAAAGCTTTATAATAATACCTTTTGTTCGTTCGATCTTTCTGCAGCTAATTTTTAAAAACTTCACTGCACTTCTTCTGTATATCTAAACAAACATTGTAAACTCACTTACACGTGCTACCCAATAATAAAACGTTTTATAATAATAACAACCTTCGTGCATACAAACCTGTGTTTCTTCGTCAGTTCTTTCGTCGATTTGCTGCCTAAAACAATCAAATTTCAATTGAAATATTCGTATACAAAAAGAAACACGTCTTCTTCGCGAAGTTTCTTGCTCACGAAATGATCGTTGACAAATTTCGAACGAAGAAATTGCATTGCTCGCACTCCTCCAAAGACGTTTTTCGGCTGATTTCCACTGCGCAAACCAAAAATAACAAAACGGAGGAGCATATACTAATCGCGGAAAATCAAAAAAAGTGTTCTCAATACTACGTGGTTTTACGACAAAAAGGGAAAAAATAAGAAGGATTTGACCGTGAAAAAAAAACAAATATGTCACTCTCTAAAATAAAAGTGTGACACACAATTGCGAATTAGTATAATAAGACTAGTATCCCGGGTAAAAACTTTTTACCGAACTTAACTTCGAAAACATTAGGTCAAATCCACCATTCCCGTGTACGTACCCTGTGACGAAAAAACAAATCATAGAATCGCAACTCAAAAACATCCCAGGAGGCGTCGCTCGCCACCCATGTTCAGTATGCGTTGTGTCGCAGAATTTAACTCTTACAAAAGTTTCTTTTCAGGCATTAATTTTTTAATTCATTTCTTACATTCAGAAAATTTAAAACAGAAACAAATAGCAACATGGCTCAGAATATATATATTCATACGCAGAAGAGAAGTAACTTTAATGTAAAAATATGCAATATATAACACAGAACCGTTTACTAAGACATACAAAACCAAACATTGAATAACATTACAAAAATGATACCTTCCAACTTTTTCTTTTGTTCAAAAGTTACTTCTGGACTGCAACCATTAATGAATTTTTGAAATGATATAGTTAGTTCTTCCCAAAACCATCAACATCATGATTAAAACCATGAGTTTCATTTCTTTATGTTTTTTTTATTATTGCCTAAAAGAATAATGTTTCAATTGTAATACCGAAAACCTAATCATGCTATAAGAATATTGAAATAAACAACAACAACAAAAAATGAAATTCAACTACGCATTTATCCTTAAAACAAAAATTTACCCAGAAGATAAAAAGTCACAAATAAAATCATAATGCCAAACTTATATATATACCCAGGTACGTAAACGATTACCATAACATAAAATAATGCATAAACATTTCATTGCACAGTAATAACAAATGAACTTCTTAAATACATAATCCATTCACATCTACCTTATGAATAATAATTAAAAACACAAACGTAATGACAGAATTTATATATATATCTAAAGAGTTTATAAAAAATTGAAAACAACCACATTTTTAATCTGAGTTAAAATCTCCTCTGGCTAATTCACAACAGTTAAACAACCCTTTATTCTTATTTATCCAGCATACCAACTGTGTTATAACTAAATAGATTTATACTATTTTAACTTTAGCTGAACTTCAAACAAAATGGGATACCTTTCACTGCCAATTCACATGTTAGTAAACTACTAAACAGCATTGATCATCTTCTGTAGACATTTTCAAACACTTCTAAACTCTTTACTTCTATATTCATACCTGTAAACAAATTACTAATACTTTATTTACTTTCCAGCACAAACATACATAGGTATTTATAAAACACTTTCGCTACCATTTTTTTTAAGTGAAATACATAAAACTGCTCTCTTCGTTTGGGAAAACTGCTAAACTTTCTGTATTTTCCAGTAGATTTTGTACTTTTTGGCAGGCAGACAAAAGCATCAAGCATCGATATAAATTAGATACAATAGATACAATTAGACAGCATAACACATTCCCCACTTCCACAGCGTCATGAGAAATAAAAACATTCATAGCTGTAGGACCATTTTTAATGTAATAATAGCGCGCGTTACCAAAACAAATTTCTCTCGGCTTCCTTTTCATCCAGCAGCATATACACATACTAAACGACAGAATAACTGAGACATCCACTCAAAGCTAAATCAATTAATCTTTCAAAACTAAATTAAAACCATTCCTTACTGTGTAAATAAACATCAAACTGCATTTTCTCCACTGCACTTTCTTCTGTATAGCGATATTTGATAACTAAAACGTAAACAAACATTTAAAAACCTGTTCTTTTATTAATCTAAAATATTAAACAATAAAAGTCTTATGATATTACTACTTTCCGTATAGACCTGTCCGTTCGTTCTGCACAGCCAATTTTTAAAAACTTCACTGCACTTCTTCTGTATGCTCAATATGATTTTTCATTGTAAACAAACAACTAACTCACTTACACGTGCTAATAAGAGTAAAAGTTTAGCAATAAACACGATAATAAAACGTTTTATAATAATAACAATACCTTCGTGCATACAAACCAGCGTTTCTTCGTCAGTTCTTTCGTCGATTTGCTTCCACACTTCACGATACAGAAACTGCCTAAAACAATCAAATTTAAATTAAAATATTCGTATACAAAAAGAAACACTTCTTCTTCGCGAAGTTTCTTGCTCACGAAATGATCGTTGACAAATTTCGAACGAAGAAATTGCATTGCTCGCACTCCTCCAAAGACGTTTTTCGGCTGACTTCCACTGCGCAAACCAAAAATAACAAAACGGAGGAGCATATACTAATCGCGGAAAATCAAAAAAAACGCTCTCACCTCTGCGTGGCTTTACGACGAAAAGGGAAAAAATAAGAAGGTTTTGACCGTGAAAGAAAAACCAAATATATCACTCTCTAAAATAAAAGTGGTATGCACAATCGCGGATTATTATAATAAGATATCTTTAGCTTATATTTACGGCCAAGTTCTTCTTAGTAGCGCGCAAAACCACGCAGAGGCGAGAGACACTTTTTTGCGATTATTATAATAAGATGCTTCTTCTGACCGCATAAAACCACGTAGAGGTGACAGACACTTTTTTCCCGATAAGTATAAAAGCGCGTTGTTGATTATTGACGACCACTTTCAGTTTTTTTACTTGAACTTGTTTTGTTTATCTTCATCGTTTTCCGGACTTTCAATCTCGGTCCAAGTGCCCCTTTTCCCCCACGTTTTTTCTCACCTTATAATGGTGCCCTAATAAAGTTTTTAAACTTGAACTACTTTTATTCGATAAAAGAAAGAAGTTGTGTTATTTAATCTGTTTCCAAGTTCATTTGTTTGATCATTTTCCACTTGATGCCCTCTATGAACTCAACAGGTTATGAGCCCAGTAACTTGTGGCAAAATTTAGTTTTTGATGGAAATGAGAGGAAGTTTGAACTTTGGGAGACCAAGTTTCTTGGTTATATGAAACGGAAAAAGTTGAAGAAAGTTTTTACCACTGACAGCGCAATAACTGATGAACAAAATGAAACTGCTGATGCAGAATTAATACAGTTTTTACATGAACGTTCTCTAACCCTGGTTATTCGTGAAGCCTAGGACGATGGCAGAGATGCTTGGAAACTTCTGAAAGAGCATTATGCCAGTGGTAACAAACAAAGAATAATCACACTGTACAATGAACTTAAAACCGATATTCGTGACACTGGATCGAAACAACCAATCGTTTGTTATCCATAAGGAAATCCAGTTCACCAGTCGTCCAACTTTGACAAGAAGTATTTTGAAAGAATTGAGGTAGAAAAAGTTTCAATGTGGGTACATTTTAATTAATTCAACACTGCCAGACGGACATGGATGAGGATGAAAACAGGGAGTCAGGTCTAATTTTTCTTTCTTTGTAAATGAATAAACATAAATTACAGAGGATTCAATGCAGTACCGTACTGGATTGTTGACTTTGTTTAGAATTTGGATTTGCTAGTAGACTCAACTGCCTGTAAGTCATTGAGTAAAAGAATCTAGTTTCAAACAGCGATTCCACCCTCCTATTTTTTCACTCTTTCCTATATCTCAAAATAAGTGACGAAAGTTAGTTCGATTAGTATATCAGTCAATTTGGTTCAATTAGGCTCGATAAAGTTTGATTTGATTAGTTCGAACAACAAGTCTAGCCTTTGTTAAATGAACTATATATATACGTATTTGTTGACTTGATTCTATCGGAATTTTGATTCAGTTTGTCTTTTGGTGAGTGAATTTGGTGCTGGTACTGAACTTTAAAACTAATGTAATTTTGGCTAAAAACTTATAAGTGTTGTACTGTTTGGCAAATAGACCTTTCCCGAATTCTGTTTAAACGATGCATTGTGGCCGAGTTGTCGTGTCTAACCTCGCTTTTAATATTCAAACTACTTCTAATTATTGGAATGGGAATTAGGAATAATAGAGACTAATATGAAGTTATAAAGTAATGAAATCAGTGGAACAATGAATTGCATAAAAACGAGGTTAGATATGAAACTCGGCCACAATTCAGTGTTTAAACTGGAATTCGGGAAAGGTCTATTGTTATACTAATTTTCATAGCTTGTAAAAAAAAGATCAGTTCAATGGAGTACGGTTGACATCTATTGCTACCTCCGCATGAAAACTATAATGGTAATTCAAATTCTTTGAGCCACGGAAAGAAACACAGGGCAGGGGAAAGTCAAAACCTTGGCAGCCAGTAATGTGCCAGCAGACTGACAATTCACAACCAAAATTATAATTTACCTTTATGTCTTCAAAGTTGAATTGAGAACGTCAAGAGGAAGAAACCAACAAGATTTTCTCGTTGGATCTCCTTCAGGGTAGCAGCAGCATTTAGTGATGATCACCAACAGTCACCAAGACAAGACATGAAAGGAAAACGTTGGTAGTTAAAAGCAATGTTCTGTTTTCTTTTTTCGTTCCCAGCCTTTTTTCGTAGGGTTCTGTCCACAGTTTCAATGAAAAGCCTAGGGCCTAAATTGGCTTGAGCAAAACTACAAGGCGCTGTTTCATCATAAAACCTACAAAATTACAAGGTGCCGTTTCTTCAAAATTAGAAGATGAACACGGACACACGAACGAACAGAAAGAAATGAAAAGCCCTTTTGTTGGCTCTGGACCAATAATTAAGCTTTTGAGCCAAGGACAGCAGGAAGTAAACAATGTCAATATTTGTAGACATGTGTGGTCAAAGGCTATAACCGGGAAACGTTGATTCACAACCACACAGAATCATTCATTTGGAAAGAACATGTGAACATTCAAGGATGATTTAAATGAAATCTTTTATTAATTGATGGAGATGTAAATGTGAATCTGGGTGATTAACTCTACATTAATTATACATTTTCTTCACAAAGTTTGGAATTGTGATGTTGAATGGATTTCTTGCTCTTACAGTTCTTGAAACAATGACTCTGGGAAAACAACTACCTTAACGTAGCTTTATACTTTTCACTCGTTAAGTTATTTATGGTGAATTTCATGCTCGGTTCCCCTTGCGAATAGATTTTCAGTGAACACAGAATGAACACAGCTTTAAACGCTTAATTGTTCTTTAATGATCTAATGTGTTCTTTATAAATAATGGTTGTACATTTCGTGCACTCTTGTTCCTTTGGGATTGACAGATTTGTTCCGTTCAGCGGAGAGCAAAACGGAGTGCCTGAAAACGACCTATTTGTTCCTGATAACGCGCTTAATTGTTAACAAAATGTTCCGCTTTGCCGTTCTCATATTGTTCTCACTTATATGGACCAAACTATTCTGTTTTAAAGAGAACAAATGATTCTATTCTTCAAAAAGAATTGATCATTCTTTGGTGGAAAGAACAAACAAATTACTCTCTTGTGATTCGTTAAACAGTATAAAAAATGTCTTCCAATGGTACTGCGCCAGCTTTACCAAATAATCCGTTCGGTGAGTCTGGGCAAGTTGCAACAGATGTTTTATGGATTATAATAACAGCTTTCATCATTTTCACCATGCAGTCAGGTTTTGGATTGTTAGAATCAGGTACAATCATCATCATATATTTACTTTTCATTCCACAGAGATAACAACTTTCCTGAAAATGATTCAATAAGCTTTAACGAAGTCGTTTGATTTCCAGTAGAATCATTTTTATAATGTTGTTTTTGTTCTGAACTGGTTGCTAGAGAAGACCAATAAATTATGACCTTTTTTTTTGAACTTGTGAGAAACATTCGCGTACGTAGACCTCGGTGAATGTTCACACGCCCAATTAAACTGTTAACTTTCGGTATTAACCACATGGTTTCTTGAAGTCTCACCTGTGAATGCTATCTACTAAAATTTAAACTATACTTAAACTTTTTAAAATTTTGTCACTTGAAATAAAACGGAACTTGAAATTTAGTGTTAAAACGTGCTTTCGAGATTTCGAATACTGTGGAAACTCCTCAAGATGGTTCACTGTAATTTCATTCGGATTTCCAATAGACAGTAGAATATTAAAGTTATGACGCTAACAGCTAAAGCGAATAACGTTTTTAAAAAACGGGGATTCTAACCACTCCTGGTGCAAAAATTGTTAATTATAAATTCTTTTACACAAAATATAATTTGACTCTACGTTAGTTATAACGGTAGCAGCGAAAGCGAATACCGTATTAAAACACCCTTGGACTACTACTTATTCTCCTCCTCCTCCTCCGGCCGAAATGGCAATTAGTCTACGATTTAGAGGTTGCGAGAACTACTTATAACGCCATGTAAATTCTAGCGAAGGAACGCAGTCTGCGAATTTTTTAATGTCTTACATATCAAACATTTAAAAATACGTTTTCTATGATATTTTCTAACTCAACTCACGGAGGAATGAATATTAATCAAATAGGTCTACATAAAAATGGGACTTATAGTTACTTATGCTAACTGAAAATACGTAGATACTTGAAATTTGATTATGTTGTTTTTCTTCTAGCAAAGCTTATCAGTTCAAAACTTCCTGTTACGTTTGTTAGCGACAATGTCTTTGTGCATTAAGGCTTTCAAAGATCCAATTCATGTTGGGTTTCGTGAAATTATAATTAAAATCTTTTTGTCGACGAAATGCCTGGCGTGTTGGTTTATTTTTTCTACATAAGTTCTTGTAAAAAAAATTCTTATAAAAAACATACATCGTATGGCTCACGCATGTATAATTCTTTTGTCTTTAATAAACTAATTTCTGGTCTTTTATGATTAGACCCTACTTACACTAACTAATCATTTTAATATATCATTAATTCCACCAGTGAAATATCTTGAAAAACAGGCTATAAAGAACTTTTTAGTAATTTTTTTGGTAACAAATTTGCTGCTACCGTTTTGCGCCATCTGGCTCTTGTTATCATTAAATCCAACCTTTATCTGATTGGAACTTTCCAATTGAAATATTGACGATCGATTGTTAAAAATTGTTTTTCATTCTAAGGGAGTGAGGAGAAAAATTAGCCTGGCAAAGCGGACTGAAAAATGCTACATGATTATCATTGTGTACACGTTACAAAGAAAAACAAAAAAGATGAAAAATATAGAGTGTTCACATGGAAAAATTTCACCCGCCATGCCGAGATCTCGGTACATAAAAGCGAGATCTCGGCAAACCTGGCCGATACATTTTTCATGTAAACACATATTAAATTTTATGAGACTTTGATAAAAAAAGGTGAGATCTTGGCAAATCGAGCCAACCCGCTTTGCCGTGCTGATTTTATCCATGTGAACACCCCCTAATTTCTTCTACCTTCAACTCGGACAATTCAAAATTTTTTTAAAAACCTCGGGTTGATTTTCCACAATAAAGTTTCCCTTAAAAATATAGGATCACTAGCATGACTTCTCAAGTTTCTTGTAATCTTGTAATAACAAAGAAGAGTTCCTAAAGTCAACTTTATTGTTAGCATTGTAACATTACACCAGAAGGGTCAACAACAAACCTGGTAGAAATACATTTGGTGTTCCCTTAGATGGTGAATAATCGTGCTTGTATTTCATGTTTGCGTAGGCATAGGTATCCTTAATTACATCTCATCTACCATTATAATAGTAATTCAGTAAATAATGGAATAAGTTAATCAGAAGTTGTATAACTTTGAAAGAAATCTTTCCGCAATTGTTTTTATGTCATTTGGTTAAATTATTTGTGCATGAGTCAACTTTCGACATGACGTTTTTTTAGTCGTAAAATAGGCCAAAGAAAATAAAAGGATCTGAAGTTGATTTGGTTGGAGGGGTTGAAATGACATGTTTTTGTTTGACTTGCAATATATAGATATTACACCGACAATAAAGCTCACTCATAAATTGCCTTCAGTACGTTATTCACGGGGAATCCATTAATGTGAAATGGAAATTATCTGGGAAATAATTTTTGAGTAAATATAAATTTACTGACCAGATTTAACTTGGGAATGAAATTTCAAAGCATGAAAAAAATTTGGAAGTCCGATGTGATATATTACCGCAAAACATTTGATCCCTTAGAATTTTGGAAGACCGGAAGAAAATTTGAATCAAGTCACAAACAATATAAAGGCAATAACATTAATCCGATAAACAACAATCTTACATAGTATCTTCACAACAAAGGCTAACTACGTTATCTGATTATATAAATTTATATATAATCTAATTACACTAATTACACTCTACACTAAGCACAAACATGTGTGAATTCTTTATTTTCAGCATTGCTTAAGAAACTTCAATTATTCTCATCGCAGACAAACCTACTGACTACGCCCGTTTGGTTGGATTTCCTTTTTCTCAAATTTAAAGAAGATCAAAAATAGTTTAGAAACTTCAGTTATATTCAAGTTTATCCTTACTCCAAGGTCCTGAACATAATTTAAAGGAACGCCAGCGTCGCGCAGAATCCCGTCATTTTGTCGCATCTTAAGTATTAACAAAACTTGAAATGAATTGTTCACACGTAATTCCAAATTTTTGCGGGTTCTTATTTCAGGTTTGGTTTCTCGAAAAAGTGAAGCCAATGTGATGGTGAAAAACACGTTAGATGTCGTGCTCGGTGGAATTGTGTACTGGTTTGTCGGATATGGATTAAGTTTTGGTCCGAACATGAAAGACTCGAATGTGATGTCAGGGGATGGGCATTTCATGACTAGGATATCTCTAGATGAAGCCGAAGTTTATGCAAAGTATTTTTTTCAGCTATCATTTGCTACAACAGCGACAACAATTGTCTCTGGTAAGTCAAACAGCATTTTCCTTCCTCACGAGATCAAGTGTATTGAGCTCATTGTGTTTACAACTTTGTTTACAGGTGCTGTAGCTGAACGTGTCCAACTAAGTTCGTACATGATCTTTGCAGCTATCAATACCGGATTGATATATGTTTTTCCTGCACACTGGATGTGGGATGAGAATGGTTGGCTGTTTAAAGATGGAGCGTATGATTTTGCAGGTTCGTGTGTTGTTCACATGTCTGGTGGAGCTGCGGCGTTTGTAGCCACTCTACTACTCGGCCCACGTCATGGAAAGTATGATGAAGAAAGTAAACTAACATATGGGATGGCTAGTCCCACTAATGTTGTTTTGGGTACGTTCTTCTTGTGGTGGGGATGGATTGGCTTCAACTGCGGATCAACATTTGCTTTGAGTGGAGGTATATCTTATAAGTTGTTCTGCATTTTAACAGATCAAATTGCTGATGAATCTATGACAATCTAAGACAAAATCTAATAAAAAAGCTTCAACATTGAAAAACATTTTTGTATGGTTGGGAGTGTTATAGAGTGACACTTGCATGAGAGGTAGAAGCAAAACTTCAGTTCATGGAGGATTGAGAGGTTTTCCTCAGTTAATATACAACGTAATTACAAATTTTTTGCAAGAGTAAAATTTCTAATATTTCAGGAGCGTGGCGTGTTGCAAGCCGAGTTGGCGTTGTTACAATGAATGGCGCAATGGCGGGTGGTCTATCTGCAATCATACTGGGCTTTGTATTGTATCCACGTACAATGTACCTGGTTGATATTCCACACTTTGTCTCAGGAATACTGGGAGGACTCGTGGCAATAACCGCTCCTGCTTCTGTCATCACAACATGGGAAGCACTGATCATTGGATTTATTGGTGGTTGGATTGCAAATGGAGGTAAGAATTGGATGGAAAATTATTTGATTGAAAGAAATATTATTCCATTTTATAGTTTTCACTGTTTTTTTCTTTTTAATTTTCTCTCTTTAATTTGTTTGTTTAATTTGAAACACTTGTCCTCCTTTGTTGCTGAATCACCTGTAAGTAAACAAACATTTAATAGTAAATTTATGTTTCGCAGTGATATACCTGTTGGAATGGTTGAAAATAGACGATCCTGTTGGTTGTGTGGGTGTACATTGGGCTTCAGGCCTGTGGGGAATGATTTCTGTAGGGTTCTTTGCGCAAGAAACACCCGGATTTTTAGACGTAGATGGGATATTTCGTGGAGGAGATGGAAAATTACTTGGATATAACATTTCAGCATGTTTAGCGATTACTGTTTGGTCAGGAGGGTTAACAGCCATCGTAGTAAGTTCATTTGTGATAAACTATTGTCCAAACTATTACCAGGGCGATACATTCTATATATGATGTTGTTTTTGTAGTTTCTAGTGATGAAGTATACAATCGGTATTCGTATGTCTGTTGAGCATGAGTTGAAAGGTTCAGATGAAGTCGAACATAATATAATTGAAGATTTATCCAAAGCGTCGATCCCTGAAAGTAAATTGCGTCGGAAGCACAGCCTCGGAAAGCGAATATCTTCATATCCATCATATAGAAAGACTGATGAAGGATCGGCTGAGAAGTATACGAACCCAAGTTTGGAGTTGGGTAATATCAATGGATATTGATGTTGATTTTGTGCTACATTAGGGAGATTCGTAAACTGAACCAGCCTGTTAAAAAATCAATTACTTGTCAGAATTTCTTTAAAACTGTTCTACTAAAAGGGCACGTCAAAGATTTAAAGCCTTTTTTATTGTATCAAAAGGAACATCATTACTTTGCACGCTTATTTCAATTGTCTATGTGAAGTTTCTAATGACTTTGTAGGGAAAAATTCACGAACAACTCTACTAATTTGTAGACAATTCCCTGCAAATCTATCGAAAAATAGTTTCGTGTAAACCAAACATGATTTCTTCGAATCTCGCTAATTTTTTTAAGCTTTTTTAATTCTCGTAATGTAATTACTTTTTATTATTTTTTTAAGATCGTTTTGTATGTTGGCACTGATATATTTCTTGTAATCAGATGGTTTGATTGCAGCCAAAATATATATTTTAAGATGTATTTTTGTGGAATTGCTTTATTGTTTCGATCGTTTTGGGGGACTGTCAGTTCAGATGCTTTTATGAGTAAAAGATATATTTCAGTTAGAACTCATCGTTGTATATGATACTCCTATATGATGTATGATGTTCCTTTGATCAGCTTTTCACACGCTTTTCACAATCCAATATCAGCCACATTCCTGACATCAACCATCCTGTTACACGAAAACATATAATTACTGATGAGACTCAATAATTACTTCTGAGATGTAAAACTTTACTTGCATCAAAAGAAGCATCATTACTTTGCGCGTTTTCTTCGAATGTTCACGTGAAGTTTCTAATTACGGTGGCCCACAAGTGTCACGGCAAAATAAAAATGTCACGGCAAAACACACAAAAGCCACGGCAAAATAAAAAAAGTCACGGCAAAATACAGTAGAGTCTCCATAACTCGAATATTCCCTTCTTTCGAACGAATTTTCTTGTTCCTTGAAGGTTTTTGTCTCCATAACTCGAATTTTCCTGCAGCGTTATGCAAAATTTAGCAAAATTTGAAAGGTTTTACTCATGTTTTGAGTCTTTATCGTTTAAATGTTTAAACATTTACGTGTGGCGCAGGCCTTACATTATTCGAACGGATGATTCGAATGCTTGAGCCTTTCGAACGCCTATTCGAACGCCTTTTTCGAAGGTCTTTTTTCGGAGTTGAAGCCTACACAAAAACATGGCGTCCAAAGCAGGATCAAAACGAAAAATCAAAAATAAATCCTGCACAATCAAATACAATGCCCTCAAAGAGCTGGAAAAAGGGACTGCTCCAAAGGATGTCGCAGCCAAATTTGAAATTCCATCGAGCACTCTTTCGACGTGGAAGAAGAACAAAGAAAAGATCTTCGCACAGTTCAACACCGGACTCTTATCAAAAAGAACGAAACCTCAAAAATTTGAAGACATCAACACAGCTGTCCACAAGTGGCTCCTCGTTATGAGGAGTGAAAACATCCCAATAAGTGGCACTATTCTAAAGGAGAAAGCACTCGAGTTTGCTGAAGGATTGGGTATTGAGTCATTTCAAGCTTCTCAGGGATGGCTAGCAATGGAAAACCAGGTTAGTTTGACATAATCTGGGTCTTTTATTTTCATGAAAAAATGTATAAATGTTACAAAAGCTTTGGTAGTTGTTTTTGTAAAATTTCAATCGACGCTCTTTCAGATAGGAAGGATAACTTGCAAGGAACTTTCATTCCTAAACCATCGCCGAGGTTTAATGACTGTTATTTTGCAAACATTGGCGCTGTCATTCTTCAGAAAGTAAAATATGACTTTTGCAAATCGTCCAGACTTTCCTAGCGGTAGATGGCCAATGATCTCTCCGTCACTTTTCTTGACTGCAACTGCATATTTATCCATCTTATTTGTCGGCTCCATAAACCCATAAAATTCGTCTCCAACAGAGGGTGTCCAGTTACTTTTATAAACATGGTAACCCATAACAAAAGACTCGATTTCGTACGTAATAAGCCTAATGATAGGAAGTTCCATGCAACATATAATGTCTTTTAATTTCTTCACTTGTTTGACTTCCATGACATCCATACTTTCTTTCACTTTTTGGTTCAAAAACAAAGTTTAAAGATTTGGGAAATTAGAATCGAGCAAAACTTTAAAGCTCTAACTACACTAGCCACAATTAGGGAGATGAACGTTTTTCTTATCCATTATTTTCAGGTATGGCGTGTCCTTCAAAACCATCGCTGGTGAATCTAGATCCGTCACTGAGGAGATGACAGCACCATGGTCAGAGACAACCTTACCTACCATTCTATCCCGCTATCCCCTGGAAAATATATTTAATGCCGACGAGTTTGGGCTCTTCTTCCAATGCCTTCCCAACAAATCTCTCCACATGAAAGGTGAAAAGTGCTCTGGGGGGAAGCACAGTAAGGTCAGACTTACTGGCTTAGCTGCTGGTAATGCTTTAGGGGAGCGATTGCCAATGTTCGTAATCGGAAAGTCCGCCAAACCTCGTTGCTTCAAGGGTGTCAAAACACTACCCTGCCGATACCGTTCCCAAAAGAAAAGCTGGATGTCTGGAGAGCTGTTCGAAGAGTGGGTACGCGAGCTTGATCGGAAATTTTCTGTCTCCAAACGTAAAATTGCTTTAATTATTGATAATTGTACCGCACATCCTCATGTTGAAAACCTGGAATGGGTAGAATTAATCTTCCTTCCCCCGAATACTACGTCACAAACTCAACCTATGGATCAAGGAATCATCCGTGCCCTGAAAGCAAAATATCGTTCGTTAGCAGTCCGTAAGATGATAAAAGCGTTGGATGAGAAAGCGTCGACCCCGAAGTTCTCCATCCTTGCTGCTATGTTCATGCTCAGGAAAGCGTGGGATGACATTGCCAACCAAACGTTCACCAACTGTTTTCGAAAATCCGGAATTTCTCAAGAGGATGCCCAAGAAGCCATCAACGAAGATGACGATCCATTTAAAAGCCTAGCCAGTAATGAAGTAGAAGAGGACCCAATCCCAACCCTCGATGCTGAACTCTCGTACATAAAGCAAAAGTTCCCTGACCATATCGATTCTACCATATCAACTGAAGATTTCATTGATTTCGATATCGAAGTCAGTACATCCCATGGGCGTCTAATAACTGCTGACATCATCGCTGACATCACTGGAGCTGAAGACGAAGAATTAGAAGTGGATGATGAAGATGACAAGGACGAGGATAATCTCACACGACCAACAGCTGATCAAGTGCGTTCGGCAATTACAGTCCTCGAAGACTTGAGTCTATTTTCTCAATTTGGAGAGGATATGATCGTGATTTTATTTGTAAACAGAAAGTGATTACTGATTTCTTTTCTTAGTTGATTATGAAAAAAACACAAAAGTACATTATCTTTGACTTTAAACTAACCCAAAACCCCCCTATATGCAAGAATACATGATGCATTTACCGTTTTTATTCACCTGGTCCGCAAATAATAAGGGTATTTCGTAAAAACTTGTAAACCTCTACAACTCGACTGTCTCTATCTTTCGAACGATTTCCTTTTCCCCCTGGTTGTTCGAGTTATGGAGACTCTACTGTAAAAAAGGCAAGGCAATACACACAAAAGCCACGGCAAAATGAAAAAAAATCACGGCAGAATAAAAGAATCCACGGCAGAATCCACAACAAAACTCACGGCAAAATAACATAAGAAAATGGTAACCTCACTGTGATGGACATGTGTTTACATACAAGAGGTCAGTAGCTTTATGGTTCGCAGCAAATATTTATAAATATCACTACTCCCTCCCTGAACAATTTTTTTTGATTTTGAGAAGAGGAACTGCATTAACAAGAATCTTTAAGCTTTGCCAAAGACAGTCACTAATGCTTTGGTTGTAAAGTATAGTGTGGAAGGCATTGATACTGGTGCCTTGAGAAAAGAATCTTTGCTGATGCAATTAAAATGATTGGGAAGGACCTTTTCCCATTTGGTACACTGTTTTACCTGCTCCACAATGGCTACAAAAGTTGTCTATCTGGGTCACTTCATACTCACAGAGTAAGCACGGAATGTGGCTAATGGCCGTCATTTTCTTCCATGGCTGTTTGACTAAAATTTTTACGTGTATTATCGCTGAACAGTTACCCGATGTGTTATATATTTTAATTTCCAACATAGTAAGCAGCTCTTCGGAACCTTATATAAATCTTTAAGAACGTGTGCTATGGATGTTGCTATGAGAAACCATTACTTATTTTGGCTGTAGTATCACCCACGCAATAAACAGCTTCGAACCTAAGGTCTGATAAAGTAAAAACTCATTGGTAGCCTGCGTTTCATTTTTTTAGTGTTATATTATAACCTCTTGGTTTTTGTTTGTAACTTTTGTTAGTATCATTTTATTTCATTATTTGAAAGAAATCTCGAAACCAGAGTCCCTTTCTTTTTCGATAGATCCCGGTAAAGAGGACCTTGGCAAACGCTGGTTATATGACATGAAAATTATACAAAGTCTTTGTATTCTTTTCTGGAGAAAGTATATCTCGTGTATTCGCGTATTTCATATAGTTACTAAATTTTGCCGGAGCACATTAAATTTCGTTGACTTCACTCGAGCTCATTTCTGAAAAATTTGAGTTGATTTCAACAGCAATCTGAAAAAAGGTGTTTCCAATATGGTTCTGATTTTATTCCTCATCAAGGCTGTTACAGTAGCCATCATCCTTGAATAAGAAAAGGGGAAACTACAAAGTTTGAAACTACAAGTTTTTATCTTTATATCATTTTGCTGTGGTTTGATTTGGAGACCTACCTAACCTCGGATTTTTACGCATTGCCCTTAAGGTGTGAATAAGGGAAAAATCATTGACTTTTCTGAAAAAAATTTTTTTGCACATCAGAATGAAAGGAACTCTGAATTTTCCATTGGTGAAACTTTTTTTCAGGAAGAGGTTGAAAAGTCTGTTTATTTTCCAAAAACGTTGTATTAGCGGCTAATTTGTGTACATGAAAGATCATGGAAAAGTAAAACATATTGATTGCGTATTGATCATTTTGTTTCAAAATTCCCTTTCATAAATAATTAACAAGATTCGCAAAAATGCGACTATAAAGTTGCAAAAATTTTTTCAATTATCGTGTACACTGATAACCCTAACAAAAATGGTACAGCTACAATGGTAAAGCTACCATCAACTTGATACTCATCTAAACATGCTGTCCATACTGATCAGGGTGGAATTGAACTTAATACCACAAAAAAAACTTATTTTGAACCTTATGAAAAGAAGATGTATGAACACCAAATGATAAGGTTTCTCTCACAATTTTTGGCAATGTGTTAAAAAGTGACTGAGAAGTTACTATGGGCATCATAATTAACATATGACTTTTATTCCTGCGAAAGACAAGTTTCCTACATTTAAACAACAAAATCACAATATAAATATAATTCAATAGACCACTTGCTTTCTGTAACTCATTATTAAACTCAGGTTAAACTCTCTTACAATTATAAAATCAAATTTGTATAATGGTTTACAAAAGAAGAAGAGAAAATTGTCTAACTTTTGGAGTAGACATTATTATTATTTTTTTTATTATTATTATTTCTGAATCTTTATACAGGATACTATGTAAAATTAAAAAATAAAATTATATATATTTACACTTCAGTATTTTAGCATACTGCTATCAATGTGTGTCCTGTTTAATCATAATACAATGATAAATAATATAATGTATTAGAAGGTAAAAAAGTAAAAATGGAAACTTTATTTGAAACAAAAAGTTAAAAACAATTAAAAATATTCTTGAAGACGTCGTTTAAAATTATCGTAATTATCGAGTTTTGTAAGTTCTAGGGGAAGTTGGTTATATAATTTTGCCCCGTAAAAATATAGAGATTTTCGTTCATATTCGAGTTTCACTCGTGGTAATATAAGCATCGAGTTATTGTTCCGAGTAATTTTAGAATGATTTGTAACTTGAAAATAGTCATCAAAGACTGAACATAGCTTTTTGTCCATACACTTTCTTTACAAACAGACAGGTTCTCAGTTTCCTTGTAGTGTCAATATCCTGGACAGAAGCATTGCTGCCAATGATGTCAATCGCCCGTGATGTTAACGTTTTAAGTTTTTGCCTTTGATAATTCGTTAAAGAAGCGTTGATTAGATGGCAATATGTAATAACTGGGACTACCATGACTTCGTAGATCTTTTTTGCTGCTGTAACTGTCAGCAATGGTCGTACTTTATTCAAAAGTAATAAGCGTGTAGATGCCTATTTGCCTTCTTTCGGTCGAAATCTACGTTTAAATTAAGTACTGGGTCGACAATATTTCGCAGGTACTTGTAGTTGTCGGTGTTATGGACTTTTTCTCCCCTGTAGTACAGCTGCAGGGTGGATTCGAGCTTTGATAAACGCTGACTGGTCCCAAAAAGCATGGACTCCGTTTTACTCTTTTTGAGATTCATTAACAGTTCATTTTCATAAAAGTATGCTGATATGGCTTCCAAATCATCATTGAGTAACCTCGAAATTTCTACAACGTGTTTGTGACTGAGGTATATCACCGTATCATCTGCGTATTGGATGATCTCAGAGTTTTAAACGTGCGTGGTAAGATCGTTGAAGAAGATGATGAAAAGGAGAGGCCCAAGTATCGTGCCTTGGGGAACTCCACAGCATAGTGGTTGTGAAGAAGAGAGTTTTTTGTTGATATCAATGTTTGTTGTCTGTCAAAGAGGTAATCAGTCAGCCAGTCTAGTTCCTGTCCCAAAATACCATATGTTGTGAGTTCGTTGATCAATTTTGCGTGACTTATCGTGTCGAATGCTCTACTTAAATTTAGAAATAAGCCACCGACCAGTTTGCCTTGACCAACCTTTCTTCGGATATCAGAGTAAAGATACCGCCATGTCCGTCGATCTTCTTGGATGGAATCCGAATTGTTTGTTCGATAAGAGGTGGCTATTTTCAAGATATGTAGAGATCTGATGGTGAACAGCTCTTTCAATTATCTTCGAAAGCGCTGGAAGTATGGAAATCGGGCGGTAGTTTTCAGGTAGAGATGTTTTTCCAGATTTGTGGACAGGTACTATTCTCGCTTTTTTTCCATGCTGATGGGAATGTTCCTGTCTTCAGTGATAGATTAATCAGGTGACACAGTGGCTTAGAGATTATAACAGCAGTGTCCTTCAGTATTTTTGGTGGCAGGTTATCCAGGCCAGTAGCTTTCGTGCGTTTTAGTTGCATTAACTGTTTTCTGACAAATACAACAGATACAACATATTCAAACTTGAACGTTTTTTCAGTTCGCTTTCTTTTCATAATTGTTTCTCCCCATTCCTTTAATGGCATTAGCTTTTGTTTCAAGTTTTTGACAACTGATGCAAACCACGTACTAAACGTATTCGCTAAGTTCAAGTTGTTTCTCGTGTTTGGTACTGTTGTCTTTTCTTTTGACGGAAACACTTTTTTGATGCATTCCCAGAAACGTTTCGGATTTGAACTACTCTCGTTTAACCGTTCTCGATAAAAGTTCGCTTTTGATTTTCTTAGCAAGTTGTTGCAACGATTTCTGCTGTTTTTTGTATGTCAACCAGTCTTCGTCTTTCCCGCTTTTTCTTGCTTTTTTCATCAAGTTATCCCGTTCGTTCATTTTAGCTTTCAGGGCAGGGTTAAGCCATGGGCAGGGACGGCCTTTGATCTTTTTATTTATAATCGGTGCATGACGGTTGAATGCTGTTTCGAGTGTATTGTTGTCGTTTGCTTTAGCGTAGTTGACATTGCAATCTCCCATTATAATGGTTTCTTTTGTTACATTTTGTAAGGTGTCATTAAACTCTTTGTTGAAATTTTTAGAGAGATAATTTGATGAATCGGGTGGTCGATAAGCACAACACATTAATATGTTGTGAGAGTTTTGAAAAAATATTTCCAGCCAAATGCTTTAGTGTCCCTCTCTAATTCATCTCGGCGTTCCAACTGTATATGAACTTTAACATAAATACAAACACCGCCTCCTTTGCCTTCTGGTCGGCAACGAAAAATCGCATTGTATCCATCAATTTTATATAAGCTTAAGTTATCTGAGCTATACAAGTGGGTTTCTGATAATGTTATTATATCAATATTATGAATAGCGATGATTGAAACAAAATTTTCAAAGTTTCCATGCAATCCACGTATGTTCTGGTGAATGAATGATAAGCCCCTTTCTCTACAGAGTGTGTTTAGTTCCTTGATCGTGTAATTTGGACCGAGGCATGATTCAATGTCGCCACATAACAATAACAAACTAAAAAACAAGCATTTTCTTGGAATGGAAGGAACTTTCAAATTTCTCTTGTAAATACTCTCAACTAATTATGGCAGTGTTGAAATATCTTTCGGTTCAGTATTTCTCTCTTGTATAATCTTTTCCCCATTTACAAAAGTATAACGCCATATAATAAAACATAACATTGACAGCAAGAAAAAAACATCTGCTCTCTTCGACGCCATGTTGAAGTTCGACCGAAAAGCAAATAACTATCAAAGGCAATCAAAAACGTCAATCTTTACTAAAACATATTATGTGTAGAATTTCAAATTAGGAACGAAAAGGGTTATTTTCGAAAAAGAATGACAATTTATAAAATTAAATTCAAGTATTGAGAAGCTAAAGGATAGATCTAAAAACGCTTTTTTGTAGCTTTTAATTTTGAACAGAAAAACAGTTCTACTCTTGTAAACGAAAAAAAATGAAAACAAAAAACAAGGTTTTACAGAAACTGAAAATAACTCTGAAAATAATTTATTTGAGTATAAAAACAAAAAAAACCTTTTTCACTCTTTGCTCTATGTCTTGTGATGACGAAAGTGATGACGAAAGTGTAAAACACGTAAGTCAAACTAAACTCGTTTTGCAAATGGAGCTACATTTGTACAACAAGGTTCATTCTCTTTGACTCACTATAAAATTTTTAGTTTACCATACTTGATATAAACATATTCCTGTCAAAAGGATTAATTAAAAAACAAAAACACGTTTTTTCCCCTTACTAACACCTTAATCATTATGACACGCCCCAACTTTGACAATCTTCTCATGTCGAAGAAACATGTATTATACAAGTGGTTTTTTTTTCTTTCCACCCCGGTCTCCTTTCTTTTGCAGACATATGAACCAAGGAAATCATATGGCAAGAAATCGGAAATTATTTATTTGTTATTATTTGTTGATTTATTTATTCCTTTGCGTACTTATTTTGAGCGTTATGTTGCATATCATAAACATTGATAAAAAACTTTGCGCCAATGAATATCCGCAAACACCTGGTTCAATCTTTGGTATTATCGAAACTCGATTATTGCAATACACTATTCTGTAACACGACGCAGCATAATCAGAACCGCCTTGATAAACTTTTAAAATCAGCTGCTGGTTTCTCCAATGGGAAATACGCTAACACTCTCGACGTAATCCAGTTGAAATGGTTGCCAATGGAATATAGAATGAAATATAACATGTTAAAACTGGCCCATAAATCGCTATACACACCAAATTTTCCAGACTACCTGGCCGTACATGTACGAGAAAGCAAATGTCCAAGACGTACTGCGTCTGACGACGGAAAAAAACTAATAGTAACCAAATCCACAAAAACATTTGATGGCATATGCAGTCGTCTATTCAATGAACTTCCATCGAACTTGAGAGCAGTTGAAGACCATCAAAAATGTTCACACGAGTTAAAATCTTTTTATCTAGGTCTCTCTTTTGCTAAGTATTTGAGCATGCATTAATAGGAATTTATTTACTTGTTTAGGACACCACCTATCTGTTTTGAGACGTATACTTCTTTTATTTCTTTGTGGTTCCATTGCTTACCCATTTTATCTTTCTGATGTGGTTACTTTGGTGGATATACTTTTTTACTAATTGAAACTTTATGTTATATTTTTAACTATCGTTAATTAATATTTTGTATACAGTGACTGTGAATTTTTGAATTTTAAAATTATTATGGGACGAAGAGCCATTGTAATATATGGATATGCCCGAAATATACCATTATTATTGGATTTCTGCGTAAGCAAGAAATACTTTACGATCGTCCGTGTTTTTCTGTTTTTTTTTTTTTTCATCCTGTCCAAACCGGCGCATATTTGTTTCTCGAATTTCATTGGTTCATACAAATGGCGTGTCAATGTTTATTGGTGAATGAAGCGCCACTCATGCTAAAGGCTGCTAATTAACTGAACTTATTGGCTCGATTTTCGCCATGCCATGTGATCATCCGGGTATTTTTCGACTTTACTTTTGTACGCTGTTCGCAAAATGGCTTCTCTTCACGAGTCTCTCAGCGTGCTGGTTTTGTAACGTGGCTACGAATTTAAAGTTTACAGATTTGTTCGAAAATTTCATCGGATTCAACTTGTAAGTGATAAATATTTATTGCAAAAGGTACATTATTGTATTTGAAACTTTTAAAGGCTGTATTTGCAAAGTTAACTCTATTTTCAAGTTCAAGATGATTAGTATTGAGCAGTGGCGAGCTTCTTGTGGCTGCTTCTATACTCGTATTCAGCAAGGAGGGAGGTTTGGTTATACAAATTTTTGCTTGACACTGTTGTTCTTCTGTGATGTAGTGTGCCAACATTTCCTTGCTTATGTCTTTCTTTGCCTAATGATAATAGATCTTAGTTTTTTAAAAGTGCTTCAACTTCTTATTGATGGCGATGTGGAAAGTAATCCTGGACCCACATACAAGATTGCCAAGTTAGTAAAAGCATCATTTCATCAGGGTAATTCAATGTTTGGTGCAAGTTCTGGTATGCAATGTGCCTGTAATTCATTGATTGGATTGTGCTGGTCAAAATTTAAGGACATGTGTTTTTGGAAAACCACTGACCTTGATTATGTTATGATTAAAGGTAACGAGTTATTTCAAAATTTAAATTTGTTTCGATATTTGGCAGTAGATGATCTACCGCATCGATTGGAAATTGAACAAAATCAATTTGTGATATCATATGTGGAAAATGTGACAGCTGAAATAGATAGAAATAACTACAACTTTTTAAAAGCATCATACGATCGTCTAAATGGAAAAAGTAATGGCATGATTTTCTTTGTAAATCAAATGACTTTTAGTATTACTTGGGGCAAAAGGGCATTTTATGTGTTTGATTCGCACAGTCGGAATGACACCGGTGTTTCTGTTGAAGATGGATCAGCAACTTTGTTGAAATTTTCAAGCATAATGCAACTTCAAAGGTACCTCACAGAAGTTCACTTGATCGATCGCAATACAGTGTTTTGTCAAATCCAATTCTTGATGGTTGAATTGATAGAATCAGGAAATGAAATATCGAAAAGTGGCGCAGCTAAAAAGCGTAAACTAGATTTATCAAAAGAATTTCAACCTCAAAATCATGCAGACCACCTTCATAAAATGCGCCTTGATTATGCATTTAAAAAAGGCTCTGATGATCATATAAAAAAGTTGGAAAGTTTTCATCAAAGGTACTTGTTGAATAAAGAAAAATTACACCAAAAATATTTAGAGAACAGTGATACATTACATCAAAAGTATTTGGAAAGCAGAGATACCATACATCAGAAATATTTAGAAAACAAAGACGCTATTCACCATAAGTACTTGGATAAGAAGGACATTATACATCAGAAATATTTGGAAAGCAAGGATACCCCTCAACATATAGAAAAGCAAGCATCTCTTCGAGAAAAATACCAGCAGAATATTGGAACAGATCAGCACAAGGAACATCTGGAATCAAAACGTAAATTATCTAAAGAAAAATTTGCATCCATGAAAGGTAGTCCACAACATAAAGACTTATTGTCAAAAATGCGTCATACATATCTTGGCAAAAAAGACTCTCCTGAGCATAAAGAAATGTTAAGAATTAAAAGGGAGAAACATGTTGCTGCTAAAAGGAATTTATTTACAACAGCCGAAAAACGTATTAAATCATTCAAACAAATGATTAATGAAGGACCCTACTATATTTGTGTTTCATGTAATCGTTGTTTGTATAAGCGATCTGTTGTCTCTTTTGATGAAAGTAAATATAATATTGAAACTGATGATTTTAAATTTTCAATTGTTTTAAGTTTTGATGGTATGGCATATATTTGTATTACTTGTCACCGGAAACTGTTGGCGAAAAAAATACCAACCCAAGGTGTTTGGAACAAACTGGAAATTTATGATTTACCGCAGCATCTAGCTGACATCAATCGTTTGGAAAAAGTTCTCATTTCAAAACGAATTCTATTCAAGAAAGTTGTGATAATGCCAAAAGGAAATTTTCCCAAAGTGAAAGGAGCAATTTGTAATGTACCAATAGATATTGAAAATGTAACCAATGTTTTGCCAAGGCCTGCTGATAGTAATGGCTTATTATTGCTGAAACTAAAACGGAAATTGATGTATCATGGACATGTTTACTTTGAACCTGTTAGACCTGATATACTTGTGCAAGCTTTAGACTTTTTGAAATATAATAATCATTTGTATAGTAATGTAATAGTTGATATGACTAATATTTCTAACGACATGTATAATTTTGATGATGCTGATGTGGATGAAGTAAGTGAAGTAAATGAATTAGGTGAAGCTGATGGAAATGATAATGAACCCTATGACAACCCATTAGATGAGCACCGAGCAGCTTCAAACGAAACCGTCATGACACCTAAAATACCTATTGATGTTAATGATGATATGGTTACCATTGCCCCTGGTGAAGGATGTACAGCCATCCCTATATATGCTGATGAATATTGTGAGGAAATGGCATTTCCACATTTGTTTCCTTATGGCAAATTTGGATATAATGTTGAACGAACTGTTCCAATTAGTCCAGTTAAATATTTCAATCAACGCTTATTAAATTACAGCCAAAAGTTTTCATCTGATGCAGATTTCATATTTTTTGCCAATTATGTTGTCCAGTCTACAAATCTTCACAGTAAAATCAATGTTGCCATGAAAAAACTTTCTAGTGGTAATGTTACAGCTGGTATGTTGTCTCAAAACTTTCAAGAAACTGTCAGAAGTTTCATTGCGAATGATGAAGCATTTAACTTTATGAACCAGATAAAGGGGACTCCAGCTTATTGGAAGCGATTCCTGTTGGAAGTTCTAGCAATGGTAAAACAGCTTGGTATTCCTACTTTTTTTATGACTCTATCATGTGCAGATTTACGTTGGCCAGAGTTACCTGCAATATTATCCAAAATCTATCAAATGAATCTTCAGGAAGACGAAATCCGCAACATGAGTTATGAAGATAAATGCCGAATTTTGAACATGAACCCAGTTTTCTTGGCTCGACATTTTCAATATCGTGTTGAAACATTCTTTAAGGAAATTGTTACAGCTGGTTCTTTGGGGAAACTTAACTACTACGTTATTCGTGTCGAATTTCAAGTAAGAGGAAGCCCACATGTACATATTTTCTTGTGGATCAAAGATCCCCCTGTTTTGACAGAAAACACTAAGGATGAATACATAACGTTTGTTGATGAAGTTGTTCGAGCAGATTTACCGGATCCTATACTTGAACCTGAATTGTTTGAATTGGTAAAGACATATCAAGTTCATAATCATTCTAAAACTTGTCGGAAATATAAAAACAGCTCTTGTCGATTCAACTTTGGTCATTTCTTTACAGACCACACTATTATTTCCAGTCCGTTACCAGCAGATATGGATGCTAATGAGAAAGAAAGAGTTCTGGAAGATAGAAAAATTGTGTTGGATAAAGTTAAAGAATATATTGATGAGTTACTGCAACCAAAAAAGCACAATGTAATGGATCCATTAAGAGATGACTATGAGAATCCCGGAACAATTGCTGAGATTTTGGATAAAATAGGCTTGACAGAAGAACAATATTATAGTGCGTTATCGATTTCCAAAGATGCAGACTATGAAATTCATTTACGTCGACCACCCAATTCTTGCTTTGTAAACAACTACTTTATGGAAGGATTATCAGCTTGGGAAGCTAACATGGACATTCAACCTGTCTTTAACCATTACAAAGCCATTACATACATGTGCAAATATCTTTCCAAATCAGAGGATGAGTGCTCCAAGGCAATGAAGCAAGCTTTACAGGAATCAAAATCACAAAACCTAAATAAATTTGAGCAAATGTTATTGATTGCTAAGGCATACTCTTCCAGAAGAGAATGCTCTGTGCAGGAAGCAGTGTATCATGTGATGCCAGAGTTGTGGCTACGCAAGACATTTCCAAAAGTAATTTTCGCTAATAGCAATCTGCCAGAAAATAGATTTCGAATTTGCAAGTCTCGAGAAGAATTGGAGGAATTGCCTGAGGATAGCAATGATATTTTCAAGACAAATATGCTTGATCGTTACCTTGACAGACCAGATAACTCATTTAAAGGTGGAAAGTTTGCAATGGTTGATAACATGTGCTTTGCCGAATTTTTAGCATACTACTTTCTGGAATCCAAGCCAAACGACTCAAATGACAATGATAATCAACCGGTTGTTCTGAGTGACGAGGTAATGGAAGAGGAAAGTTTCAACAGTCCTTATCCGCCTGTCATTCCATTAATGAGCAGCAAAAGTAAAATGAAGTGCAGGAAAACTCGTGCTGTCTTGAGATATCATGTACCTAACAGACATCGATTTCCTGAACAATACGCTCATCATTTGTTGTTTATGTATTTTCCTTTCCGGGTTGAAAAGGAATTGCTATGTGACACTTATTTGGAAAAACTTTCACAGCCTGGTGTTTTTGATGTAGTTAATATCAATAAAGCAAAGATTGAGCCACATGAGAAACTTGTTGATGAAGCCTTTCGAAACTACCGAGCAGATCTTGAAACTAGTTTTGATCCTTTCGCACAGCAAGAAAATGAGGAAATTCAAGATTTGTTGAATGATCGCATCTCTGACGATGAACTTGAGGATGAAAATCCAACTGCTACGTCAGGAATTGTTCCAGAAAGACAATATGTACTAAATGACAATGAAATCAACTCAAAGATACGTTCTCTTAACAATAAACAACGGGAAATCTTTGACACCATCTTAACGTGGGCAAAAAATTTGATCAAATTCAGAAATTGTGCTGTGTTAAAAGTTGTTGATCCTTTGTACATTTTCTTAACTGGCCAAGGGGGCTGTGGTAAATCACATCTGTTGAAAACAGTTTATCATGCTATTTCTAAAGAATTACTTCGTAAAGCTACTAACCCCGAAAAACCGAGAGTGTTATTGTTGGCGCCTACTGGTGTAGCTGCTGTCAACATAGGTGGTACTACAATACACTCGGGATTGGGAATGCATGGTAAAGGTTATGCTCCACTTAGTGATAAAATGAGATCATCACTGCGAAACAAGCTTTCAGAAGTGACTGTGTTAATTATTGATGAAATATCAATGGTTTCGGAAGAACTGTTCAAGAATATACATTTACGGTTATGTGAGATATTTGGCGTTAGTACTCATGTCCCATTTGCTGGTAGAACTATCATTGCATCTGGTGATTTTTTTCAGCTACCTCCAGTAATGGGAAAGCCTGTTTATATGTCTAGTGGATTTGTTGAAAGTTTACTACAACTTTGGAATAACTTTAAGATTGCTGAGCTAACTGAAGTAATGCGACAGCAAGGTGACAATGTATTCATTGACCTCCTTAACAATATCCGCACTGCGAATCTATCTCCTGAGGATGAAAATCTTCTTCAATCTCGCTTCATTTTGGATTCCTCCCCGGATTATCCTAGTGAAGCAATTCATTTATTTGCTGAAAATGCTCCAGCTACCGCCTACAACCAAAAAAAGCTTGAAAGTTTGAACGGTCAAGAATTTGTGATCAATGCGATTGATGATTTGCCAAAAGATGTACCGGACAGATTAATCACTGATGCAATAAATCGTAAGCACACTGACACTGGTGGTCTTCCAACAAAGCTTGTTCTTAAAGTTGGGGCAAAAGTTATGCTTACCTCTAATATCGACATAGCTGATAAACTTATAAATGGACAAATTGGTGTTGTAAAATCTATCAAATGCAACCGCAATAAAGTCATTAAAGTTTATGTAAAATTCATGGATGAGGATGCTGGGTTAATAAAAATGGCTTCTGATCATTTTGCTAGGACACACAATTATGTTCCAATAGACCGAGCTGAAACTGAAATTCATATTCACAAAAGAAAGCACTCTTCACCAGTAATTAAAAGAACGCAGTTCCCTTTAGTCCTTTCTTGGGGAACAAGCATTCACAAGGTTCAAAGTTTAAGTGTGTCAGAAGCAGTTATTAGTTTTCAGTTACAGAAGCAGAGGCAATTCAATGCTGGTCAAATGTATGTTGCTATGAGTCGTGTTAGAACACTCAGTGGTTTGCACTTAACTGGAATGTTTAATAGAAAAGCCATCAAAGCTGACAAGAGAGCATTCACTGAATATGAGCGGATGCGCCAAAGTTGTATGTTACCTCCTCCTGAATCAATGGAGCCTTTATCTGCAAATTCCTTAACCATCAGTTTGTTAAATGTAAGATCGTTATCTTTACATGCACCTGACCTAGCTTGTGTAAAGGAACTGATGGAAAGTGATATAATTTGTCTGACAGAGACCCAGTTACTCCCACATGATGATGTTTCAGGGATATGTGATACATTAGCCGCTTTTGAAGACTTTACTTTTAACAATGCTGACAACAAATATGAAAGTATAGCCATTGGTGTTAAAGTACTAGAGTATTATGACGGTGGATCTTTAGAACCAGGATTTTCATTTTTCTATATAAACAAAGACTCTTTTTGTAATGAGCTGATTCGCATAGGAGTGCTGTACCGAAGTCATGGTAAACCAACACAATTATTTTTCGACAAGTTGCATGATTTTATTTATTGTAATGATATTGATATTCTTCTTGGTGATTTTAACATTGATTATTTCAAATCTAATGATATTCTTATAGATGTACTTCAAAATTACGAAATGGTTATCTATGAACCAACACATCTTGACGGATCATTGATAGATCATTGTTACATAAAGAAGAGCTTTATCAAGAACTACACTGTAACATCAGTAATTAAATCTATTTTCTTTTCAGATCATGAGGCTGTGAAACTCCGGCTGACTTTAAAAGACTTATAGAAATGCATCACTTTGATTATGCAGAAGTGCAACTGTAAATGCACCAATTTAATTATAAATACAGAAGTGCAACTGTATAAAAAGCATCACTTTAATTATTATATACAGAAGTGCAACTGTAAAAGCATCACTTTAATTATTATATACAGAAGTGCAACTGTAAAAGCATCACTTTAATTATACATACAGAAGTGCAACTGTAAAAGCATCACTTTAATTATTATATACAGAAGTGCAACTGTAAAAGCATCACTTTAATTATACATACAGAAGTGCAACTGTAAAAGCATCAATCTAGTTATACATACAGAAGTGCAACTGTAAATGCACCTTAATGGAACTGGACTAGAGTGGTGGAGGGAAGGTGTTGTGGTTATGTGTGTTTGTGTCTATGTGTGTGTATTTTTGTGTTATTTCCTTACTGTCAATTTTGTAATGAATAATTCCAAATACAAAAAGTCCATGTAATTTCTTGTCAGATGTTCCTGCAGAATTGTAAAAATTTTCAGATCATGTCTTATAGAAATTAATTATGTATATTCTCTGCAAGCACATAATACGCCTTTTTTTTATAAGCATAGTTCCCCAACAGGCTTAGATTAACTTTTTTTGCTTAGGGTTGAGCCTCATTTTTTGCTGATTTTATGCTTATTTTGAATTTGACTTAACTCGTGGGTTTATCTCAAGTTATACATAACATGAGATGATAAGAGCATGCACTAACCTACACACTGACTAAGTTTCCATTTTTGAAATGCTTGAGCAATATGTTGTTAAGTGAAAGATTGATATTTTCAAATGTTTGTTTCTTACTTTTAAGCAGCTTGAGACTATGCATATGACATGCTAGTTTTTTAAGGAATCTCTGCATAAGTATACTTACAAAAGTAATGCTTTTAAAAAAAAGGTGTAGAGAGGGTTGTCTGTATTTGTATATCAAGGGGTTGCAAGTAAAATGAGTGATTTCTTCTTTTATTAGTGAACAATTTTTTAGTCAGTATTAAAAGAATGAAGCCTTAATTTATTGAAGTGTTTATTTGAATCAAACCTTTTTCATTTTCATATTTCATTGTTTTGTTTTTGTTTCTTTGTTTTTTACGAAACCAAAATATGGCATACTTGCAACCCCTTACTATTGTGTTTTTCCTCCTCCACAGAAGTATTAAAATCGATATCTTAAGGTGTGCTATATTGATGATGATTGCAGTCTTATGAAGAGGCACAATCTTACTATGTTGCTTTTGTTTTATGTGTGTTAGTACATGTGTGGTGTAAATCCCTCTCAATGCTTTTTATGTTTTTGTGTTTGAAGGGAAATTTGTATATATTCCAATTTCAATATAAAGTGCCTTAAGAAGAGAAATTGCTTGTGTGAAATTTCATGCTTCTCAAATATATCTAGAAATGGTTAAGAGGTAACAATAGCAAAATTAAGATGTAAAATGTGTTTTTAAAAGTAAAATGAATTTAAAAGTGGCAATGAATTGACACTTAGGTCTTATTGAATCCACATAAATTTCCCTTCTTAAGGTCGTCACTCTGTAAATATTAGTATGGAAATATTCAGAAAAATTTATACTTGTGATCAAGTCAGGCAGGCGGTACAGAAACTGTCCAAACATATTTGCAAGTCATTAATACATGCATGCAGTAAAGGTGATAGATTGGGAGAAAAGTCGTGTTTTTAACAATGGACATATGATTCTTCAAAATGTTTTAAAATCAATATGCAGATCACAAAAGACAGTGGCAGACAGATTATTCATTGTGACTTACGGTATATTTAGCATATTTTGACACTGTGGTCAAATCTTTCCGGGAATTCTCATATTTCACTATGAACTAATTCCAATTGGTGTTGTGTCAATGGTCTTACCTTGTTTGAGCAGAAAATCTCAGTTTCTAGATCATGAAATGAGGTAAACAGAATTATTTTGCAAGTTCAATCTGTTTAAACTTCTATTTGTTAATACTGTTAAATCTGTAAGAATTTCATTTGAAAGAAACTCCTTCCCCTTCAGTTTTTTTAAACAAATGATTTAGGGAGATGTTCATTCTGAAATGAATCAACAAGCTATCAACTGATTTTGAAAAAGTACCACCCTTGTGCAAGTAGTTTATTGATGTGACGAAAAGAAACTTACCATATCATATGTATCATATTTTATTACTTCTTTAGATAAATTAAATGTTAGCAATCTACAATCTGCGTACTTGATTGGAATAAAACATCCCACACACAAGAAATTATAAACCGTTTCAACCATGGCAAGAAACAAACTGACTGTAGCTAGTACTGGTAATTCAAAGTCATAAAAAAGCCTAAATGAAAGAATATGTCAAAGATCAAAGAAGCCTGGAAGTTCAAATAACTGCTAATATTACTAGTATTTGTTGTGAAGCAGCAAGGATCGGTATCCAATGTAAGACTATATGAACTCCAACTTATCATGTTAAAATAGTGGGAACAGATTTGCTTGGTACGACTTTCCTCCCTGAACATTGGACTGGTAATGATTCAGAATTAAAAAATTTTTTTAAAGATGGAAGCATGTAAATACTGCTGACTGAATGCAAGTCTTCGGTTTTTTGAAAGTTTATTTTCGTTTGATAGTTGACTTGACTCAATTCTTTTTCGTACTTATTATTTCATGACCAATAAATTCTGGAATCTAAAAAGCAATTCCATTTCTTCTGTTCTCACGTTTGCATAATTGTTATTCCAACTGATGTTAAATAGTTCATTATTTTGTTAGTTAGGATGTTTTGTTTTGTAAAAGTTTATCTTGGTTTGTTTGTAAAAATTTATTTTGTAACTGAATCTTGCTATATAAAAAGACAGTTTGCCATTGTTGTATTCAAAATTATTTTGTATTACCTTAAAACGCGTATTTAGTTACGTTATCTAAGCTTTTGGTCCTTTCTCACGCACTGCAATGACTCTCTGATTGGCAACTAACTAAAACACCGTGCTAACAAAAAAGTAATGTAAAAGCTAGAAATTTTATACTGGACCTTTGATGATAAAAAATACACGTGAAATTCAAGTACTCAAAAACTCTGTATTGGATGACACTACACCATCAATATTCACCAGTACCGTTCGGGTTTTATTCACAGCTGATGAACTCTCAACTCCACTCCTGTGCACTGTCAATACAATTTATCTAGCTGCTGCTCTCGGAGAGCCATCAACTGAGACCACAAACTGGCTTGTGGTGGGTGCTCGCTAAGTTATAGACATTGCATCACGATTTTTCGTTTATTTAATGCTGATGCTTTGTCGAGCTAATTGATGGGACCATTGTTGAGAATTACGAGAAAGGCTGTTGGCGTATCATTGTCAGCAGCAAAGCCTGCAGAAATCCTTCTGCCCGTCAGGGCATCTTGTTGTTATTATTATTACATTGATAAGTCTTTGACTTTAATATGGTTGGGTTTTTAAGACAAGAACTTAATTTGCGATAAATTTCCTCTTGTAATATGATTTGTTATTGATTCTTGCTATTGATACGGAGGCAACGTTGAGAGAGAATCAACATCGGGTTCGGAGTTGGTACATCGGGTCCGGAGTTGGTACGGAACTGAAAAAAAAATACACTGTGAGTATTTTTCCTAACATTTCATTACGTGCCGTGACGTTTTAATGAGTTTTTTTAGATGTATGAATGTTTGAGTTTAGTTTGTGATGTGCTATTCTATCAACGTCTTACACTGTGCATATGAAGGGTGAAGTGTGTGCGTTTTTAGTACGTGTTATTTATATATTCTGTTGGTTTTGATTTGGTTTGATTTGTTTCTGAACGTGCCATATTTTATTTTAGTGTTTTGTAACTAGTTTTTGTTAATTTGTTTCAGCATCTTTGAAATACACTTATTTTTACAAACTGAGTAAAATTATCACTCTTTAGAGCGGTCTGTTGCGGTAACAAGCATTGCATTAACGTAGTTATGTAATAGAGATAACAAAATAAAGAGGATCTCAGCAGAGGTTTCGTAAATCAAGTCATGTTTCTTATTTCAGAGATTATTAGATATCTAAGATAAATAGATATACAGAGACAGACTGTAGCTGACTATAATCTATGTTTTCAAACAACGTGATTGGTTCTATGTGGTCCGACTGATTTAACACAACACTCATTATGGACCAACCGGAACATCTGAGGTGCAAAGGAAACAGCCGCCAGAAAAAAATAAGTAAATGTCGTATTTTTTTGAGTGTCCGAAAGAATTATTGTCCTGAGTAACACAGATAGTACAATTGTTTACTTCCTGAGACAACAAATTTGTCATGATTTCTCAAGAAATTTCATAAAACAATAACGAATGCCGGCAGCTTTATACAACTAAGTTACATATAATTCCCTAAAACTCTATGGGAAAATAGGTTCTTATAAACGAGACATTTTTCTGTGTCCCGCTAATGACCTGCAAGGAATTATCTACATAATGAATATAAGAATGATCAGGTTGTTCACTGGATGTATGCTACTTTGTCCTTGTATCAATACTACCTCGTCTTTGAAAGGAAGGATTAATAGAGCTTCTTTCTTCGTGTTAACATGTTTTCAATTTTTTTATTTTTTTTTTTCGTCTTCATCGTCTTCAACATGTATTTGTCTTGAACACGAAGGAGACCACACTCATAGATTTGCATCTAAACTAAGGCCACCGCCCCCTATAAAATGTTACAAAACACAATAAATATTTATTATCAGAGACGATTGTATAAATATTTCTAAGTTTTTGCCCCCGCAGCGAGCGTGAGCGAGTGAGGAGGCACAGTAGTTTCACGAGATAGGCAAAAGCCTGGTTAATAGAGCAATACGAATTTGTGCACCAACAAAACTTTCCAACGAAATCTCTTACATCAAAAAGTTTGCCTCATGGAATGGATTTCCGAAGGGGATCAGTAACTCTATCATACACAAGCTTTTAAACAAACCACCTAACAATGATGAAGAAACTTCCAAAGTTGACTCGATCGAAATTTGTTTCCGTTTTCCATATCTTGGAGATAAAGGTGTGCGTTTGATAAAATCGTGCATCTCAAAAATTAGAAGAAATTGCAAAAATGATGTATTTATTCGTTTTAAAGTGTTATACGATACCACCATGGTGTGACGTATATCAATAGTTTGTTAAACTTTGATAATACATTATTCTCTGCAAATGGAGGCGAAGAATCAGCTGATAATCAGCGTTTATCTCATGTGAACTTTGTCCGAAGCAATATACGCATTATCGATCAAAGTGATAATTGGAATGTTTTGATAAAAGAAGCACTTAATATCAAACAATCGCGTCCATTGCTGAACAGTGGATTAATGGCCTCTACACGGAATTGAGTCTGTTTTAAATTCGTCAGCGGAACAGTTTTTACTTACTCTGATGATTGATTGATTGATTGATTGATATATTTTTAGTTAAGAAACATTACAAGTCCGTAACTGTTAAAAAATTTTCAATTAAAAGTCTTTATCATATATATAGTAGATATAAGAATGTTTACATAAACTATCTGAAATATAGATCGTCCTTGTACATATTGTTTCAAGTAACACGGGAAACTCGTAGAAGATCATGAATGATCTTATCGCCGAGAACCGAGTGATTACACAGCGTAAATGTTACAATCTTACAATTTTATCAAACTGTTAAAAAGGAATAAGTATGTAACTAGACTTGACTTGAAAATTGATCAAAAATATTGAAGGATATTTTCAAATTTGATTGTTTTTAATAATTTCTTAAATTGAGGAACATATTCAATATCTGAAAGAATATTCGATGATGAAACGAGAGCATTCCACAAGTGTGGTCCACGATATGAAATATTAAATTGACTGAGCTTATTTTTGAACATCGGCTTAAGCAAAATTCTTGAATTTCGAGTTGTATACTTGTTTTGGGGTTTGAGTGTGTAAAGACTATGAAAAACAGATGGCGATTGCTTTGTTTTGCACTTTAACATAAAAATTAGAGTTTGGAAGATGTTAAGATGTTATAAGTCGAAATATTAGATACAAATTTTAAAATATACTTGTTTTGTTGGTTTAATTCTGATCCAAGGGGTTGTTACAACAAAATGAAACTATTAACGATTGGAACGTTAGCGAGAATCGTTATTAAAATACCCTTCGTTTTATGGGTGTCCCCAGAAACGGGAAAGTCACGCATGCGTATCGAGCTAATAATTTGCTGACGTTGCTTTTTCCCGTTTCAAAACATGGGGGCACGGTTGTTGTTGTACTAGATGTGAGAGGCAGAATACTTTTTCGTTTATTATTATTGCTTAGACATTTCATATTAGCTTTTGTGAAATTTTAGTGAAGGGAATAATGTGGATAAAAATGATGTGGATTTAGAAGCACAGCTTGAAATCTTAAATTTTGTAAACCGTTTTTTGTACATATGTTTTTTAGCTAGCTGAATCTTTCATTCAAAAATGCACTGATTTTTAACGGATTAACTGAAAAAATCCTTTTTTTCAGAAATAGATTTCTGTGTAAGCATATAATACTCTGTGCAAACTGAAAAACAATCCTAGTCATAAACAAACATAAACATATTCATTTGACACAATCATTTATACTATACATGAGTATTCTTTCAAGGTAATACCATATATATATAAATTCATTAAACAGGTTTGTTTTCTAGTCCAATATATACAACTGAAAAATATTTTTTCTGGTAAGATAATATAGTGAGATTAATAAGAAGAAATACTGTCAGTGTTCCTAATTCTGAACAGTCTTTCTAATTTCGAATGCAAACAATAAACAAAGTTTCTTGATGTGAAAAATACACATCCATACTTTCCAAATGCGCGATGTATATAACTAAATTAAATGTTTTATGAAACAGAGAAAAAGAGAGCTACCAGAAATGCGTGAAAATAGACCATGAAGAATCATGCACATCAAAATGGCCTACTTGTTTCATTATATCGTTTTTTAAAAATGTCCACTGTGAATTGACTTTTATCAAAAATATTTACAGTGATATCATGATATTTTACGTAAGAGACTAAGTTTAAATTCAGTTTTTATTTGAAAAACAACTTTTTTCTTTTTTCTCTAATATTGTGACTGTTTCTGGTTTGGTTGTGTTGAATGTATGGCTAATACCTTTTCAGTTTCCACTTATCTCCGACGAGGGTCTTGTTTTGACTTCCCCTCCTATTTTAACGCGACTACTTTATTTAAAAGCTCCGAGATGGAGAAACAGCGCAGATTAAATGAACTTCGTCATTGAAAAGAAATATTCAGAAGGATCATTATACGTGTGTTTACACTACCTGTTTATTTTCATTTTTCATTTCATTACTTTATGTTTTGGCTTTTTCTGGGTCTGGAAACTTAAGATACGAAATCTTTTCCCCTTTTCGTTTGGTTCTGTGTTGCTTATTGTTGTATCCAAAAGCTTGGCAATAAAGCTTCGGGGACACGGGCAACATTTTTCATGCGATTGCAACAAAAATCTGTTTTGTTGCAATCACAAGACAAATGTTGCTCGTGTCCCCATAGCATAATTTGTTTGTTGCTGCAACAAATTTCACCCATAAAAATGTTGCAGCAACAAAAAAAAATATCAAATCAGTTTGATATTTTTTTTTGTTGCTGCAACAAATTTTTCATGTTGCAAATGCGTTTTGTAAAATGTTGCTAGTGTCCCCACATTTGCAACATGCTTTTATACAAAACTTTTGTTTTAATCCAATGATATTCGTTTATTTTTGCTGACATGTCAAAACAAGTTTGCTTTAGTAATCATAACAACATGGCTTTCGACGAGAGCACGCAGTATTTTGCTGCAAGAAATTCAATATAGGCGACACTACGTGCGACTGCAACAAAAAATATTTTGTTGCAATCGCATGAAAAATGTTGCCCGTGTCCGAAGCTTAAGCCATTGTAGATAACTAAACCAAAGATATCAGAAATACGTCCGAAACAACATGAAGCAACAAAACAAGATAACCACTTTGAGTGAACACATGTCTCTGTTGTGCTTTCGAAAAGAGTAGTCAGGTTGTGACGTCACTTTTAAGCAAACCTGAAAACTTTCAAAACCTTGTACCTTCTTCGATATTCATCCAAACGAGCTCAAATTTTTACACAATATTTTCGATTTTCTTTGTTTATTTGGATCTATGTTTTTGAAACCGGTCCACAATAAGGATACATATTTTTTGCCTTTTTCCAAAAGTATCCATTTATTTTGATTCTATCTATTGCCTTCTATGTTAATTTACCTGTAATTGACAAAGTGAACTCAAATCATTTTGTATCCAAGCTAATAAATTTAAATACTACAGCAAGACTGTAAGCTTTCTTTTGTTTCACTTTGAAACTGTTCTTTTAAGATGAAAAAGTTTTGAAAAGTTTTTTTGTGCTTTAGTACCTGTGAGTGCAGCATTTCCATAAAGGCATCTTTAGGATTTATGGTGTTACAATCGTGTTAGTGCCATAAGGCTCTTGTTCGGAATTGCTTTCATAATATATTTCTTTAAGTTATCATATGGTCCAAGATACATCTGTAGTGGAAACCAAGAAAGAATCAAAAGTAGCATTCACGTCACCATCCTCAATTTTTAAAATTTCATCCCAATTCAAAAGTTCAAATTGAGTTTTAAATTTTCTTGATTGAACTTTGACCAGTCACGGCGGAATCCCAAAGTAGGTTTTTTGTTCTGCTTGGGTTTGGAGTCGAAAAAAAGGAATTGAGGAAGGTGATTGATATAGCAACAGTGAGGTTACCGGAGAAAGTTTCAGAATCAGAAGGAGTAATGAAGATGTTATCGATAAGCGTGCTAGAAGGTGAAGTGAACCAAGTTGGAAGAGAGATTGAAGGTAACATCTGATAAGCACCAAGAAGATCAAGAAAATTAGCATGAGATGCTTCAGATTCAAATGTCAAAAGATCAATATTGAAGTCTCGCAGCAAAGTTAGAAATTTGCCTTCTTTATCGACTGATTTCAAGAGAGGAGAAAGGTGAAGATTACTAAAAAGATCGGCATCCATACTTGGATGCTTATAGATACACCTAACAGCCAATTCTTCTTTAAAAGTGATTTCAGCAAAAACAGATTCAAGGTACCCATCATTAGAACACACAAGTTTCGACAGATCTTCACGAGGCTCAGAGGAGAAAGAATTAGAATGTAACAAAACCACCAACAGAAGAAATGGCAGGAGTATGAAGAAATTTATAAACTTTGAGAGAATTTTTGGAAGAAGGAGAAGATAGAATTCTGGTTTCACTGATACCAATGATATCGAAATTATGATTAAGTCTTGAAAAAATAGATGTCATTTCACCAAAATGTAATTCGAGAGAAGCAATGTTGAGATGAAAAAAAGATAAAAGTTTGGACTTAGCAGGAATAGAAACAAAGTCTTCAGGAGATTAGTATTTACAATTGATTTTTGCAACATTATCATCATAATCTTGGTGTTCGTCAGGTCAGTCTCGGCTTCAAAATTAGAGTTAAATGTGTCGGATATTGAATTTAAATATGTGAAATAAGATTTCAAGTAACTCAAATTCTTACCAATAGGTTTTTCATCTAAAGGTTCACCAAAAAAAACTTTTTTACAGAGCCATGCATTGGATGCGAATTTATTAACCATATCATTACACTTGGCATGTGATCGTCTCTTACAGACCGAGCAGTAATGTGATTTGTTAATCTTAATTTTTTGTCGCACACAAAACAAAATTCGCTTTCTGTATTCATTCGCTTAATTATGCTTATCAGGGCAAGCCTATAACACGATATCAAAATAGGAAACAATTAAGTGCTAAAAAGAAAAACAAGACAAAGGCAACGACAGTAAATAATGGCTGAAACACATTGTACGTTCAACAGGCCAATCCAAATTGCTTGAAATGAAAGAAAACGTGGTACATACAGTGTGTCCACAAGAAAGTGGATCACTCATTTAAAAAACAAATAACTCGTTGAATTTTCACCAACACAATGCGATTTTTACACAGTTGGAAAGAAGATTTTTTGAGCTTTCCAAAAATATAAGTTGTTATTTGTAAAAATGTTTGTTTTAAAGGATATTAACAACTTTTTCTTTCGACACGGTAAATGCAGTATAAATGCAGCTTTATCACGAAATTTTAGTTGTTCACGACTTTCCATATTACTCGAGTCATTAACTCCTATTCAAGCAAGCGTTAATCGATCATTATTGATTTAATTGCGAGGTTTCATGGTAAAATCGATTATATCTCCCTAAAAATTTATTTTTCTATTAAGAGGGTCAAATATTTAGAAAGTTCAAAAAATCTTTTTTCAAACGGTATAAAAAACTTATTGCATTGGTGAAAATTCGAAAGTCATTTGTGTTTTAAATGGGTGACCCACTTTTTCGTGGACACACTCTATAGCAAAGAATTTCGGTCTGAGATTTTAGCAAGCTATAACTTTTCACACACATATCAGATTTTAGAGATTTTTACATCATTCGATAGCATTTCTTTCAAGGATTTTAAAAACCTATATTTTAAATGATTTAGTCCAACACCTTTGTAGTAAAAAGGATTTCTTTAAACTGTCACGGTCATTAACTCCTTAATGGTTAATAAAAGTAATTATTCTTTTGTTTATTAAGAACATGTCGTGGTGTTCTTGAACACACTAAAATTATAATCTCATCACAAAGTTAAAAATTGTGAGACGGGGGCTTCTACAAATATGTTTTGACAACATATGAGCAATCTTTAGTTGCCACAAAAACTTTTCTCCACTGACATCCAGAGTCTATCAGAGTTAAGAAGTAAAATTGTTGACGCAGCAAATAATCTTAGACAAAATCCAAATTTTATTCGCCACTCTTTATGACAGCAAGAGCAAATCGCTGTGTCAAGAGAAACGGCAGACATGTTGAGACAGCTTAAAGTTTTGTTTTTACTGACTCTTCTGTTTTACAGTCACTTGACTTTGACATTGTTTTTGATAATGACCTTTGATAGCTGTTATTGAAAGATGTGTTAATTAACCATTAAGAAGATAATTGGGTTTTTTCATGGTAAAATCCTCAATTGTTTCCAAACTAAAAGGTTTTGGAGAACAAAATGTATATTTTTAGAATCTATGAATAAAATCCTATCGAATGGTGTAAAAAGTGCTGCAATCCGATATATGTGTGAAAAGTTATGAGCTGTTAAAATCTCAGACCGAAATTCTCTGGGACACACTGTAAAGTCCCCTTTGGCAAAGCCGTCATAAACATAATAATTCAAAGCAATTTAAGCTGATCTATTAAACGATGACAACGCATCTCAGCCTTAAAGATCAGAGATCAAGACGCAAACTAAAAATCGACCTCACTAAAAATCGACCTCAGGGAAAAGATCGATTAAATCATTAATATGTCTTATTTTGATTGGATCATCATTCTCATTCAGCAACACATTAATGATACCATTGTAACACCAGAATTTCACGAGTAATTTCTTTTGTTTTTAGTGATTTCGCTTTCCTGCAAAGGAACTTTGAGTAATTCGATAAACTATTATTGATATAAATGGTTTCGTTCTTGGCTTCTTGATTTTTGAATTTTTCGATGGCACGTAGTAGGGATTCAGCTGTTTTTCTGTTTACGAATCTTGCAATTACTTTGCAAGGTTCATGGTGATTTCTGCCTCTTTTAAGACGATGACAAGCCTGTATGTCCTTTTGTCCTTTTTGCACGTTATTTCTTCGGTTATACTGTTGGACGTCGATAACATCTCTTTCCAAGTTGAGGAATTCCTAACGCGAGACCATGTTTGATAATTTGCTTTTAACAAACTCCGTATCCTCTCTCAACGAGCTTATAATAACGACTTTCTGCTCTAAATCTTTTTTTAGGGAATTTATTTCATTACGGAGAGAGTGGTTTTCATTTTCGATTTGAATGTAAAAATCTTCTTTCACTTGAATCATTTTCGTAAACAATTCTGATCTGTAAAATCTTATTTGTGCGTAGAGTAACTCAAAAGTGATTTTGGAAAATCTTCTTCTAGGTTTTCTCTACTGTCATAGAAAATATCATTCTTGTTAGCCGAATCAGCAGGATTATCTTGAGTGCGATCAACAACAGCACCAGGTTGAGTAGCAGAGTCAGCATCAGCATCTTGAGAAGTCTCAGAAACAATATCAGCTTGAGGTGGAGAAACAGCATCATCAATATCAGTAGCAACAGCTACCATTTTTACCATTTTCTTTGTTGTAAAGTTATATATTCATATAAAAATATAAATAAACAAAGGCTTAAGGCGAGAGTCAACGCCTACTTTTTTCCCTCTCAAAACACGTCTGAGCTACTCGACGAACGAAACGTGAAAATTTAATGATCCCAAGTTTTAAAAGATAGAAATAACGAAAAAATAAGAAAAAATATATACGGAACTTAAAAAAACCCATTTAATTGTTCATGAGGGGATACTTCCCCATTGATATGTAAACAAATATATAAAGTGATATTTTGAATTGTGTTGCAAACTAAGAAAAATGAAATTCACTCAATTTATGGCAAAGATTTTTTCGGATATATTCCAAATTTTTAGAAATGACATTCAACAACATTCCTTCTAAAGTTTTTATAGTTCTTTTCAACCATATTCTTTTTATGAATTTAATGACGGTCTGTTGTATTGAAAACACTAGCTGTCCATAAATTGCATCATAAAATTGAGTCAAGTTTGTATAGCTAGCTGGAATCTATTATACTTTTAAAAATGTTTTTATTTTATTTTTATCAAGATCTTAAATACCATCAAAGTTATGATACTGATAGTAAATGAATCAAGGTTTAGCTATTTTAATCTTGAATCTATTTACTTGATAAATTTGTTGCAATCCCTCCGCTCTGTCCAACAGATTCCGTCCAATAGACATGATACAAATCTTAGTCTCAGATTTTTGTTCCAATAAATTTTCAATATGGATATAATTTCAGATACCATTATAAATTAATTTTTCACATTTGTTTGTTATTCGAGGTGGAACTTGACTAAAATATTTCATTGCATAAATTCTATCTTTTTCCATCCAACGGACAATTTGAACTGTTACGGTAGCAGTTAGGCAAATGTAAATATTGAAGGATTAAGTTAAAGTCTAACTAGTTATGTTTCACATGATTTTAGCAATTTTCACTTATTATATACCAGTCAGTTTTAAAACCTTCTCGAAGAAACAAATTCCGTTCAACATAATTTTTTAATTCAAAATATCACCTTTGAGAATACCTGATAAAAGTATCGGGACACTATTCGTTATATGCATATCTTATCCACCCTTGGGTCTGTTTTTTTTAGTCTATTGCAGGGGAATTCATAATGGGAATTACTTGCTATTAAGGATATGATTGTGCTAACAACAAGCTCAAAGTCATCGTGATCACGTGAAGTTTTTTTACATGGAAAGCGGAGAAAATGCTATATCCAAAGTTACATTTTAATTAAATCACAGTTAATTATCATTTCAAAACAAATTACGTTTCATAGATAATGGAGGAATTAAACCATGGGAAAACAAAATTACCCTTATCAGTTCAATTGTTTCACCACGCACTGATCACGTGTCATCTTCCGTATAAAAGACTGAAAGGTGCTTTTGAATGCAATCGTAAATTTGAAGTGGATTCTTCTAATGGCACTGCACCAACTTTACCTAATAATCCGTTCGGTGAGTCAGGGCAAGTTGCAACAGAGTTTTATGGATAATAATAACAGCTTTCATCATTTTTACCATGCAGTCAGGTTTTGGATTGTTAGAATCAGGTAGGATCACTATTATATTTCAACTTTGTCATTCTATAAAAATAACAACTTTATTCCATGACAATGATTCGGTAAGTTTTAACGAAGTTGTTTGAGTCATTTTTATGTTGTTGTTATTTTGAGCTGGATGCTAGATAAGATCAACAGATAAATTATGCATTTGGTTTTTCGAAAGCAAAAAGACTATTTTTTTTTTTTTTTTTTACTTCAACTTGTGAGAAACATTTGCGTACGTAGACCTCGGTGAATGTTCACACGCCAAATTAAACTGTTAACTTTCGATGTTAATCACATGGTTTCTTGAAGTCTCACCTGTGAATGCTATATACTGGAAACTTAAACTATACTTAAACTTTTAAAAATTTCATCACTTGAAATAAAACGGAACTTGAAATTTAGTGTTAAACGTGCTTTCGAGATTTCGAACACAGTGGAAGCTCCTCAAGATGGTTCACTGTAATTTCATTCGGATTTCCAATAGACAGTAAACTATTAAAGTTATGCCACTAGCAGTTAAAGTGAATATCGTTTTAAAAAACGGGGACTTATACCACTCCTATTGCTAAAATTGCACAAAATAAAATTTCAAAGCATGAAAAAACTGGAAGCCTGATGAAATATATTACCGCGAAAGATTTGATCCCTTAAAATTTCGGAAAACAGGAAGAAAATTTAAATCAAGTCACAAACGACAAAAAGACAATTAAATTAATCCGATAATAAACAATCTTAGCTAGTATCTTCACAACAAGCCTACCTTATTACACGAAATTAACGTGGGGAATTAATTAACAGGGATTTTAAAAATCTGCCCCTCGTAATTTAAACGCCCATTAATTAATGTATCGTGTAATGTAATCCCTCGTTATTTTGTGATTGTTTTCAATTTTTGAAAGCAAATTGCTGAAATGCAGTGAAAACGACAGGTTTTCTATTTTTTATGACAGTTTTTTAACGGAATAGAACATATCATATATAAAAATGCAAACATAACGAGTCACTTGGACAATTCCAAACCTTACCATGCCAAAGTTATGACCGATATCTACGATTACCTGAGTTCAGAGAAAGGAAAAGCAATAATGAAGGCTAGATGGAAGGCAGCGAGGATATGAGAGGTATGAAATGAGGCAAGGGCTTTGAACTTAACCTACTTGCATAACCGTATAGCAGACATTAGCACGCACACTGTTTGCATTTATCTTTCTTTCTTGTGTTTAATTATGTAGGTAATATATGACGACTTTGGTAACTCTGTAAACATTGAAGCTTTCAATTTCCTTTCGGCATTCGAAAATACACCTTTAAAATCATTGAAACTAATCCACAGTTTAAACTACAATAATCAAAATCCGCGGTAATTTAATACCATTTAAAATTTACAGTCCATGAACCGTATTAATTAAATCACACTTTTAGAAAGTCTCTTCGTCCATCCGCGTTAATTTGTGACCGCTTTAATTTATGACAGGTTAAATAGTCCGTGTGTTAATATCGTGTAATAAGGTAATTACTTTTGATCTAATTATATCTAACTTTGTTAGTTCTCTACACTAACCACGAACAGGTGTGAATTGTGTGTTTTCAGCATTGCTTAAGAAACTTCAATTATTTTCATCGCAGTAAAACCTATTGACTACGCCCGTTTGGTTTCGTTTTTCTCAAATTTAGAAAAGATCAAAAAAAGTTTAGAAAATATAAAAATCTACCGCAGGAGACTAGTTGTTTTGATCCCACTTGAGTAATAAGTTAATCCATACTCAAAGGTCCTGGACATAATTTACAGAAACGCCAGCGTCGCGCAAAGTCCTGCCATTTCACCACACCTTCAATATTAGCAAAACTTAAAGTCATATAGCCGTGAAAGTGATAAAAGGGAATTGTTCACACCTGATTCCAAATTTTGGCGGGTTCTTATTTCAGGTTTGGTTTCTCGAAAAAGTGAAGCCAATGTGATGGTGAAGAACACGTTAGATGTCGTGCTCGGGGGAATTGCGTACTGGTTTGTCGGATACGGATTGAGGTTTGGCCCGAACATGAAGGACTCAAATGTAATGTCAGGGGATGGGCATTTCATGACCAGGGTATCTCTAGATGAAGCAGAGGTTTATGCAAAGTATTTTTTCCAGTCATCATTTGCTACAACAGCGACAACAATTGTCTCTGGTAAGTCAAAAGAAAACTTACTGCCTCATGAGATCAATTGTACTGAGCTCATTATGTTTTCAACTGTATTTATAGGCGCTGTATCTGAACGTGTCCAACTAAGTTCGTACATGATCTTTGCAGCTATCAATACCGGGTTGATATATGTTTTTCCTGCACACTTGATGTGGGATGAGAATGGTTGGCTATTTGAAGATGGAGCGTATGATTTTGCAGGCTCGTCTGTTGTTCATATGTCTGGTGGAGCAGCGGCGTTTGCAGCCACACTACTACTTGGTCCAAGTCATGGAAAGTATGATGAAAAAAGTAAACTAACATATGGAATGGCTAGTTCCACTAATGTTGTTTTGGGTACGTTCTTTTTGTGGTGGGGATGGATTGGCTTCAACTGCGGATCAACATTTGCTTTGAGTGGAGGTATATCTTATAAGTTGTTCTGCATTTTAACAGATAAAATTGCTGATGAATCTATTTACAACAACAACTAATAAAAAAAGTTTTGAACATTGAAAAACATTTTTGTATGGTCGGGAATGTTATATAGTGCACCTTGCATGAGAGGACAAACTTGAGTTCATGGAGGATTAACATGTTTTCCTCAGTTAATATGCGAAGTAACTATGAAATTTTTGCAAGAGTAAAATTTCTAGTATTTCAGGAGCGTGACGTGTTGCAAGCCGAGTTGGCGTTGTCACAATGAATGGCGCAATGGCGGGTGGTCTATCTGCAATCATACTGGGCTTTGTATTGTATCAGCGTACAATGTACCTAGTTGATATTCCACACTTTGTCTCGGGAATACTGGGAGGACTGGTGGCAATAACCGCTCCTGCTTCTGTTATCACAACATGGAAGGCATTGATCATTGGATTTATTGGTGGCTGGATTGCAAGTGGAGGTAAGAATTGGATGGAAAATTATTTGATTGAAAGAAATATTATTCTATTAATCTGTTTAATTTGTTTGTTCAATTTGAAACAATTTTCCTACCTTGTTGTTGAATCAACTGTTAGCAAACAAACATTTAATAGTTTTAATTTATGTTTCGCAATGATATACCTGTTGGAATGGTTGAAAATAGACGATCTTGTTGGTTGTGTCGGTGTACATTGGGCTTCAGGCTTGTGGAGAATGATTTCTGTAGGATTCTTTGGGCAAAAAACACCCGGATTTTTAGACGTAGATGGAATATTTCGTGGAGGAGATGGAAAATTACTTGGATATAACATTGCAGCATGTTTAGCGATTACTGTTTGGTCAGGAGTGTTAACAGCCATTGTAGTAAGTTCATTTGTGATAAACTATTGTCCAAACTGTTACCAGGGCGATAAATTTTATATATGGTGTTGTTTTTGTAGTTTCTAGTGATGAAGTATACAATCGGTGTTCGCATGTCTGTTGAGCACGAGTTGAAAGGTTCAGATGAAGTCGAACATAATATAATCGAAGATTTATCCGAAGCATCCATCCCTGAAAGTAAATTGCGTCGGAAGCAGAGCCTCGGAAAGCAAATGTCTTCATATCCATCATACAGAAAGACTGATGAAAGATCGGCTGAAAAGTATACGAACCCAAGTTTGGAGTTGGGTCATGTCAATGGACATTAACGTTGATTTTGTGCTACTATTTTTGAAGCTTTTGAGCTTGTCGTACTTGTAATGTATTTTTAGTATTTATTTTTATTGACACTGCAATATTTCTCATACTGTCAACATCCCAAAGTCATCTAAAGCTTATAATTTATTAAATAATTATTATATAATTTATTAAATATGGTAATTTGCGATAATTCATTGTAGACTTGTATTCTTATCATTGGCAGGATTAAGTCGGATGATTTCTTTTTGCTTGAAAATCTTGCGGTCGTTGCAATCTTTTCAACCAATTCTTTCTTATGTAGAAAACAACAAAACAAAACGACAAAGTTTTCTTTATTTTTCTTCACGTTTTCTTTACTTGATAATGGGCGTTGAACGCTCGAAACGTCGTAATAATTTGGATTTGTCGATGAAGCTTTGTCGTTTTGTTTTGTTGTTTTCTACATAAGAAAGAATTGGTTGAAAAGATTGCAACGACCGCAGGATTTTCAAGCAAAAAGAAATCATCCGATTTAATCCTGCCCATGATAAGAATACAAGTCTACAATGAATTATCGCAAATTACATTATTACATTATTGGTTGATTAGAAACAGGTTTTCAAGGATATACGTATGTACGTATGGTCTGCGATTTCTAATGCACTTTGATATGTGTATCGAAATCTAATTGGCTAGATTGATTGACCTTGATACATTTCGGTACGACACATGAAAAATTAAAATGAATTCAACTTTTTCAATGCAATACGCGTATTGAAATGTTTTTAAATGCAAGAATAATTATCTCGTGAACCAATCAATGAAGTAAAAGTGGTACGTGCTGACACCATAAATCCTGCTTTGCAAGAAGTGGCATTAGGCTATTGAAATAGACATACTTCACTGAGCAGTTTTTAATTTTGAATTGATTCATAGATTGTAATAGCTTTGTCATCCCAAACATTATTTCATGGGAATCTTTCGCACTGTTGTAATGTATATTAAAAGTGCTTATTCTGATGATACAATGACATTCTTCAGAAGCACAGTCAATGTTTTGTATATTACAGAGCTTTCATTATCTTTATTTTCTTTTGTTGAATCCCGAACCTCAATACACTCCATTTTTTGTCATTTTTGCTTTTGTCCGTTCTTTATAGTGGTTTCTGATGTGACTTCCAAAGTAAACCACAGCAATGTCATAGATACAAAGATAAAATCACATTCCAGCCTTGATATCAATAAAATCTTGATTAATCAAACAAGAAACGTCTCATTTCTTTCCAGATTGCAGTTGAGGTCTTGGAAATATGTAAACAATATGTAAACAAGTCAAGTTTTTCAGAAGTGAACTCTTGCAAACACAAACAATAATGTATGGTCTTTACATTGGGTATAAAATGACTATGTAAAGAACTGAGCCAGTGACACGAAAATTCTTCTGACCATGTTTTAAAGTTGTCACACTGATTTTGTGAAGTTTTCATGTCACTTGACGGCTTTCAACATGGTTTTCTTTGCCACCTGCCGTATATCGGAAAGACAAGAGGCCCTAGTTTCGAGGTGGGATACAGTCTTCATAAACACTTGCAACGACAATTTGATAAACCTCAGATCATAGTTAAAATGAGTGAAGGGAGAATTATTTAAAAGAAAAACGTGGAAGGTAATTCTGACTTAAGAGAAAGAACTAACATAGCGTTGGAATCCTCCACCTTTGTTGATTGGCCTTGAATACGCCAGCATCAGAGACCTCGTTTTTTCAACATATATGGAAAACCTGCGGGTAAAACCTGCGGGTTTACGACATAAATTGTATAAAGAGCAAGCTGAAAATATCCATTCAAGTTATGACTAATGATTCCCAAGTGTTTTTTGCGGAGCACCTGATACCCTGTTCACACCAATAAAACCTGTTTACTTTAAACCGGTTTTATAAAAACATGTTTTGATTAAAATCAAGCTTCAAATATACCCACACCAGTTTATGCTGAAGAAGATCTCGAATTTCCTTTTTCTACGAAAAATCTCCTGTTCTTTTGATAACTATAATACAAAATGACGCATACAAGAAACATAAAAATATTATTATGTATCATGCGTCGTATAAGGAAATTTCATATACATTGATTTGAGAGCACAATAAATCGCTTGACGAAACCACAAACTCAAAGCATCGCACAATGACGTGATCTTTTCTTTATAGTTATGGCAGAGATATGTACAAATCTCTGGTTATGCCGAGGCGGACCGAGACTTAGTCAACCTAGTCAGTGTGACTAGGTGAAAAATTTCTTCTTTTTTTTGTACGCACTTCCGCTCTCTCGCGGCTTTCGTAAAAGTTGCTTAACTGCGTTTTCTCCAGTCTTGGACAATTGTTCCTTTTGTGATTATGGAAACGGACCAGGCTAGTTTTTACTTAGTCATATAAAACCCAGGGTACATGTCAAACAGTGAAAATAATGGAATCCGGGGGAACCCAAGGTTTATTTTGACTATCTTGCATCCCACAACTCTCTGTTTCTGACTATCTTGCATCCCATAAGGCCTCTGTGTGTAATATTTTCGCAAAAAAGAGTTCGTCCGAAGGAACTTCATATCTCCTGACTCAGGCTAGCTCGCTTTGATGGTCATATACAGTTTTTAGTTTCTTAATATTCCCAGATTATTAATACGGTGTTTTCAAGAATTTGACCATTGTTTGTTCTAATAAAACAGACATAAAACTACCTCTCTACGCAGTTTATTAAGACACGTTTTACTTCTGTATGAACGAGTAACATATAAAACTTAGTTATTTTGAACATGATTAAAACTGGTTTTGATTTTGGTGTGAATGGTGTATGAGATATGTTTTGGAAGATTTAAGATCTCCTGGTTATTGTAGAGCTGAGGGTTGTACTATGCTTGTTTCCGTAGACATAGAACAATTGAGAAATGATCTGGGAACGAACATCTGTTTATTATTAAGAAAGCGCTCAAACAAAGTAAAAAAAGATTGGCTCCTTCGTGAAGATTATCTCAAAAGAAAACTGCTGACACACTTTTTAATATTGACCTTGTGATTATTCAATTTCCGCGCTTTTAAGCGTAGAAAATTGTTTGGTTTAAACATTGTATCTTTCTATCTATCTGTCTATCTATCTATCTGTGTCACAGTTTTTTTGCCGTTTTCGGAAAGTCCGATCGGATTTCGGATTGTTTTTTTATTCAGAATTAATGACAGACCCAAAACTCTATGCTGAATGTTATACAAAGAGCCACTTTTAACATTAATTCATAAAAATATTAACATTTTTATACCTTTGAAATTTGACAATCATTTTGTCAGATTTGACCAAAATTGGACAATTTGGGCCAAATTTGCACCAAATTTAGAAAGTTCTTCAAATTTCATGAAATTTTGCATGGATTACATTTGAAAAGTGGTGATTTAAAATTTGACAGTCATTTTGTTAGACTTGACTAAAATTGGACAATTTGGGCCAAATTTGGACCAAATTTAGAAAGTTCTTCAAATTTCACAAAATTTTGCATGGATTACATTTGAAAGGTGCTGATTTCAAATTTGACAGTCATTTTGTCAAACTTGACCAAAATTGGACAATTTGGGCCATATTTGGACCAAATTTCGAAAAATCTTCAATTTTCATGAAAGTTTGTACAAAGCACAGATGAAAGATGTAGATTTTGAATTTGCCAGTCATTTTCTTAGATTTGACCATAATTTGTCAATTCGGTAATGTTTGTATTTTTGAGACTAGATATGTATCTTTGTGTTATGTCCTGAGGTCTTCAAGCCAAGCGGCTTCTTGTATACCTTTGAAATACTTTTAGAGATTATTTTAACCGTTGAAAACTTTCTAATTCAATCTTTAAAATTTTTATTATCAAATCCGTAAAATACAGAGCACGTGAAACACTTTCCAACCAATTCCGTTTATGTTTTGAGGAAGTTGTTGATGTAGCTTCGTAGAAACTTTGAAGAAGAATTTTAAAACTTCTTTCATGCCTTTATCAATTATTGCAAACAAAATATTATCATGACAACATTCCTTATAGAGGAGATATTGACGTTTAGCTGACTGTGGGAAAATTCTTATAATGAACAAAACTGTGCTGTGAAAAAACTTTTAATATCACAGCAGAAATGTATGTAGTACATGAAAACGTCTTATCAATAAATGCATGAAACATGTTCATTTTATTTAATAAATATTACACTGAAAGTTGAAGAAAAAAGTAAACAAATGAAAACGTCATAAGACACGAATTATATACTTCACTTGTTAGTGAAGTGATCCATCTGTCCACTCACTGATACAAACCGAAAATATAAACATCATGCGCAAGATATTGGTGAACTGTTTTTCTGGCTCCGAAACATCATAGTGAATTGCAAAGTGGTCAAGACTAAGTTAAATAAATTAAAAAGGGAGTAATTTGATGAATTCCAGACTGTATCGATTTATTAGTCAGTGTACAAGTCTTCAATCCATACAGCTTCTTTTTTCAAATGATTTTGGTTCATTTCTATCACATTTTATTCTCCATGTGAACAAGTCATATTTTGAGAATTGTGATAGACCTGTTCTTACATAAGCAGCAAGAAAAGAATGGATAGTCATTCAGATATCTTGAAAATTTGGCTAAAGCAATTTCCTGTAGGCCTGACGCGGAAGTTGTTCAAGCCATGAGGCTTCTACTTATCTTTAACTAACAACTCCATTAAGTCGTATGTGATTCTTTACAGAATGTATATCAATTATACTTTCGTGTGAAACTTTTCGTACAATTACATTCGTAGTTCTGAATTACATAACGTAAAGTAGAATAGACATCTATCGTGTAACTTTACAACGGTATAATAACATACCTCCTAAGCGTAACTGTGAATAAAAGAAAGCACTATACATTATGTTATTTCTGTTAATGCTAGAAATGACGAAACGTGACCACGTCCAACAGTGATGGCAATCTATTGCGGTATTTTGTGTTTTTAAATAGAAAAATCTCCGTATATAAGCCGTTACAGTATTTTTTTAATGTAATCGTATCACCGATTTTGTTGACTTAATCATGTCTTCCATCACGACACCAACTTTACCTAATAACCCGTTCGGAGAGTCTGGACAAGTCGCAACAGATGTCTTATGGATAATAATAACAGCTTTCATCATTTTTACCATGCAGTCAGGTTTTGGATTGTTAGAATCAGGTAGGGTCACCATTATATATTTAAAAACGTTTCATTCAACAAAGATACCTAGCGGGCACACCACGTCTTTCAGACGTCTCATTGTAATCGTAAAATGGTCGTCTGGCTTTGAGATCATTATGCGACGTCGTAGGGACGTCTGAAAAAAGGACGTCGCAATTGGGATCCTTTTACGATCAAATTGTGACCTGATAAAAGTTTTCAAATTTCGTTCTCATTAAACAATCTTTTTTCGACTATGTCTCCGGTTCGTCGTATCGAAACGATCCCATACATTTTTTGATCAGTTGTTGATCTTTACGAAGATGATGAATGAATAAATTTCTATGATAATGATTCAGACAGTTTTAACCAAGATCTTCAAACCAGATATTTGAAAGTCTTAAAGACAGTGCAAATAGCAGCATCGGATACAGGGTTTTGATATTGAGAAGGCAGCGAAGAGAGTCCTGAAAAAAGCTGTGTGATTAAATTTCAAGCCTTTTCGTTCCATTTATGTGTGTCTTAATTTCTGAATCCACTTACTAACTTCAATGGTTTGTTTCGACCCACTATTGAACAATTCGATTTGCTTCAAAAATATTGTGATGTTCAACCTACTTTGATCTATCTGTAGCCACGAAATTATTTAAAGATTTATTGATAACGGAGACATTGAAGTAATGCAAGCATAGATAATACCACAAATGATTCTGGAAATGATTATATTCTATAGAGATTTAGGGAAGAGTTTTGTTTTTAATTATTTCCCAAATCTTAATCCCGCAAAATGATTACTGTTGGTGCCGCAACAGGCGTATGCGCAGTAAAAAAGACGCTAATATGAGCTGAATGAACCGTAATTAGGAAAAACACATTAAGATCTTCTCCAAGTAATTTTTCCAGTGCTATCAGGTGGCTGTGTGATAATCCTGGAATTTGCGCATGCACATTTACAGCATGTTAGTACACGTAAAATCAGTCATAGTTAGGCAAAACACATGAACGTCTTCACCAGGCAACTTTTCAAAGGCTATCAGCTGCCCACATAACAAAACCAAAAATCGCACATGCGCAGTGAAGCCTAATTAAGCCATAATTGGGCAAACCTCATCAAAGTCTTCGCTATGTAATTTTTCAGTGCTACCAGGTGGGTCCATGATAAGTCTGGAATTTGCACATGCGCAGTAAAAGACTGTCAATACAAGAAAAATGGATCATAAAGAGGCGAAACGCATAAACGTTTTCATCAATTAGTTTTGTAAGGGCTGTTAAGTAGCCATAAAATGAAACCAAAAATCGCTCATGCGCAGTAGAAATATACTTGTATGAGGTTATTGAGCCATAACTAAGTTAAAACGCTCGAAGGTCTTAACCACCCAGCAGGCACAAGACGTCTTTGAGACGTCTCATTTTAATCGTAAAATGGTCGTTTGCTTTCCAGATCATTTTGCAACGTCGTAGGGACGTCTGAAACGGGACGTCGCAGTTGGGATCCTTTTACGACGTTTTTAGGACGTCTTTATACGGATTGAATAACGACCTTCGAAACAATTATAAACTTAAGATCATTTTGGGACGTCGTAGGGACGTCTGAAACGGGACGTCGCATTTGGGATCCTTTTACGACGTTTTTGGGACGTCTTTATACGGATTGAATAACGACCTTCGAAACAATTATAAACTTGAGATCATTTTGCGACGTCGTTGGGACGTCTGAAACGGGCTGTCGCAATTGGGATCCTGTTACGATCAGATAGCGACCTGACAAAAATTTTCAAATTTCATTCTGCAATCATTAAACGGTATAAATCGAGTAACACTAACATGCTTATACAGAATTTACATTCGTATCGAATTCTGTTTATTGGTCGTGTGAAGGATGATTTTACGACGTTTTTGGGACGTCTCTGTGCAGATTCAATAACGATCTTCGAAACAATTATAAACTTTCAAAAGCAATCAGTCTGTATAGAATGATTTATTGTAAATGTTTTTAAACGTCTTGACAACAAGCAGCGGTGGCATAACGGTTACGAGTTCGGCTGGCACACCAGAGGTTCCAGGTTCGAGTCCGCCTGTGGCCTATTACAGTTTTTGAAAGAGTAAATTTCATAATCCTGCGACGTCGTTACGATGTCGTTGGGATGTCATCGAGACGTCTCAATGAAAATGTAATTGGGACGTCTTTTAAGATTCCCACTTCGCGACCATTTTGCGACGTCTTAGGGACGTCTTGAAAAGACGTCTTTACGACGTCTTGAAAAGACGTCTTTACGACGTCTTTACGACGTCTTTGTGCCCGCTGGGCAGGTAACTTTTAAAACTCTATAAATTCAGGCTATTGTTTTCCATCATTATGTTGCGTAATATTTTTTTTGCGGAATAGAAATCTTCACTAAAAGCATATGTCAGTTCTCCTTAACATTTACTTTCAAATAAACAAGTCCCAGATAATCCTGACATGAACTTATATTTTGTCAAGTCACTTGGCATGAGCAACTTGTCTCTGTTAATAAAATCATCGTATGTGGCAGAGTAAGTGGTGCAGTTTTGCACTTAGAGACGTTATTGAAAAGTGTGCAAAGACCAATAAAAATTGACAGGCGTGTGAAGTGGAATAGTGCGCTTATAACTGTATATAATTAAAAGTATAACTTGGCCGTAAATTTATACTACTAGACAATTTTGCACAAGATCATTCTACATGCTCCGTTATCCGTCAGTGGAAGATATTTTAAAACTGAAATATTTGTTTACTTCTTTGGTTATCATCGTTGAAAATCATTGAATTGTATTTGCGTAGGGTCTCTTTATAAAATCCTTTGAATAAGTACTTGTTATGTTATTGTTAAAGGTATCCTGAACTCATTGATTTAACTGGGACATAGGGAGTTATAACCTTTAGTGAAGCACGCAGCTAGCATATTGTCACTATTTAATTAAATATTTCATTTCTAACCGACTCTTAGTTTCTGAGAAGGAGGTACACCCTTGTATGTGTGACGTCAATTGAATTCAGGATACCTTCAAACAAACACTTCTTAAGTTTTGTTACCAGTACTGAAAATACATGTATATTTGCATGAACTTTACTTTTCTTGTCATAATTCTGCCCAAATGTTTTCACTGCGCATGCGCGAATCTGGGATCTATTATATGGCCACTTCATAACACCTGGAATATCATATGATGAAAACCTTGATGTGTTTTGTCTAATTGCGGCTCATTCAGCTCATATTAGCATCTTTTTTACTGCGCATGCGCGATTTTGGTTTTCATTATGCATCCACCTGATAGCCCTTGAAAAGTTACCTGGTGAAGACCTTCACGTGTTTGGCCTAATTATGACTCATTCCAAAGGTGTTTACTACATTTCACGGAGTTACTACATTTGACGATGTAACAATAGTTACTATAGGAATAAGAAATTTAGCCAAGGAAAAAAACCCAAATCTTTAAGAGCTATATAAGCCCCCACGCTTTTGGCTAGTGAATTAACAAAGCATAAAAGTGGAATGGTGTGCAGACCGTCACTTTTCAAAAGGAAGTACAGTGTGTTTCTGAATGTTGGAAACGGAAATTTCAAAGCTGTTTTCCTCCAATGAGTATGGGAAATTTCAAAATAAATTTTACATAAATAAAATACCGCTTTCAACATCTTTCAATTGTTATATTTTTGCCAAAAACGAAAAATGAAAAAGTGGTTATTGAAAAAATAATTATACAAAATATGCCTTAGAACAATTTGATCGTGCCTATTGCTTCAAAGTGTTAAACCAATACAAATTTTTGATAAATGTTATCTTTGAACCGAGACCTCAAATTGATGTTTAAAAACTTAAAATTTTCAAGTCCATGCAAGTCCAAAGATGTTGAAAAGGGCTTTCTATTGATGTAAAATGAGTTGCAAATCACTGACAAGTCCACGGGTTTTTCTTTCAGGTTTGGTTTCTCGAAAAAGTGAAGCCAATGTGATGGTGAAGAACACGTTGGATGTCGTGTTGGGTGGAATTATGTACTGGTTTGTCGGATACGGATTGAGTTTCGGCCCTAATTTGAAAGACTCAAATGTGATGTCAGGGGATGGGCATTTCATGACCAGGGTATCTCTAGATGAAGCAGAGGTTTATGCAAAGTATTTTTTTCAGTTATCATTCGCTACAACAGCGACAACAATTGTCTCTGGTAAGTCAAACAACATTTTGCTTCATCACCAGTTCAATTGTACTGAGCTAATTGTGTTTATAACTTTCTTTACAGGTGCTGTAGCTGAACGTGTCCAACTAAGTTCGTACATGATCTTCGCAGCTATCAACACCGGATTGATATATGTTTTTCCTGCACACTGGATGTGGGATGAAAATGGCTGGCTGTTTAAAAATGGAGCGTATGATTTTGCAGGCTCGTCTGTTGTTCATATGTCTGGTGGAGCAGCGGCGTTTGCAGCCACACTAATTCTTGGTCCACGTTACGGAAAGTATGACGAAGAAGATAAATTAACATATGGGATGGCTAGTCCCACTAATGTTGTTTTGGGTACGTTCTTCTTGTGGTGGGGATGGATTGGCTTCAACTGTGGATCAACATTTGCTTTGAGTGGAGGTATATCTTATAACTTGTCTGCATTTTAACCAATGATATATAAGTATACATAATACTGAATGATGAAATCTTCTTACGTAGAAAGTGCTCTATCGAAGGAGCATTAATAGAAGACAAAACTTTTTTCAGCTAACAGTTAGCTGAGGATTCCGAAAGGATGAAACTAGTAGTACTAACGAAAAGTTTTGTCTTCTATTTAAGTATACATAATATATAAGTATATATAACGTATACCAATCTTAAATGGTGCCAAAACACTGAAAAGGAAAAAGAAATTACACTGAAATCTTGCTGTATGGATGTATAAATTGTCTTACTCGCATCGCAAAGGACTTTTGCACTGTTAAAAATGACTACCAATATCCGACTTGTGTGAACATGACTTTACCGGAACGGACATCTATTAATTTTGCACTTATTTATCATTGATTTTAATGGATTAACTTCCTTCAAAATACAGAATTACAGAGAGACTTTGGTAAGAGAGAGTAAACGACATTTCTAATATTTCAGGAGCGTGGCGTGTTGCAAGCCGCGCTGGCGTTGTCACGATGAATGGCGCAATGGCGGGTGGTTTGTCTGCTATCATACTCGGCCTTGTGTTGTATCCGCGTACAAAGTACCTGTTGGATATTCCACACTTTGTCTCAGGAATACTGGGTGGACTGGTGGCAATAACCGCTCCTGCTTCTGTCATCACAACATGGGAAGCATTGATCATTGGATTTATTGGTGGTTGGATTGCAAATGGAGGTAAACTAAAGAAATTGCAAGAAGTGCCTTTCTTCAAATAATTCAAAGTTTTAAGTTTTTTCTGTGTTTGCGAGTGCAGGAAATCACGTCTAGCTATAATAGATGAAAAACTTCTGTATTTTTAATTTTTATTCTCTAGCTATATATCTTTTGGAGTGGCTCAACTTAGACGATCCTGTTGGTTGCGTGGGTGTGCACTGGGCTTCAGGAATGTGGGGAATGATTTCTGTAGGATTCTTTGCGCAGAAAACACCCGGATTTTTAGAAGTAGATGGAATATTTCGTGGAGGAGATGGGAAATTACTTGGATATAACATTGCAGCATGTTTAGCGATTACTGTTTGGTCAGGAGGGTTAACAGCCATTATAGTAAGTTCATTTGCAAGAAGTTATTATATAAACTGTTACCAGGGCGACATATTTTAACATCATATAATATGTTGTTTTGTAGTTTCTAGTGATGAAGTATACAATCGGTATTCGCATGTCTGTTGAGCATGAGTTGAAAGGTTCAGATGAAGTCGAACATAATATAATTGAAGATTTATCCAAAGCGTCGATCCCCGAAAGTAAATTGCTTGGAAAGCGAATATCTTCGTATCCATCATATAGAAAGACTGAGGAAGGATCGGGTGTTGTTCTTAAAAGATGTACAAACCCGAGTTTGGAGTTGGATAATATGAACGGACATTAGATTATGATGGGTATTTTTTCAAAAATTGTGATTGAAATTTGCACCAACTGCATACATATATAAAACACAGGAGTCCCATAAGGCATAATTTCAGCGCAAATTTAATATTTGAAAAGTCACAAGAATATAGCTTGCAGAAAAGAAACCCGGACAGTTTGATTACTTAGTATCTGTGGAAAGCACATAACGGTTGGTGGGGATGCAGATAGGAAAATGCAAATCCATTCATCTTGCAACAGGGGCGTATTAAATCCACTGTGATGAATAGGACCCCCGTAGTATTTCCACAATGGAAACGTAAATTTCAATTACCCGTCATGATACCATGTTTCACAAGGATTGCATCTGCACTATTGAATAGGTAAGATCTCGAATGAAATGGTAACTGAAGAAACCTGCCTTTCATACAGATTATTTCCTCTAACATTAATAGCCGATCTAATCCCATTGACATCAAAAATGCAAATTCTTAAGAACCGAATAACAAATCAATCATGGGGTATTACATGCGCATTGTTTTCCGATAGATTCATTGAACGAAAGTCACCTTAACTAAAAGTCAAGGACAAATTCATCTAATAAAAACATAGCAGCTAAGAATAAATGATCGGTCACTGTCTTAAAGGAAAGGTTGTCCTTGCGTTTCTGTTTTGAATGTATACAGGAAAACACGGGAGTGAGTAGCCTTGTATTAAACACAGACAAATCTTTTTTCCTTTTAAATGAAGTGAGTTCGATGATGTACAACGATAACTAAGTGTTAAATAACTACAAAACATAATACGACTTAAGAGGTAGCAGAGACGTCCATACTTTTCATCAGCCACTTTGTCACTCCAGTTTTCCTCTGTGTTTGTTTCCTCTGGCTTCTCTGAGAATCTGCTTTAGAAAAAGTAACGGAATCGAAAATGGGAACGGCGTTCAGAACGAAGTTCAAAACAGTTTCCAATACAATACACCTTTCCCGAATTTCTGTTTAAACACCGTGTTATGGCCTAGCTTCTAAGTTTCGCCTCGTTTCTATGTTCTTTATTGTTTTTCTAATTGCATAATGTTCTCAGTAAGTAATAGTTACTCGTTTTTTCAGTTCCCCAGTCGAATAATTAGAAGTGATTAAGAGTTTGAAAAAGAGGCGAAACTTAGAAGCTCGGCCATAACACGGTGTTTAAACAGAAATTCGGGAAAGGTCTATTAAATCCTTCTCCTTATTAGCGGAGCGGCTTTTGCGACAGCATAGAAACCATATGGTTATACGTTATGCATTAACAGAAATGATATGGGCAAGATAAATTACTTGCTAAAGATAAATTACTAAACAAATATTTTTTCGTAGCAACAAGACTACTAGTACCTCTAAGAAGCTTTTTTAAAGATCCTAAACCAAAATGAAAGCAAAGACTTATACAGGTTACCTCTCACATATTTCCACTGAGATTGGAAGGAAAAATGGAAAATATCTGTCCTTGAGATCTATTTGGTAAAGGTACACTCTTTTTTTTTTATAAGAACAATTTTATAAGAACAATGAGGCTCAAAATGGCCAAAAAATAAGAACAATTTAAGAACAGCTCTGAGGCTCAAAATGTTTCTGAAATGTTTTTTTTTTTATTATTTTTTCTCCTTTTCTCGTTGAAAAATGTAACAGAAGATATTCTAGTTTTACAGTTTAAAATTAAAAGAATAAAAACTAGGTTCAAAAAGTAAACATAAGTATATGATATATGATAATGAAACTGCGAAGCTTTTTGAATCTAGATTTCTGTGTAAAAATAGCCCAAAAATAAGAACAAAATAAGAACAATTTGAGGCTGAAAATGGAAAAAAAATAAGAACAGTTGAGCCTCAACTCAAATTTCATGGTTCTTATAAAAAAAAATGAGTGTAGTGGTTCTTTGCAGAAGGAACTAAGCAATGTAAACCTTTCATTTTGAAATGTTCTTACGAGATAAATGCCGTTCAATGTTTTCAGATTTATAACAAGGCCATTACCACTTCCTTTTCCTATACCAGGAAAATATTGATTTAAAATTCCCCTTGGGGTCTGTTCCATCCTTCTGATGATCCCTTTTCCCAACATTTCTTAAATTTCCTGGCCCATTAATAAGCACTGACCTTTTGTCATGTGTGCAGACTTTGGGGTTTTCGGATAGCAGCTTGAATTAATGGGATTTTGTAACTTGTTGCAAGTATTTCCGGATCTCGACTGAATTTCTTCCAAAGTTCTGTTAAAGTGAACTAATCTTGTAAATAAATTTCTTATGAGTGGATGAATATTTGTAAGTGTTGACACAGGAATCCTGTCTGAAACTTTGTTGGATGAAGGTGCCATTTTTTGTTGTAAAAGGTCGCAGTTACCGGATCCCAATGACGACCTTAGTATCTTCTGCCATTATTTCGCAATCCTTTGTTGTTGATGATGTCTCGATTATTTGTTGAACCGGAAGAATAATATCGTCTTGCACCTGCCGGACCTCTGTTATTCTGTTGTGAAAAGGCTTACGATATCTTTTTGATGATGTCCAGCTGATAACATCATTTAAAATTTCTAGTGTTTTCTTTCATTGTGTACTGAATTTTTTCCTTCAATAGGTTGGTCTTCTAGACTGATTTCGCCTTGCTAGGTTCCTATTCAAATTTCTACAGCGGCTTCATCGCTCATTCCTCAAAGCAGCTCAAATATTGTAATTAGGATACAAAAGTAATGCTACCGCTTACTACCTGATAACAGAACAACCATCAAAATGTAATAATTTGAATGTCGTAGACTATATACTAGATACTTTTATTAAACAACAGAAACGTACACAAAGGTTTTTAAGACGGTGCATATATATATTTTTTCGATTAATGCTTAGCAACAAATTAACCAACATTACTAGCTACTACAAATGTTCATTCTTAAAGAACATTAGTACTAACGTCTGACCTTGATTGCCTGTAAAAGAAACGTGTACTTTAACGGTTAGAAAATTAAATTATGGAGAGGATTTAAAATAGATGGCACCCCTTCCTGAGCAGACAAATGGTAAAAGTCTCAATGTCAGTGTGCAGGTAATCGGTTGTTCTGTAAATTATCAACATTATTTTGTGTCAGTTCCTTAGTAAAGGAGACGAAAGGTCGTGAAGTCCGAAGAATTGCAATTTTCTCACGACGTGAGAGGGATGATGGAACTGGTGACAGCTGTAATAGGGGAGTTCTATAAATTCTACAATAATCGAATGAATCATCTCGAAATAATTGTTCTAATCGAATCCATGTTATCGGCTTTCATGCACAGAATAGCATGACAATCGCAATTAATTGAAAATACTTTCATATCTCATTATATTTTTCTTTTTTTTATTATTTTGGAAGACTTGCCAATGCTGTCATCAAAATCTATAATGAGATTATTAGTGAGGTATTAACATGTTGTTGAAAAAAAATAGTTTTTTCCTTGTGTTAATTTTTTTCTGAAAGTTATCTGTACAAATATCTTTATAAATACTTCAAAATACATCATGCATGAAAAAAAAATTTAAAAAGTCATGCTGGAACCATGTTTATGGAATATAACAAAAAGTACAAAAAGCAAAACGAAAGAAATTATGCTAATTTATGCTAATTTATAAAGTTCGATTCATGAAACATCTGCTTCGATCTGTAAAAATAATGTATCGTCCGCTAAGTATCTTCGTTCTAAAAGTTTTTCATGACCAATAAAATCGTCAAAACCAACAATCAATGCCTTTGTACCATCCCCAGGTCTTGGAATGCCGCCATTTTGAGAAATTAAACTGGCGCTTTTACCGGCAATATCGACAACATGGCGGATTTTGACGTGATCGTGACGTTTGGAAACGTCAGCTTTCTGATCGATTAGCGTGAATTTATATGAGGGTTTTATCGGCCACGGCAAAATGGCATCATAGTCACCGACTAAAACACATACGTACACCGAAAGAAATTTACCGACTGCTCTGCCTCGCCCATTCAAATATATCCAGCCGTTCATCTTGTAACCATATTCGTTCGTGTGGAAAGGATGGGTTGTTAATGCGCCATCCAACAAACCGCCTTTAATCCTTGTAAGTTTTTTCATGACGTCATTAACTTTCCAAATGATCTGACCATGAGAACGAATCCCATCACGGGGTGTTGTTAGACGGGGCGTTGACGACAAAGAAACGGGCGTGATTGAAGTGGAGGATTCGTCAATAGACAACGTCGAGTTCAGACGTTCGTTAATTTCGTTCACTTGAATGAGAACTTCATCGTGCGCTTTGGATTGATTCTTCTTCGTCAGGTCTAACTGTTTCTTCAGTAAAGCCAAAGCTTTAGCTTGTTTTGTCCGTACGGTGGAGTGCTCTTCCTTCAACGAAACAATTTGTAGCAACAAATCGCCTAACTGGTGTAGAAATTCCTCCTGCTTGCCACGTTGCTCGAGTAACTCTTTTCTTTGTTGATCAAGTGCTAATTTGATGTTGGGTAACAGAGCCAACTGAAATAAACAATCATATAATTACGGATCTATCCCCGTGCCCTGTCAAGTCTAGTAGAACCTCCTGAAAGAAAAACAGAAATGTGTATTCTTTAAAGATTTAACGCGTTTTTAATATGTTAAAGATGCTTACGTCATCAACACTTTGAAGAGGATCTATTTTCCCATTGGTTCGTTCCAGACAGCGGCCAGTGAGCGTTAAGAACTTCCTGATTGCTCGAAGCTCGTTCTCAGTGTACATTCTAGAATTCCGTAAAATGTTACTGTCAGACATATTACCACTGCTGTATCGTGTGTCTCGCAGGTAGCCATCTCGATGAAAACGGGGCAAACTATTCGATCTGGTACGAGTTGAAGAGGCCACTGAATCTAACGTGGAGACTGGGCTCCAATCACTACTAAAATCACTGTCTTCATTGAAAACATCATCAAATTCTTTCAACGATTCCCATATTGTTTCGTGCGTTCCTGGATCCATGTGCAGGATATCTGGTCTGTTGTTTTTACTTGATCTACGGCTAGCTCTCGGTGAATGATGTGGTGAATTAGAATCCGAACTGGTACTATGCAGACCGGAATCAATCCGTTCTAGTTGGTTGAGTTTTTTGACGTTCTTGCTCGTCATCAAATTATCTTTTCGTTTTGTTTTCACAACTTTCTTTTCTTCTACAAGTAAATTATCAATTCGTTTTAGAAATTCCTCACTCTTCAAATGAAATCTTTCACTTTCTTCAAACAATTCTTCGTTTGTTAAATTCGTATCGTAATCAAGAGAAGCCGCCATAACATTGTTCTTTGTTACTGTTTCAACGCGATCACATCGATTGTCTTTTTTAACACAAGTGGAACTATCACTTTCGACAGGAGGTTTTATACCAGATAAAATATTACGTAAAACCTCGTTAGGATCTCGAGAGTATTTACTGTTTGATGAGTAGTGAATTTCTTTTGAGATTTCAAGCAACGTATCCTGTACCTTCTGGATACTTTCAACGATTCGATGATCGCTACTCACATCAGTGTCGTGTTTTGTGTAACATTTTTGTTCGCTGTCCTTGTTAATTTCATTCAATGCTTGATGGGTGATGTTGTTTTCTTCACAAGAATTGTTATTTCTGATTACATTTTTATTTATCTCGAACTTTATTTCGTCATTGATTATGTTTTCCTTTTGACAATCACCTTGTTCTGTTTTGAATGGATCATCTGACAAGATTGTATCTGTCTTCACTGTACTGTTCAATTTATTATCTAATCCTACTGAGTCTGGTTTAATGTGGTTAGTATAATCGCTTGAACATTTTTCATCATTTAAAACAGCCGCTTCAACGATGTTTAATAAAATTTCCACATCTTCCAAGGAAGATTCGTACGTTTCGCTCGATTGTTTGACGACGTCATTATCTCGTTTGACGGATGTCGGTTGGTGGCACTCAGAATAAATTTTCTCTGCCTGTATGTATAAAGGATTGTCCTTGATGGAGCTTCCTAGCGGAAATTCAAGTGTGAGATGAGGTGAAGTGTCGTGGCTATTTTGTTCTTCTGTCGGTTGACAAGACGTTACATCTGGTGAAAAACATCGTTCTAATTCTTCGACCTGTCTCAACAGATCGGATGGATCAAATATAATCCCTTTCTTAGGAACATACAAATCCGTTTTCTTTTTGATTTTATCGGAATCCGTTGTCGCTTCTTCCACTTGTTCCCTTACAACTTTTGTTTTGTCGGTTACTGACGTATTCAAGGCAAGGTTCGATTCCGACACATCGTTCTCACTTTCACTCTTACTGCTCCAAAATAGTACCGACTGTCGGAACCATTCTGAACGACTTGAGGCGTCTGAAGACGGAGATCCCAACGGTGATTTCATTTCATCGCTTTCTTGTGAAAACTCTAAAATCAGAAGATGTTATAAACATAACAAAAATTCCTCCTCCTTCTCACAACTAACCATAGAATGCAAATTATAAACAAACACAACACTTTTGAGGTATTTCAATTTAAATAGTTATTATTTTCTCGTGAAAGATTTTCCAATTTTGGGTAATAACACAAGACGTGAAGTAAATCGCCATTTATCTGACAAGTATTCGAAACATTTCACGCTAAGGCCTACTTTACACGTTATTCACATGTGATATGTGATGCTGTCTGTTGATTTAGTTATGTTTTTAAAAGGAAGTCAATAATTGTGCAACGCATCAAATTCTTTATGTCCCTTTATTTTTATTCGTAAACAAACAAAGTCAATGAAAACAAAATATTCGAATTCCTGTCATTGAAACAGGACACGACTGCTAATCTCTAGTCACAGTTCCCAAAAAAATTCTTCCTTCATAACCACATCAAAAATTGCACCAAGTTCTTCTTGTATGAAAGACAACCGTTTCTCTAAAATGTTTCTCAGTGAAACCAAGGTATTAGGAGAAACGCGTTGTTAAAAAAGTGACATTGAATAGCTGTCATAATTCACATATCTTTGGATATGAACAAGCCAGTAAAAATGAAAGTTTAATAGATACAAAAACATCAAAGGACTGTAACATAGAGAATAAACATTTTTATCAAAAAACATGTAAATCAGAAACAGACAAAAAAATTTTTGTTTCTTTTAACTTTGAAATATCTGGCTGGAGAATAATACGATATGGATTATATGAACGAATAGAAAGAATGAATTAACTTATATTCGGTAGACCTCATGCTGAGAGGATAATTAAATTTCTTAAGAAAATGACCAAACCATATGTTTTATATAACTCATAAATGTTCCATGACGTTTAACCAACTCTCCTAACAAAAACACTTCAAAACTGTAAGCGGAATACAAAAAAAACTATTACGATTGCACCGAGAAAACCGTCCTGATCTGTCAAGGTTTTCCCCTTACAGTAAGAATTCATATTCTTGTATGATTTTTGAGCTGTTTCGCGATTTTAAGTTAAGTCAGTCAATGACAGTCAATAGAAATGATAACCCGCGGTCTGATTGCCATGTCATTATAACCAACATACGCATGGTTTCGGTTTTCACAAGGAAATCAGATTTTTCAGAATCAGCAGTTATCATATGTTACTTGATGGGAACCAAGCAATTAAATCTCTTGCAATTAATCCGATTGATTCCCAGAATCCACAGTGAATCGTTGTGATATTATTGTAGTAGCGCAAATCACATCACAAGCTTTTATGGGGGAAATCAAAGTACTTGTCTGAAATTATTTGGCTTACAAGTTATATGGGCTTTTTTTGTTTGACATATTAATATTGGTGGGAACAGACATCTGGACCATTTCCTTTTCGCAAACATGCTATAAAGCACGCTTGTGAATAAAAGAATATTTATGAGGTATATACATAATAACATAATATATTCGAAAAACAAACAGGAATGGAAATGGGAGGAGTACGTGATTTAAACAGATGAGAAAAACTAACATTTGAACTTTTGAAGGAAGTTGGTTTAGACAACGTGCTTCAATGACGTCAATTCTATTGTTTCGATTAAAGGTCGAACTACATGAGATGAAATATTTCTTTTACAATTTTTTAGTTCAATATTTCAAGATTTTTATAACTGTAAAGTTGCATTTGTAGTCATGTATGTATGTGTTGGCGAGAGAAGTTTTCTCGTCTTTAAATACACGGAAGCGTAGTTCCTATGGTGAATCCTAAATTTAATATCTGAAGAATTATATACCAAATCTAAAAATTCTGTTATTTAAGTGGCTTTTTAAGTAAGAAAAAAATAATTTCAAGATTGTATGAAACTTTTACATTTCTGAAAAAATAATCGAATAAGATGTCGAACTCCACAGAAATCTTTCAGAAGGTAACCGAAAAGTTCACGATCTAACATCGATGTAGACGGAACTTGCTTCTTATAAAAAAAGCAGCCAATTTACACCCTGGGCTTCTTAAATTCTCTTGTAGGTGTTCAAGGTTAGATATCTTTCAGCAACTTTCAAAACTTTTCAATGCATAAAGACATTGTTTACGAAACTAAACTCCTCCACACCCCTGCTACAAACATAAAAACAAAAGAAAAATTCTACCTGTCTGAGTTGATGATCAAAAAGGATTATCTTTTCTCACTTTATTTACAAGAATAAACTTGAGACGATTAAACCTGTATAACGATCGTTTCATTGGTCACGTTTCAAATCTATCTTCTGTATACTTTCAAAATATTTGCGCATTATCAGCATTTATCACTGGTCTAGCGAAATGAAAGTGAAAATTTAAAGTTCTGTAAATGCTCAGCTAGAAGAAACCAGACCCTGTGGTTTCTACAAGTTTAGCATGAAAAGTTTCTGAACAGTTTTCCATAAACACAGTTTATCATCAAGTTCACATTTGCAAGAACAGGACATTGGCTGCGATTCCAGGATGACTGAAAACTCTTTAAAATATCGCTTTTTTCGAGTAAAATCAGAAATACGTCCTTTATACTTTTAAACTTAAAGATCGCAAAGAACTCGTTATACCAACCGAGGTTTTCATATTTTGAGCAAAGAATCGTAAAAAAAACATAAAATTAGAAATTTAATTTTGGTAAAGCATTCTTCTCTCAAACAGCTTAATAATACGAAATGGGAGAAAAAATTTATTCATTTCTTTGAACAAGTTGCAGGAAATTCCCTGTAATAAGAAGCTTGTTTCAGATAAGAGATCTCATTAAAAACGTGCTTGGCTGGCTCGAGAGAAAAGAATAAGAAAAACCGAAAAAGCACAAAACAGTTTATATAGGTCATCGAAAGAAAAATACAAGTGTTACCTTCCAGAGTTAAGTTTAGTGGAATCATTGTGTTCACCATTTTTTCTAATTAGTCAATTTCAAACACATGCTTAAATTTAAATTTGTACGTGCTTTCTTCAATAAATTTAATCGTTAACAAAATTGAAAAGTAACTTCAAACTCAAGAATAAATAAGGAAAAATTAAACTTAGACGGGGGTTAGTCAATTCAAAGTATATTGGAATAATAGTTGCCAGTTGTTAATAAAGTCATTCTTTAGTTATATATAATAATACACAACAGAATATGGAAAACTCCCGATTAAAGTGGATGGGACACTTGTTGTTAATGTATAATTGGATAAAAACGATATACTTTGTTCCCTCCTGGAAATAAAAATCAATTGATGTGCATTTAACATTGAATTTAAAAAAAACTTTCAAAATTGAAAACACCACATGACGTCAGTATAAATATGTTTCAGTTATGATGAATACTCTATATCTGAAAACACGTGGAGTTACAGAATAGGAGGCTGGCAAAAATTCAAAACAGAATGAAGGCCAGTAGGACTTAAAAATGCCACAAGCAAATTCTAATTAATGTAATATTTTCGAAACCTAACAAAACAGTTCGTAATCTGCTTAATCCAGACAGTTTTAACAAATGCAATCCATTTCGTTCTCCAAGGATTTTTATGTTTTTCGCTCCAACCCCATGGTTTTTCTTTCCATCTCCGGTTTCACTTTCATTTCTCTGGTATTATCGCACAGTTGAGAGTAGCCACCCCCGGGTCATATAAAAATGTAAACTAAGTCGTACAAAAGCCATAGAAATAATTTGCACAGAACAAAACTATTAGCCGAGTAATTGTCGAGAAACAGAAAATATTCACCATACCTTTTAAAATATCATTATTATTAGAAAGTTTGTAAATGTAAATGAATTCTACAGTGTTTGTAAAAAAAGGCGGGTGGCAATTTAGAAACCTGGGATATCAGTTTTCAAAGAAATAAACAAAAATAATTCAAACACAAGCTTACATGGTTTTCATCTTTTTCGCAAAAATTTATTTCCTTGGCTTTTTTCCATTTTTTTTCGTTGTATCATCATAAACATACAATTTCATCCATATCATAGAAGTTTCGTGTTGTTTTGAAATCTTCTCAAAACATTATAAACATGAAATAATCAAATATTTGTTGATTTCATTTCACAAGATTAAATCATTTACACCCGTTCTTATTGAAAAGTTTTACATTATTTGTAAGAAATTTTACAAACATGACGGGGGTGATATTGATACAAATGATGTGTCTTTTGAGGAAATAAAATCATAAAAGCCACGATAATAACTTATCATAAAACGCTTAAAGAATTAAGTTGTCAATTCGTGAATTGAGCGTGACCTGGTTGAATTAACTTTCCGCTTCTCCACCTTCCATGTAAAACTGTTAACAAAATGTGTCAGTTCCAAATAAATATTTCACATATTCGTAATTTTATACGGTAGGTCTTACGGAAAATTTTAGATAAACAATCACAATCTTACGAAATGTTTTGTACACATGTAAAGAACGTACGGAAAACATCAAGATCAGAAATTGCTTATCGTGCGATTTCATTTTAATGAGTATTGTCTCAACATTTATTCAAGGAACACTGCGACCGTCAACAATCTGTTGTTTTTTTTCATGCACGTCATTCGAGTCAATATCAGGGACCGCGGAGCAGAATTTTGTTTGGGGGGCTGACTAATTAGGGCCAACAAAATTTGCTATACTTTAGGTCAAGCATTTTCAAAAAACCTCTATTATATGTAAAAAATACTATACTGTTTACGACAAAATTAGTGGTGGGGCTATAGCCCCCTTAGCCTGTTCCGCAATGCCTGAATGTCTTATTAAAGATGTTATTTTGAATTTCAGGATCGCTTAAACGTTGTTCCAGTTTCTTAAAAAAACATTTATCGTCATTATTGTTTTCTCTGTATTTACTTATGGTTCCTTTAGACTTGAACTATGACCACCATATCGTCATTCGCGGAAGTCTTCATAACATTTTTCAATGTTATAAAATGTCATTTTGTTATGCAGCTATTTCGATCACCCAAATAAAGAAGACTGCCCATGCTCAGCCAGCGTTGACTTCACGAAAAATAAAATTAAGGAATTGGCAATTGAAAGTGTAACTATGTTGTAGAGCTCGAAAAGTTGATCAAAAAAATGTATGGGATCGTTCCGTTACGACCAACCGTTACGGAGATATCCTTGATCAAATATTTTGATGACGTCACGGACCCGTCCCCCCAAAAAAATTAGACCCAAATTTTTCATCACCCAATCGCCTGTATCGTAAACCCCAAAAAACGTCAGTTATCCCCATTGGTTACCGAGATAATTTTCCCTAAACGTCACGTTCTATTTGGGTCTCAATACAATGGTTTCACACTGACGTCGCACAAAATAAAATTAAATAATCACTCTCACAACTCAATCTACCATTTTGCGTGACTTACAAACAAACAAACAGACAGACGGAGAATCGGCTATTAATATATAGACTAGCCGCCAAGGCGGTGTCGCTCGCCGCCCAGGTTCAGCCTGCGTTGTGTCACCTCCCAAAGAGTTCACGAAAAATGGAATTAGAAATTCAATTGACAATAGAAAGTGTTACCATCTTGTAGAGCTCGAAATACTGAGCAAGAAAATGTATGGGATCATATGTCTATGACGCACCGTTACAGAGATATCGTCGATCAAAGATTTTGATGACGTCACACACCCGTCGCAAAAAAAATTTGGCCTAAATTTTTTCGTCACCCCATAACCTGTATCAGCTATCCCTATTGGTTACCGAGATAATTTTCGCTAAACGTCGCATTCGATTTTTTTTTTTTTTTTTGGAAACGGGAATTTCATTTTTACGCAGGCCACCGTTAAAAATTTTCTTCCCAATCACAATAAAAACAAGCCGCATGGCTGCAACAGGTCACGACTTAAAGCTTTACTGTTATTTATTGCCTGAAGAATAGGTGTTTTTTATTTTGCTATGTTTTTTCATTTTAACTGTATTATATATATTTTTACTCTACATTTCTAGAGTTTGTAGACATTTGAGACAGGCCAAGGAGCGTGAAAACTAAGGGTTAATTTGTAGATATTTTAATTTGAAATTTTATAACAAATTTATGTGTTGGAATTGCGTCGAAAAATACGCTTATGCTTTTTCTTCTCACTCGCGGAAAAGTAGGTTAGGTAAACCTCCCCCCAACCATGCTGGGTCATGCTTTAAAATGTTCAATCTTGAAGGGTGAACTATAAATTGACAACTCTAAATTCGTTGAACTATGCATTCCCAAAAGGTAAAATCTGCATACCGTATTCTCTCTAACTAGCGCCCCTCTCTAATAAGCGCCCCCTTCTAGTCAAAAATATTTTTATAAGCGCCCGGGCGCTTATAGAGTGACTAGACATTACTCAGAAATTTACAAGCGCCCGGACGGTAATTAGAACTTTGAACCAAACACGAATATTCTGTAATAGAAACGGAAGGCTATGTTTTTGTGATGTCTAAATTTAAGTTATAAGTACAATATCTTATTTCGTTGCCATGAAAAATACAGTTGTTTTTACTCTTTTATGATAAAAAGCAATGCCTCGTTCACAGCTAGCATGACCATTTTAAAATGTTTTTATAAGCGCCCCTCTCCAATTAGCGCCCCTCTCTAATAAGCGCCCCCCCTAATTTCTAAAAAAAATTTTATAAGCGCCCGGGCGCTTATTAGAGAGAATACGGTATTTGAAACTTACAAATGTTTCAGAACTTTAAATTACCTTATCGATCCTTATTACACCGGCCTTAAATGGCGTTATTTTTTGAGTGGCGGTATTAGGGCCGGCGTTAGAGGTCTCTGAAATTATTACGCCGACCTTTCAAAATAAGACCATTAGCATGTATTTTGATGGGTTTTTTTATTTGTCGGTATTGGTATTTTGCTGTTCGAAAATTTTTGAATTTGAAAATTTTTTATGCAGGCTTAATATAAAAACTTCAGTCAAAAAAGTTAAGTAGAACGGTAAGGTTATTAGTTTCAAAAATTGGACAAAAGATGTCAACACTTGTCAATTTTTATGCAAAAAGTTTGTCAGGGGTATAAGCAGACAAGAGACAACTAAACAAATGAAATTGTTATATAAGTATGATACAATAACTAGCAGCAAATATTTACATCTGAAATTTAGGATTAAATACTAAGGAAACGCACATATTATCTAAAATTGGTAGCATTAAAACCTTAAGTATGGAGTAAAAATTCCATGCAAAATGCTAAAAGTAAACGACCCTTTCTAAACTTTTCATTCTATGTTTTTGAAGTGAAATTAATTTCAATTTAAGGCTCAAATAGAGAAACTGCCCAAATGAAAATATGAGTTTGGCAAAATACCTAAATGAAGAAATTTTGGTGCACAGTCAATTCGATTTATTTGGCGCAGGTTTCATTTTGCGCAGCCAAGATTATTTTAAATTTGGCGCAATTCGGACTTCTTGGTCAAAATTTACACTAATTTTAGACTATTTTTATGTTTTTCGAAGAAAAGATTTATATATTTGGTACAGCTCACTGTAAATTTGGTGCAATTTTTTGCGCCAAAACTTCTCCACTTAAGGTAATTACAAAATGATAAAGTTCAGAGTTAATAAACAAAACGTTTAATCAGCTCACTGTAAATTTGGTGCAGTTTTATTTTGGTGCATCTTTTTGCGCCAAAACTATATATGTCTATATGAAGACAAAGAGAAAAAATTCAGTTTTAAATTTTTATATTCCTTAAATGCTGAACAGAAGATAACTTAACAAAATGATTAGAAAAAAAACTAAGCGAAGCTGCACGGACAAAAACCTTTATAAACTTTAAATAAAACAACAACAAAGCAAAACAAAATATGAAGCAAGAATAAACAATGTATACTGGATTAACAGAAAAATAAAAATAACAAAACATACTGTATCCTGTCAAAGCTGTAAAATAAACTAGTGATTCAAAGTTTCTTTAAGCATAAAACAATTGTAAAACCTATATAAAAACTCCACAGTAAAGATGAGATTCATTATCTCAATTTCAGATGGAAGGTCTGTAAATACTAAATATTTGTCGATACCGTATTCTCTCTAATAAGCGCCTGGGTGCTTATAAAATATTTTTGGAAATTAGAAGGGCGCGTATTAGAGAGAGGCGCTAATTGGAGAGGGGCGCTTACAAAAAAATTTTGAAATGGTCATGCTAGCTGTGAACGAGGCATTTCTTTTTATCATAAAAGAATACTAACAACTGTATTTTTCATGGCAACGAAATAAGATTTTGTACTTATAACTTACATTTACACATCACAAAAATATAGTCTTCCGTTTCTATTATATACAGAATTTTCACTTTTTGTTCAAATTTCTAATTACCGTCCGGGTGCTTATTAATTTCTGAGTTAATGTTAAATCACTCTAATAAGCACCCAGGGGCTTATTGCAGAGGGCCGCTTATAAAAATATTTTTGACTAGAGGGGGGGGGGGGGGGGGGGGGGGGGGGCTTATAAGAGAGGGGCGTTCATTGGAGACGGGCGCTAATTAGAGAGAATACGGTATTTAATTTTTTGTAAATCAGATCCCCATTGTCTACAACAAAATCAACATCTGTAGAATCCCATGTTCCCAAATTTTTGGCTTCAGAAAACCCAATAGAAAAAAGTGCACAACACGTACATTGCTTCCCAGCAGTTGATCCAAAACGTTCAAAATTGCCTTGATGGAATAGACCCTGTGTTACTTTAGAAAACAACATATATATATGTGACCGTCCATGGGAAAAGAAGTACATTTCGCTTTACCGGTAAAATATACCGGTATTTTTACCGTTAAAGATGTAGCATTCGTTTATGTATCAAAATCAACTCATTACCTGGTTCTCATTCAGCTGAAAATAAGAGATACAACAGTTTGTTCGAAATTTGGCAATAATAAAAACCGTCCGCTCTAATTCTATTAAGTTATTTTTGTAAATCCTATGACGAAAACTTCTATTTTTAGTTTCCTCAGGGAAAGCCAGCTGAGACTTATTTTTATTCAACAGATATTTCGCCTTCAACAAGTGGAAGATATACCCTTAAAGAATCGATCATATCGCAACGTTTTTAGTGATCTTTATTAACTTTTTTAACTTTATTCAGATAATATTCCGATAAAGAGTGAATTTGGGAAAAGACAAATGAAAACATTTTAACGTCGGCTTGACGAGTTGCAAAAGTTCTCTTTTGAAATACTCACCTTCGTTAAAACATTAATACTACCTGTTTCCTTCAGTTTTTCATCATTAGGTTTACGTGGAAGATTGTTCTGAAAGCTGTGTATACACAGGGCTCCAAAACTCTCCCATGTCCTGGCTGTAAAGCTTGCGTGGGTGCGCACTCTTCTCGCAGTAGTCAATGTTGATGATGGACAGTTGGAAAACTTGTGGCAAGGTTCCAAATGGTAGTTCCTCTGTCCGTTCGAGTCTCATTGTCATACAACAGTCGAGCATAAGAGTAATTACCGGTAATTACCGATAATATAATTAGTTTACCGGTAAAATTTTCATTTTACCGGTAAAAATATCGATACAACATCTTTAACGGTAAAAATACCGGTATATTTTACCGGTAAAACGAAATGTACTTTTTTTCCCATGGACGGTCACATATATTTGATACTGTGTAAAAACTGTTACAATGTGTAGCGATACACGTTTTTTTTTTTAAGAAACACGTTTTCCCAGGCAGCCTCAATGTTTCTTAAGATTTTCATGATTTGAGCCTGAAATGTTTCTTAGATGTTTCTTAAATTTTAGTTAGAAAAAACGTCTAGAAACATGGCGCATATTACTAAGCTAAGAATAGACAAAATTTAGATCATCAGATTCTGCAAATATTGATCTCTAATTGCGAGAGCCTCTGATACACAGAAGTTGACTTCGAAGTAAACTAAAGCTTAGGCGGGTTAGTATCCAACTTTTGACGATGTTGATGTCACTGCTTTTCTTCTCGGCTACCATTTCAGCAAGTCTGTTGTAAAATGTAGTGCATTCTTTTGCCATAACTCCAAAGCATGTAAATACCAGTGGTGTAAAGCTGCCTTGATCAACATGATTTACTCTCTTAGCATAATTTCTTTTCTTTTGTTTTTCATTTGCTCCATTATCAATCTACCCTCGATTAGGGTCTCAATAAAATGGTTTCACACTGACGACGCGCACAAGAAGAGAATTAATTTATGTGTGATCTTACATTGCTGACTCTCTTTCGCAGTTCACATCTACCATTTTCCGTGACTTACAAACAAACAAACAAACAGACAAACGGAGAAATGGCTATTAATATATAGACTAGCCGCTAAGGTGAAATTGCTCGCCGTCCAAATTCCGCCTGCGTTAATTTCACGAAAATGAAAATTAAAGAATTTGCAACGATAAGTGTGACCATGTTGTAGAGCTCGAAAAACTGATCTAAAAAATGTATGGAATCGTTTTCCTACGATCAACCGTTACAGAGATATCATCGTTCAAAGATTTTGATGATGTCACAGACCCCTCCCAAAAGATTTTGTTCAAATTTTTTTGTCACCCCATGGCCAATATCACGGATCCCAAAAAACGTCAGTTATCCCTATTGGTTACCGAGATCATTTTCTCTAAACGACGCATTCGATTAGGGTCTCAATACAATGGTTTCACACTGACGTCGCACAAAATAAAATAAAATAGTCTCTGTCACAACTCAATCTACCATTTTGCGTGACAGTCACACAACCAAACAAACGGAGAATCGGCTATTAATATATAGACTAGCCGCCAAGGGGGCGTCGCTCGCCGCCCATGTCCACCTTCAGTCTGCGTTGGGTTCACGCAAAATGGAATTAAGGAATTGACAATGGAAAGTGTTACCATCTTGTAGAGCTCGAAATTCTGATCAAGAAAATGTATAGGATCATATGTCTATGAGGCACCGTTTCGGAGATATCGTACATCAAAAGTTTTGATGACATCATAAAACCCCGTCCCCAAAAATTTTGCCCAAATTTTTTCGTCACTCCATGGTTAAATATTGCAGACCCCAAAAAACGTCAGTTATCTCTATTGGTTACCGAGATAATTTTCCCTAAATGTATTAGGGTCTCAATGGAATGGCTTCACACTGACGTCGCGCAAAAAATAAGGAATAATCACTCTCACAACTCATTCTACCATTTTGCGTGACTTACAAACAAACAAACAGACGGAGAATCGGCTATTAATATATAGACTAGCCGCCAAAGCGGCGTCGCTCGCCGCCCATGTTCAACATGCGTCCAATTCACGAAAAATAATATGAAGAATTGACAATGATAAGTGTGCCCATGTTGTAGAGCTCGAAAAACTGATCAAAAAAATGTATGGGATCGTTTCGTTAAGACCAACCGTTACAGAGATATCGTTGATCAAAAATATTGATGACGTCATAGAGCCCCGTCCCCAAACATTTTGCCCAAATATTTCCGTCACCCCGTGGCCAATTTCGGGGACCCCAAATAACGTCAGTTATCCCTATTTGTTATGGAGATAATTTTCCCTAACCGTCGCATTCGATTAGGGTCTCAATACAATGGTTTCACACTGACGTCGCATAAAATGAAATATAACAATCACTCTCACAACTCAATCTACCATTTTGCGTGACTTACAAACAAACAGACAGACGGAGAATCGGCTATTAATATATAGACTAGCCGCCAAGGCGGCGTCGCTCGCCGCCGATGTTCAGCATGCGTTGACTTCACGAAAAATAAAAATAAGGAATTGGGAACCAAAAGTGTTCCCATGTTGTAGAGCGCGGAAAACTGATCAAAAAAGTGTATGGGATCGTTCCGCTACGATCAACCGTTACAGAGATATCATTGTTCAAAGATTTCGATGACGTCACAGACCCCTCCTCAAAAAAATTAGACCCAAATTTTTCGTCACCCCATCGCCTGTATCGCGGACAACAAAAAACGTCAGTTATCCCTATTGGTTATCGAGATAATTTTATCTAAACGTCGCATTCGATTAGGGTCTCAATACAATGGTTTCACACTGACGTCGCGCACAAGAAGACAAAATAATGTATGTGTGATCTTACATTGCTGACTCCCCGATTTCTTTCGCAGTTCATATCTACCATTTTGCGTGACTTACAAACAAACAGACATAGAATCGGCTATTAAATATATAGACTAGCCGCCAAGGCGGCGTTGCTCGCCGCCCAGGTTCAGCCTGCGTTGTGTCACCTCCCAAAGAGTTCACGAAAAATGGAATTAAAGAATTGACAATAAAAAGTGTTACCATCTTGTAGAGCTCAAAATTCTGATCAAGAAAATGTATAGGATCATATGTCTATGACGCACCGTTTCGGAGATATCGTCGATCAAAGTCTTTGATGACGTCATAGAGCCCCGTCCCCAAAAATTTTTCTCAATTTTTTCTTCACCCCATGGCCAATATCACAGACCCCAAAAAACGTCAGTTATCTCTATTGGTTACCGAGATAATTTTCCCTAAATGTATTAGGGTCTCAATGGAATGGCTTCACACTGACGTCGCGCAAAAAATAAGGAATAATCACTCTCACAACTCATTCTACCATTTTGCGTGACTTACAAACAAACAAACAGACGGAGAATCGGCTATTAATATATAGACTAGCCGCCAAAGCGGCGTCGCTCGCCGCCCATGTTCAACATGCGTCCAATTCACGAAAAATAATATGAAGAATTGACAATGATAAGTGTGCCCATGTTGTAGAGCTCGAAAAACTGATCAAAAAAATGTATGGGATCGTTTCGTTAAGACCAACCGTTACAGAGATATCGTTGATCAAAAATATTGATGACGTCATAGAGCCCCGTCCCCAAACATTTTGCCCAAATATTTCCGTCACCCCGTGGCCAATTTCGGGGACCCCAAATAACGTCAGTTATCCCTATTTGTTATGGAGATAATTTTCCCTAACCGTCGCATTCGATTAGGGTCTCAATACAATGGTTTCACACTGACGTCGCATAAAATGAAATATAACAATCACTCTCACAACTCAATCTACCATTTTGCGTGACTTACAAACAAACAGACAGACGGAGAATCGGCTATTAATATATAGACTAGCCGCCAAGGCGGCGTCGCTCGCCGCCGATGTTCAGCATGCGTTGACTTCACGAAAAATAAAAATAAGGAATTGGGAACCAAAAGTGTTCCCATGTTGTAGAGCGCGGAAAACTGATCAAAAAAGTGTATGGGATCGTTCCGCTACGATCAACCGTTACAGAGATATCATTGTTCAAAGATTTCGATGACGTCACAGACCCCTCCTCAAAAAAATTAGACCCAAATTTTTCGTCACCCCATCGCCTGTATCGCGGACAACAAAAAACGTCAGTTATCCCTATTGGTTATCGAGATAATTTTATCTAAACGTCGCATTCGATTAGGGTCTCAATACAATGGTTTCACACTGACGTCGCGCACAAGAAGACAAAATAATGTATGTGTGATCTTACATTGCTGACTCCCCGATTTCTTTCGCAGTTCATATCTACCATTTTGCGTGACTTACAAACAAACAGACATAGAATCGGCTATTAAATATATAGACTAGCCGCCAAGGCGGCGTTGCTCGCCGCCCAGGTTCAGCCTGCGTTGTGTCACCTCCCAAAGAGTTCACGAAAAATGGAATTAAAGAATTGACAATAAAAAGTGTTACCATCTTGTAGAGCTCAAAATTCTGATCAAGAAAATGTATAGGATCATATGTCTATGACGCACCGTTTCGGAGATATCGTCGATCAAAGTCTTTGATGACGTCATAGAGCCCCGTCCCCAAAAATTTTTCTCAATTTTTTCTTCACCCCATGGCCAATATCACAGACCCCAAAAAACGTCAGTTATCTCTATTGGTTACCGAGATAATTTTCCCTAAATGTATTAGGGTCTCAATGGAATGGCTTCACACTGACGTCGCGCAAAAACTAAAGAATAATCACTCTCACAACTCATTCTACCATTTTGCGTGACTTACAAACAAACAAACAGACGGAGAATCAGCTATTAATATATAGACTAGCCGCCCATATCCACCTGCTCTGCATCACTCTATCAATAAACGTCAAATTTCCTTATAAACGGCTCGTACAACTTGTGCTCAACCACAAGCAGATTCGAAGTCACAACATCTGGTAAAACCAATCTTTTATCAGTGTAAGAATACACTCAAAACGTAGAGAGAGAAAACTTCAACTTTTTATTAGCTTTTGTTTTAAAAAAGTTACGCGCTCTAACATGGGTGCTATCAAACAGGGGGAAAATGGTTTCTCTTCTTAAAAAGTTCACACGGAGGAGAGAAGAAAGGCACGTGCTAAATGAATAAATAGAATAAAAAAACGTTCGATCAGAACGCTTAACAATTAAAAGAAGAAATTAATTTATTAAAAGAAAAGCAAAAAAAAAAAAAACATTTTGTTTTGATATGATACTCTTTTTTTACCTATCGGTTTTTAAACATTTTGATTGCTCAAAAAAAAAGTTCACCCGTCTCAGACAGTCAGGCAAGAGTTAGTGGCAAACCGAACATATGCTGCCACGTTCTGCCACTGCTGCTTTTTGTCCAAAATGTTTAATCAGTTAGTTTCTTTGTATTTAGTTGATGTATTGTTTTCAAAGCCAAGTCAACATGGAATATAAGACTAACAATAATAATAAAAACAAAACGTTATTCCTATTAGTTCATCAGCCAAAAAAAGTCACGTTCGATTGGGATTGCAATGTATTTGCTCTGAACTCACGTCGCACACAAAAAAAGAAATAATTTCGCTCACAACTCAATCTACCATTTTGCGTGACTTACAAACAAACAAACAAACAGACAGACGGAGAATCGGCTATTAATATATAGACTAGCCGTCGCTCGCCGCCGATGTTCAGCATGCGTTGACTTCACGAAAAATAAAAATAAGGAATTGGGAACCAAAAGTGTTGCCATGTTGTAGAGCTCGAAAAACTGATCAAAAAAGTGTACGTTTGATTTGGGTCCCAATGCAATGGTTTCAGATTGACGTTCGCCGCGCACAAGAAGAGAAATAATTTATGTGTGATTTTACATTGCTGACTTTCCGATTTCTTTCGCAGTTCATATCTACCATTTTGCGTAACAGACAAACAAACAGACAGACAGACAGATAATCGGCTATTAATATATAGATGATTCAAGATATCACGTGATCAAAGTGAGTGCACGTTTGCAGGCTTAACATAACGACGATGAGAACACATTTATAATACATCCAGACTAGTTGGTTTAACATGGTTTTACCGCCACTTTCTCACTTGTGGGCAAAACAAGAATAAGAAGTCCATACAATGTATGTATTACATACATCGAGTTCCTAAAAACACATGGTGAATGTTTCTATTCTCCCCAACCCCCAATAAAATGCAGCCATGTATAGCTCAATTCCATTCCACTTCAATTCCATTTTCTGCTTTAGTAAACAAGACTGTTACTACCTTAACAGATCGCTCAAAGAAAATAAGAGACCTGACGTCATGGCGCGCACACAAGACGTTTAAATTCACAGAAAAACATCCAAGAATATCAGGAAAAGGGGTTAAATAAAGTAATTGGATCGAAAGGAGTTAATGAATGAGATTGGTCTGTCGATTTACATGACACTTACTGAAAACTTACTTTTAACGTTTCATCTATTTATTCTTAAGTCCAGACGGAATTTACGGGTAATAAAGTAATGGAACAAGAACTTCATTTCAGCAATAACTTCACATATAACGTGTATTTCCAAGAAAAGTTTTTGTTTTTTTCCCATTAATATTTTAAGTCAAAAAATAACATTTTATTGAAAACAGGCCGGCTTTATTTGAACGCAACGAAAGGATAATTGATATTTCCCACACAATGCAGCAAAATGCATTTATAGCTACCATGATTCAGGAGGTAGCATATGATCAACTTGTAACGACAAATTTCCATCTGGTTTTAAAGATGCGTAAAAATATCCTTTGGCTTTCATTACCCCTTCAGCTTTAATCTTCTTCACGATCTTCTCGTAGTTTGGGTCATCCGATCCGATTGTCTTTTGGAATGTTCTTTTCTTGTCATACACGAGCAAAGGGTGTTTCTCAGAACCAAAATCACCAATGGGGACTTGAACTTTAACTTTGAAATAAGGCTTATCTGGAATTTCCCCGTTTTTGGTGTATACTTCTCCATTTTTAAAATTAATTGTTGCAGCAATTTCTCCAGGACCATTTGATAAACCAACATCGAGTTTTCCCTTCTCTTTTTTGCTGCAATCCTTCTTATGTTTCTGCCAATGCTTGACTTGACAATCACGATTACAATAGAAAGCTACTAAGCAGCGACTACATCGTTTTTTGGCTCCAACATTTCCACAAAGGTAACATTTGCCATGATCACCAGTAGCTTTTGCTTCTTTTCTTTTTTTGCTGCCAATCAGAAATCCCGCTTTGGAGAAGAGAAGCTGTCCACGTGGAAGTAATCTACTCATGGAATTAGGAGTTATACCATCATTATCTGCAATGGATGGATCTGCTCCATTTTCGATCAAAAAGTCCAACACTTCATATCGTCTCATCAGGATATTTTCATGAAGAGGTGTACAACCAAAACGATTTTGAGTGTTAGGATCTGCTCCAGCCTTCAATAGAATCTTTGCTAATTTGGAAGTCTCAGTGAAATTCCCAAAGGCTGTACAACAATGAAACAAAACCGAATAGCCAGCCACATCCTTAGCATGGATGTTTGCACCTTTACTGATTAAATAACTCAAAGATTTGGAGTAACCGGATGTGTCTCTAGAGTCATCAGATGGTACTAACCTAGCACCTTGAACAATACAAAATATGGCACTAAACCTCATCATTGTCTCTCGTTTTTCAAGAAGTTTTTTTACATTTGTCTCCATTTCGACAATCTGTTCAACTACAGTGAAATCACCAACAAAACAAGCTTGGTAGAAATAAGACAAGTTACTAGGATGAAAGTCCATACCAGTAGACCACTGATTACGAAGTTTCTGAGCTTTATTGCCTGTAAAAGAATGAAGAAAATGTCACATATAACCCTGGGAAAGTAAAAGTGATCATGATAAACTACACAAAAAAGTATAATTGCCTTTATAACGTTATGGTACCTTAAGGGAAGGAATTGTTTGCGGAAGAAATTTTTGCGGAATATATTTTTGCGGATAAATGACCCAAAAATGCCATATTCTGCGGAAGAAATTTTTGCAGATGACGACTTCAAAAGAGATTTTGCAGAATTAATTTAATAAAATCGAAAGTAGGGAAACAACACCTAATTCAGTGCCTGGGTGTATATACAAACTTTAGTTGGAGAGGAAAGAGCAGATTTATGGTAAATGATTTTATGATATATTATTTTTCATCCGTTATAAAAAAACTATAAAAACTGTGATACCTCCGCCGACATCGTTTCTCAAAGTAAAAGCAACAGTACGAAGCACGAAACCTTTTGCAAGTGCGCAGATGTTGCTTGTATTGTTATTGACGAGGAGTAATTAAGTCCTTAGATGTTCAATAACCTCGAATTTTTTCCTAGTAAATCTTTGCATATGAAAAATTTCAAAAATTTTGCGGAATTTATTTTTGCGGATGACCAATATTTATTCATTTTTGCGGATTTGAGCGAAATCCGCAAAAATAAAGTCCGCAAAAAAAAAGTTCCGTACAAATTTCTTCCGCAAACAATTTCTTCCCTTAAGGTACCGAAAAATAGACTTTTTACCCTTCAATGGTGACTGATCGCCATCACTATACGCCACAGTTAACGGCTCTTGTTCTTGCATCACCATACTTCCAATCATTTCAATCAAGGATTCTTTCTCTAGATTCTCTTGCTCTTTAATTAACTTATTGTATTGTCCATCAGTAACAATTCCCTTTTCCCTCATTTTTTCATAGGATATTTGCATTTGCTCAGATGGACTATAAAATGAAACACAAAGTTCTTAAAAGCACGTACTTCCAATAAGATTACTGATCAGGGTCTAATCTAGGCTGAAAGAGCATTCGTTAATCGGACGCTGCCCTTTTTTTATTTGAAGATTTATTTTGCTTTAAAAACTTTAAAAATCACTCTTGTATAGGGGGATAACAGGTTTAACCCAACCAAATAAAGTTCAGGTTGCCCTTTTCCTAAAAAAGTGCCCTTTGAATGTTCATAATGCCCTTTTTCCTTCTGCCAGATGCTTCCCTTCCATTCTAGATTAGACCCTGCTAATACAAAGATCATCTGTTGAAGTGTTTTAAGAAATTGATATACATCACATTAATAGTGACTGATAGATTTCCTTTTCAGAAAATCAAATGGGAGGGGTTACAAAAAGTATCAATACTTTAACGCTGCATATTTGGGATGCATAACATCTTCTGCAAGTTTATACATCTTGTCCATTTTCTTTGACGTGACTGCAGTTTTTTAATTATATACCTGAAATTATGATGAGCCAAAAAGTTATCCAAATTTAATTACTTTTGCAAAAAAACACTTTCAATCTTGGCACAAAAACAAATACTGGGATACAGTATTTGTTTTCATATTTTGAAAACCCCAAAATTGCTTTCACAATTAAATAATGGGTCATCACTGATGATCAATTAGATCATTATAAAAGAGAACATTTATATGATGCTTAGGGAAAAGGCCGAAGGTAAAGGTAAACAGAAGAAATTAAAAAAAAAAACAAATTCCACAAAAAAATGTTCTGGTCTGTAAAATACTACAAATAATTACCCTTAATAATTACTTAACATTTTAGTAAGCACTTTAAGTGGATGAATTTAGTCATTTTGCAAACATCCAATTTTGAATTTTTCATGTGGATCTATTTTTGTAAACCAACACTTTTATTTCAAATATTTCACAAAATTTTATCCATACAAAATTTTGTCCACATAAGGTATTAAAATTCAAAACTTTTCCTTTTTTTTAAAATGGGTTGCTCCCTGCAAGGCCAAAGCCACTATTAGGCAGAGAGCTACAAGATGAGAAAAGGAAGAAGAGTTATAAAGACAGAGCGAGGTGGCGGTTAACCTTGGATTTAAAAGATTTCAGATCATACTCAGCAGGAAAACAACTATGAGGGAGATTTACATTTGATTTACATTTGATCATTACCATCGATTTACATTTTTCATTGTGGACATTTAGTTATTAATATTTGATTAGCAGACGTAACTAACACTGTTTTAATGTAGATATGGTTATTTCTGATATTTATTATTGACACATCAAGGCGTGTTTTTTTTAGTATATATAGACTGAAATTGTAAGATTGGTTTGGTTTCCACCTTGATTTTTCGATGTTTTTCGATTTGTTCCGATATGTCACGTTTTCATGAAGAGCTTGTTAAGCTCAAAGAAATCTTTAAGAAAAATGGGTATCCTCTATCTCTGATTGATAAGTGTATTCGAATATTTTTTGAAAAATTATTTTCTGTACGGGAGACTATTGTTACAGTCCCCAAGAAGGATCTTATTATTGTTATTCCTTACCTGGGTAAACTTTCCTTGCAAACTAGATCCAGGTTGTCCAAGGTTTGTAGGGATAGTTTACCTTGCTGTAAGTTACAGGTTATTTTTAAAACTTCAGTTAGGTTATCTAGTTTTTTCAAATTCAAGGATAGAGTGAAAAAGGAGCTCTTGTCCGGAGTCGTTTATAAATTTACGTGTGGTTGCTGCAATGCTACCTATATTGGTAAAACTAAACGACATCTCAGGGTGAGAGCTTCTGAACACTTAGGCACATCCGCACTCACTGGCAAACGTGCAGTTTCTTGTAGAACGGCCATTAAGGACCATTTATTGTCATGTGATCACTCTCCTTGCTTTGACGATTTCAGTATTCTCGCTTCTTCTAGTAACAATTTTCGTTTGGAGTTGATGGAGAGTCTTTTAATCTCTCGGGACTGTCCTGTTTTAAATCGTAATTTAACTTCTATACCATTATTTCTTTACAGTTGAATACTCTGTATTTGCTTTATCACCTTATATGGTTATTTCTGATATTTATTATTGACACATCAAGGCGTGTTTTTTTTAGTATATATAGACTGAAATTGTAAAAAATATTTACTTGAAAATGCTGGCTGTGGCCAGCGAAACGTCGTAATACTGTGTTATACTTAGATTTTCAATTGTATGGCTTTATGTGATAACACTCATACAATTTCGTTGCAATTACTGTTCATTTAAGATGCCATTGTTTGGCATAAAATTCTGTAAAGATCATCAATTTTGTATTCATTGTGTAAAGAATCCTATTATGTTTTAATAAAATTGTCAAAATGTTCAAATTTTCTCCTTTTTTATATTTAACACAATATTTAATTTTTTTTTTTTTTTTACTAAACTGTTCTGAGCTTCTGCATTAAATTTTTTTTTTTTTTACTAAACTTTCGCTTTCGTTTGGATCCTCGTTTTTATTGCTCCTAAACACAGCCTATACCTTTCATACACTCTTATTTTGATTTGTGCTTTCTACTGTTCTGAGCTTCTGCATGGATTTTTTACCTCAATTTTTCCAATCCTAAATTTTGTATTCAAGCCAATTTCTATCAAGGTCTATTTACCTAATTTGATAGGAGAATCTTTTTACGATTCTATCTTTAATAAATGTTTTTATAACTATACTATAATATAATATATTTATTATGCACCAGACACACGTACATTTATGCAATTTACTTATAACTTTATTTTACTTATACGTAGTAGGTCCACATCAGTGATTACGCTGCTATTGTATTTATATGTACATAAATTACGACCTTCTTTACAAAATAAATTAATAATAATAATAATATAATAATATAAAATGTTTATTAATCATGCAGCTTACAGTGCAGGAACAACCCAACTGGACTGTCCAAGAGTTCTTCCAACAATATTGTCAATAAAGACTTAAAATGGCACCCATACAAAACCCACATCATACAGGAGCTTAAAAGTGGTGATCTTTGGAGATTATATATAATTTCGTCAGTAATTTCAGATAGCAAGCGCATAATATCCATTTTGTTCCAAATATTGTGATCAGCGACAAAGCTGTTTTCCATATATGTGTGGTAATAGCACACAAAATGTCTGCTACATGCCAAGAGCTTAGTTTCCTCCAAATTTTAAATTTGGGCAAAATTCTTCATGTTTGGGTTGGTCTTTGTGGCAATGGGGAAATTATTGTCCCTCATTTTTTCAATCAATTGTGAATGGACGGGCATATAAAGAGATGCTAGAATATGTGACTCTCCTGGGTGTTGCATATGTGCGTTAGGCAACATTGTTCCATGATATTTGGTGGTCTCAGGATGAAGCTATATTTCAAAATTGTGTAGTCACAATTGAATATAGAATAGAATAGAATAATATTTATTCGTCATAAAAAATAAATAAGTTAGCTACAAAGTAGTTAAATGAAATAGAGACTGGAGACCACCCCAATAGATATATCTAAATAAAGGAGGTGGCCACCAAATAGAGAAAAAATAAAAAAATACGAATAAATAAGTAGAAAATAGAAAATAAAGTGTTGCATGATTACGGAGATACTTATTTCAAGAGAGAGAGAGAGAGAACTAATTGCATGTTAGGTAGTTTCTTAGAAAATAATCAGTGACAAGCTGTTTAAGATGGTTATATGAAAGGGAAGCTAGGTCGATGTGTTTATAGGTAGGCTGGAGATGATTCCACCAAGACATTCATTGATATGTAAAAGAATTCATACCATATAAGCTGGTGTTTATATTAGGTTTACAGAGAAATCCTGCTGACTGAAGTTTAGAAAAGAGTGGAGAAGAATGAGATCTAAAAGAAAAAAAAGTAATGAGACGAATTGCAGTTTTTTGGAGAAGAAGAATGCGTTTATTATTAGTAGATTCATGCAAGGCCCAGGTCTGGCAGCCATAGCGCATGTGAGAGGAAAAGATTGCATGGTAAACAGAAAGAGAGACAGATTCAGGCAGGAAGTGACGGATTTTACTCAGCGCACTGTTGGCTCATCGAAGTTTGATTGAAAGTTCATGAATGTGTTTTTTCCAGGTGAGATCCTCATCAAGATATACACCAAGATATTTAATGAACTGACTAGGTTGTAGTTTCCTCCCACCAATTTTGATCTTGAGGTTAAAATTCAGTAATTTGGATTTATGTCTAAACAGGATAAACTCAGTTTTACTGGCATTGAGGGAGATTTTATTTGCATTAAGCCAACTAGAAAGAAGTTTTAAGTCAATGTTAATTCTTTTGTTCAGTGACTTCAGGGACCTGTTAAATTGAAGGAGGTTAGTATCATCAGCAAAATGGTAGATGTCGGAGTAGGCAAGAGCATAATGTAAATCATTGATGTAAATTAAAAAGAGTAAAGGTCCAAGTACAGACCCTTTCGGAACGCCATGATTTATGATTTTTGAATCAGACTTAAAATTCAGTATTTTGACAAATTGTGATCGTTGGGAAAGATAAGACTTAAACCATCTGTTGGTGACACCTCGGATTCTGTAGCATGAAAGTCTTTTGCATAAAATTTCGTGATCTACAGTGTCAAAGGCTTTTTGGAGATCAACAAAGACCCCAATACCAAACTGACCTTGGTCAAGAGCTTTGCGGATACGCTCAGTGATATTGATTAGGGCATGATTAGTAGAGTGTCCTTTTCTGAAACCAAACTGTCTCTCATACAGGTATTTATGTTGTTCGAGAAAAAGAGAAAGGCGAGAGTACATGAGTTTTTCTAATAGTTTTTCAATGTTGGACAGAAGTGAAATAGGACGGTAGTTAGAGATTTCCAGAGGAGAGCCTTTATTTTTATAGACCGGGACAACTGAAGAGGTTTTAAGGAGGGTAGGAAACACTCCAGTAGAGAAAGAAAGATTAAAGATTTTTTGAAGAGGATTGGAAATTTCATGTTTAAGAATTTTGAGAATGGTTACATCAATGCTATAAGGACCACTAGCCTTTTTATCAGGTAAGGATGAGATTAAATTAGTAATTTCATCAGGGGTAACAAGAGATAATTTCAAAGTTTCAATAAAATTTTCAGGTTGTCTCAGATAGGAAGAGAAGTGTTTTGGAGTGTAAGGTATAGTGGTTCTTATAGTATCAGCTATAGAAGAAAAATAGTTGTTAAAGGCATTACTTAATATACCGTAATGCTTCGATTAGACGCCCGGGGCGTTTATTAAATTTTTTAAATTTTTAGGGGAGCGTCTATTCGAGGGGGGCGTTTAAAAGAGGGGGGCGTCTATTGAATTTTTGTGAAACTCTTCATTTTCGTAAATATAAACTAAATATAAACATTGATAAAAAATATACAACAAAATTAAACTTCAAGATCATCGTCAATAAAGACAAAGTTTCCAACTGTTAGTTTAAAATTTAAAAAGAAAGGCGTCTATCACAAATTTCCATATTTTTATACAAAATGAAAACATTGAGGCTGAAACAATGCAATGTAGTAGTTCTACATGCCTTAATTAGTGTGTCTCTCTCTAGAGAGGGGCGTCTATTCGAGGGGGGCGTCTAATAGAGGGGGGCGTTTATTTAAAAATCTCCTGAAAAGGGGGGGCGTCTATTCGAGGGGGCGTTTAAAAGAAGGGGGGGCGTTTAATCAATGCATTACGGTAGAAGGGTCAAATGTAATTGAGCCATCAATAGATATGCAGAAGGAATTAGAAGAGTGAGAAGATTTTATAGATATTATTTCTTTCACACCAATCCAGATATTTTTAATGTTATTAAGGTTAGATCTAAAGTATTCAGAATAATATTGTTTTTTACTAATTCTGCAGAGAGAGACAATTTGGTTCCTATGACGTTTAAAATCGTTGTGAAGCTTAGATTTCAAAGTTGGATCAGTTTCTTTTATAAATTGTTTTAGAAGTTTATCCCTAGCTATTATAGACTTTTTTATACCTTTTGACAGGAATTTGATTTGTTTTTTTGTCAGTTTGATAAGGGGGAGATGTTTGTCAAAGGCCATCAATGGTATCAAAGAATTTAGCAAAAGAGGAGTTAACGTCACAATCAGACAGATTAAGTCTTTCATCCCAGTCAATATCAAAATAGTCTAAAATGAAATTAGTTTTGTCGAAGTTAGACCAATCGCGTTTGTAGACTGGTTGGTTAGATGAATTTTGTTTAGTGTCATTGAAGAGAAGTAAGTGTCATTGAAGAGAAGTATGGCTACCTTGATCACCAGATTTAACCCTGTTGGACTTTGGGGCTACCTAAAGCGAAAAGTCTTTGCAACCCCATCAGCCAATTCAGTCAAATTAAGAAGAAGAATGAATTTATTGAGACAGATCTAACCAACGATAATACGTTTGTTTACTGAAATGAGAAACAGGGTATAAACCTTTGTATTCAAAGAAACAGTGAACACATTGTATATATATAATTAAATATTTAGTTTTTATTTAGAGGTTGTTATGCATTATATATTGTTTGACATCATTATATCTTTGTTAAAGGTCTCTAGCAACAAAGTTGTTTATGTTTGTAAAAAAGCATGAGCTTTCAAGTGTATATAAATACAATTTACTTGAGCCATTAATTTCAATTCAAGCAAGTGTTAATTGCTCATTATCTTTTTAATTGCATGTTGTCATACTAAAATCTGTTACAGATACCTGTAATGTGTAAAAAGGGTTTAGAAAGGGCAAAAAATTATCTTTCATTTGGTGTAAAAACACAAAAAATAAGCCAAAAGAACAAAAGATTTTGCTTCTTTTATGGAGTGACTGTAAACTGAAACAAAATCAAAACCTAGATCAAAATAACAGAAAGCGCTAATGTATGTTATCAAAACAGAACCAAAAAAATGCAGAACCAAAAAATGCTTTAACATGATGATTACATATTTACCCAAGATGTGTGTGTACAAGTCAGCAGGCAATGACTTGATCATTTGACTTGATTCAACATGCATGTTGAAACGTTAAGAATTTATCATGAAAAGAAATGCATGTGGCATTTATAAACAATACAATTCAGAAAAAGTGAAGCCACTCTGGGACATTTATGTTGTTTCCATTTCTATTCTCATTCATCGCACGTGTTTCGTGCTAAGAAATATTTGGTTCCGATGTTTCCGATGATGACGACACATGAAAACCCGGAAAACATTTTCGGTGTTGCGCCGCAAGTTGAAATCATTGGGATGGCCAAAGTTGAACTTCTTGAGAGACGACGGCTTTGCGTCTGCGTCGTTGTTGAGTGCGTCCTAGTCTAAGTTCTCCTGGCCATTGAAAATGTTCTTTCGGGAGTTGCAACCGTAACTCCAGTCACAAGAAGGATGACTCTCTCATTGGCATTTACGTTTCGCATCAAAGCTCTTTGAATAGCTGAAAGATCTTTTAGAATTGATAAGATATCGTCAAAGTGTGGTGCAGGACCAGGGGCGGCGGGGCAAATTAAAAGTGGTGGGAAAATGATTTAGTGTCTACTAAGGAGGTCAAGAAAATTATGAAATTTCGGTTTTCTAGATTGGCTAAAGCACACTCATAATTTTTAATTATAGTTAAGTATAAAAAAAAATATTTTCATGGGTAAAAGGTGTGTACACACGTGTCAACAATATCTATCAATTCGCACGAACCTTCCAACAAGCAGTTGAAAGTTTGCTGATGCGTTTAGAGTAACGCTATCATCCCCTTCCTCAACCAATAGTTTGATTGATTCCAATTTTTGCTCTCTTTTCCGTGAGAGATCAAAAAAAAAAAAAAAAAAAAAAAACGGATAAAGACCCCTCGCCGGTTCCGCCGCCCCTGAGGACTATTATAGAGCTTAGCAACTGCAACGGCAACGTAGACGACGACGTGAGAAAAAATAACGAAACAAGAGGCCAGAAGGCCTGAAGGTCAGCGCTTTCGCCAAAGTTGAAAAATGCTTGACTGTGAAGCAAAATGGAAAAATCACATTTTTGTTCCAGGAAGGTCAAAATAGGAATTCATGAATGATAAATGAAGTAATAGTGAAGTAATAGTGGTAATAAGACATTCAATGTTAAAACCAAACAGGTCTCATCTCAAAATTGTGTCCATATTAATTCAATAAAATGTTTTAATGTTTAAATGCTTTTGAAATGTTTTCTTTAAAGATACAAAGCATATCAAACACTTATCAATGTTTCATTTGACTTTGTGTACAGTTTTATCTATGTTATCTAAGGACATCTTTACAAATGAAACAAATACGATTGTCTTTGAAGTGAATTAAATAAAATTGGATTGTGAATGAATACACGTTTGCATTAAAATCAGAAGAAGTTACCAATTCCTTAAAAGAGCTTAGAGTATACTTCACAAAACTTCATGCAGATCTTTATTCTAATGATTACAAAGAGTTAAAAGCAAACTTCTCACATACATTACAAAGATGAATTTTGTAAAGGAATGACTAAAAATAACTGATGATATTTAAAGAATACTATGTGTTTGTATGAGTGGTAATGCACCATTCATATATTTGTCACTGAAAATAAAAAAAAGCATGCAAAACAACTGCCGATTAATTAAGAGCCACTTTTTGTAAGAGGGTGACACCAGTGATAGTGACCACCTCAAAATTATCTTATTTCGAGATATTTTCTTGTCCATGTTGTGAATGATAACTGTGCCAAATATTTTGCTCTAAACTCGTCTTGGCTCTGAGTTACAGCTTCATGAAATGGGAGCAACAGGACCAGTAAATCATGAAAACCAAATTTGGGCAGTTTTCGAAGGTCATTATTTTTAAAATGTACAAGTACAAAATTTTTGCAATGAATATTACTTCAAAATCAAATGGGGAACAAGAATATATGACAAAATTGTACCAAAATTGTCAGCCTCAAACAAAAAATATATAAGTTTTTTTTTTTTTTTTTTTTTTTTTTTTTTTTAATTAGTCGCTCAATACAAGGTTTAAAACCACTAATGTGTATTGAGGTACAAGGAGGAAAGGTGACGATGGACATTACATTTAAAGTGTTGAAGATTATAATGAGAAGGAAAAACAGACTGGGGTAAAGAATTCCAGAGAGTGGAGGAGCGAGGAATGAAACTTTGTTGGTAAAAATTCTTTGATGATTTTGGGATGCTGACAGTGTGATCATGGCAATTAGATGAATATCTTGTGTTTCGCTTGAAAGTTTTTAATGCAGGGATGAGAGAAGAGAGCTCAGTTGAACATTTTCCGTAAAAGTATTTATAAAAGAGGCAAAGAGATGCCACCGGTCTGCGATGGGAGAGTGTGTCAAGTTTACTTGCAAGTTCATCACCTACAGCATTACAGATTCTTTTCTGGATACAATCTAAAAGATTTAGAGAATCAGAGGGTGCACCACCCCAGATATGGCAACAATACTCAATACAAAGTCGAATAGTAGATTTATAGAGGTAAAGAATGGCATCAGGGCTGAGGTATGCTCTTGCACGAAGAAGGGAGCCCACCTTCATCGAGGCTGACTTAGCGATTGCCTCAATGTAGGAGCGCCAGGAGAAGTCCTGTGAAAAAGTGACGCCGAGGAGACGAAAGGAGTTGTTTTCTTCCAACTGGGTGCCATTCATGGAAATTGACGGTAAAAAGGGATCTTTAGTATGATTTACAGATAGAAGTTTCGTTTTTGTGGAATTGAATGTGACCAGCCATTTCTCTCTCCACTCAACTATAGATTGCAGATCAAACTCAATTTCGCCTGCCATTTTTACCTGGCTGAACAAATCTGATTTTGGAGTACAGGAATAGATGGTTGAATCATCAGCATAGATGGCAAGCTTGGAAATAATGTCATCAGGCAGATCATTGATGAAAAGAAGAAAAAGGGTTGGCCCAAGGACAGAACCTTGGGGAACACCTGCATTGATGGAATGTGTCGATGATGATTGCCCCTTTAAAACAACCTTAAGCCTACGATTACCAAGGAAGGAACAAATCATCTCATAAAAGAGACCCTTAACTCCATATGCAGCAAGCTTTTTCAAAAGACCAGTATGCCATACTTTATCAAATGCTTTGTATATGTCAAGAGCAACAGCTCTTGCCTCCCCAGATTTATCTAATGCAGTGTAGATTCTATCAGTTATCACTGTAAGGAGGTCAGCAGTTGAGCGTTGGGAGCGAAAGCCATATTGAGAATCTGAGAAGAGGTTATTAGATTCAAGGTGATTAACAAGAGCATTATTGATAAAGGCCTCAAAAATTTTACTCATAACTGGTAGGAGACTAATGGGTCTGTAATTTCGTGGATTAGATCGATCGCCATAATTTTTAAAGACTGGGATTACAGAGGCAAACTTCCAAGATGAAGGAAAGCAAGATTCAGCTATGCACTTGTTATATAGACGAGAAAGTACAGGAGATAATTCAGGTGCACACTTTTGAAATAGGATGACAGGAATTCCATCAGGGCCAGTAGCCTTAGAAGCATCAAGATTTGAAATGATGGAAGATATTTTAGCTGGTGTGATAAAGCAGCTATCCAGTACTTTATTAGTCCTCAAGGGAAATTCCGGAACAGCATGGTCAGAGTCATCAAGAGTAGAGTTAGTACTGAAAATAGAGAAGAGTTCAGCTTTATCCTTAGATGATGATAAAACCTCTGGACCATTGAAAATGGGAGGAATGGATGACCTTTTATTGTTGGTGACACTTTTAATGATGCGCCAAAAATCTCGAGAGCCAATTTTTTGTGAAGAGATACGATTACGAGTTTCTTGTTGATATGTAGACTTTGCATTATTAATGACAGATTTGCAGTGATTTCGTGCTTGGTTGAAAAGAACCTTATTATGAGAAGACTTCTGACGTTGATATTGATGAAAGTAAAGATTTCTGTGAGCAATTGCTGCAGCACAAGCAGGTGAGAACCAGGGAGAGGAGTGAGGTTTAACACGAAATTTTCTACTGGGGATAAATGCTTCAATACCAGATGTAAGCCAAGATGTAACTTCCTCTGCACATTTTTCAGCTGGATTTGAAAACACATTGGACCAGGGGACATCGCGAAGAAAGTCTCGAAAATTATCCCATTCACCACGTTCATAACTGAAGAGAGTGCGATAAAAAGGAGATTCAGAAGCAGCTTTGCAATTAAGAGATGTTAAGACAGAAACTACGCCATGGTCAGAGTTGCCAAGAGGGGCTTCACTAGATGCTTTACAGATATCAGGATTTGATGTTAAAAAGAGATCAAGTAGAGATGGAGATTGATCATCACGATCAGGAAAGCGAGTAGGGAAGTCAATGATTTGGTGAAGAGATTGAGATAGGCCAAAATTTAGAGTATGAATTCCTGAGTGAGAGATTCCATTTGAGAATTTGAGCCATTTTTCATGATGAACATTGAAGTCACCAAAAACAAATATGTTGGCACTGTGATGAATTGATAGGGCCTTGTCAATACTTTCAGATATAGAGTCTATAACAGAACAGTCTTGGGATGATGGAGATCGATAAAGAAAGAACAGATAGCTTGTTGAATGGAGCAACGAAAGACGAAAGCACATGTATGGCAAATCAGGATCCTCCAGATCACTCACACGAGTTATAGGTAAATTGTCTCGAAGGTATACACCAAGGCCATGCATGTGGGTTTTAGAGTCCTTACGACGTAGAGGAAGATAACCTTGAAAGAGAAAATCATTTTCTGTGTCAATATTGGAATTCAGATTAGTCTCTGAAATTGCAAGGATGTCAGGAGAGTTGTTAGAAATGAAAGCATGAATGTGAGAGAAATTTGTACGAAAACCACGGACATTTGTGAAAGATATGTTCAGTGGGGCCGGGTTAATCGAATTGGGTTTTGAAGCTGTTTTTTTTGTGTTTTTTCTTTGATTAACCATTTCTTAAGGGAAGTTTAGATAGAGAAATTAAATAAAAGGAACAAACATAACATGTACTTGCAAAAAGTCTGATTGTGTCAATACTGTTGGTTCATCAATAAACCTTCTGCCGTAACAGAAGGCTCAGGGTGTGGCCTCGACAAAGCACACCAGACACATTTGCTGGGAAACCCTCCATGCGCGACATGGCACAACAAATGTCCTGATATTTTACAGCTACTGATGGAACAGCCTCTCTTAAGCGCTACCAAAAAAGTTCGGGTTCCTAACTATCAGCCGGCCTCAGACCAGTAACTGAGTTTTTGAGTTGTACCCTCACCAAGAGATGACTTACCAGAGTTTCGACACAACAGCGACAGTTCACAAGCAGACAAAGAGCACATACAACAACTAGACAAACAGAAAAAGGTGAAAGACGGCTAAGGTTCTTAGCGTTCAGTGTCCTAGCTTAGAAACAAGGTAAACTTGAGTTTACCTTTAACTAAGCCACTGACAAAGATGGAGTGACAAAATTAAAGAAAAAAAAAATGACAAGACTATAAGTAAGTGAAGAGACATACAATGACTCCACATAGGTAATTTATTTAATAGACAATATTCATTCTATAAAGTGATGTATGTAGAGTTTACAAACATGTTTATTTCTCGCTTTTGCTTGATAATTACAACATTACATTACAAAAAACACAGAATATCATTGTTAGAGTCATTTTAGATTATGTGTACCACACACTGCTTACCGAAAGCTAGCCGTACCTAAGCCGTACCTTAGCCGTACTTAAGAAAACCAACGATTTAAGCTGCTGTGTATGACAAAGGTAATTCAATCAAGTTCAAAACAGTTAGAGAAGTGATGTAACAATAATAAATTAGCATTACTTTGTATTCCAAGTTCAAATTCTAATTAAATCAATAAGTAGTATTTTAGGCGATAAACGTTTACCTAAATTTTATAAACTTCAAGATGTTGTCTGATTATTTTTGATAACTATACTTACGGAAGCGTATTAGTGCCATATAATTTTTCGTGACATAGTATTTCGCATGTGGAGAAATTTTTTTCAAACACTTTAATTTCGCCACCTAAGAATTTCCATGTAAAGATTTTTTAAGTTTGGTTAATTTCGTCACATAAGAATTTCTATGTGAAGATTTTTTAAGTTTGGTTAATTTCGCCACATAAGAAATTCTTAGTGAAGAAATACGAACGTTCTTTATTTCTCTACATACACTGGATGTAACTGTGGATGTTCATAAGTTCAGTGGATGCTTTATACGAAACTCCCTTGTTTTAAAAATGGCGGAGGATGTAGAGGCTCTCAAAAGTAACGATGAGGTAAAAAAAGAATATCCATCTCATAGCTTCAAATAGCTACAGTGTAAGAAATAAGGAATGGTACAAATGTCTGGATAAACAGCGTTATTTAGTAAAATTTTTTAATCTGTAATGCTTATATTCTATAATTTTATTTCATAAAATCTCCGCCGGATCTAATACTGGATATCGGTCATGCTAGTTAGGATGCTTAAAGCCACAGCTTTAAACCATCCTATACTTAAAGCTAGAAGCGATAGCGTCAACCCTCTTTTTTTCATGCTAGAACGAAGGAAAGACGTAGCGCGAAAGTAATTTCACAAGGTAATTAAATCTTTGATTATAAATGGCATCGTAGATTTAAAAACATTGACATTGAAATCTGATAACAGAGATTGCATAATAGAAAAATCAAGCAATGTATTTTCGGTCTTTTTGCCGTAGAATGGATAAGACTAGTGATCAAAACACACCATCTACATCTTCATCATCTACCTCGTCTATAAATAAGGACCAAAATCAGGATCCAAAGAGGAAGGTAGAAGAGGAGAATAATCCTACCGAACCTGCGCCTAAAAAGGTTAAAATAGAAAGGTTCAGCCTGGAGGATGACTCTACACAGTGGAATCTGACTAAAGAACTTGCAGATTATGCCACTGAGAAATTGAACACTTATATTTCTGATAAGCAGCTTGAGGAAGGAATTTTAAAAGAATTCCCTATCCCATCCAATCTCAAATTAAACAAGGAGTTGGATGCCCACATGAAGCGTACAGTCGAGAACAAGAAAAACAAACAATGTCTTGCAGTCGATAAAGCTCTTGAGAATATCCAAAAGAAGATTGGTCTGGTGTTCGGTCCACTCTCCACTATGTGGGACTTTCTTGAGCATGAGAGAAATGAAATGAAAGCTAATGCGGAAAATAATGACAGTAATGAGATGTTGGACACCGCAGACAGAATGTGCAATCTTATGGAAATGATGGTTGTCCTCATTGGTCAGGCTTTCAACTCGACCTCTTATTATAGAAGAAAAAACATATTGTTATCTATCATGTCAGACAAGAAACAAGTTACTGACATTCTGAAGAGTAATAGTGATGTACTGGAGGAGAATAAAGGCGAAAAGCTGTTTGGAGAAAAATTTGATGATCGAGTTGTTGCACAGTTGAAAATTATGAAAAAATCAAAGGAGTTTCTTGGTGTGGCAGAGTATAAACAAGCCAGTGGTTCCCATCAGCCCTTTCGAAAAGGCCCCCTATCAAATCAAGCGAATAGGGGGCATTTCTTCAACAACGTCAATGGATTCAAGAGACCATTCTCAAGAAGAGGTGGTAAGTCAAATTTCTTCTCTGGAATTTCTAAGACCTCATCCTTCGACATATCAAGTGAATGTACTTTCAATTCAGGACTACCCAAATGTTCATCCTCTAGTAAAGAACTTATTTCCTGTAAAAATATCCGAAGGTCTACCCTTGGCTGGTCGAATAGGCTATTTTTTGAAAAATTGGCAAAAAGTGACAAACGACCAAGCTATACTTCAGGCAGTTCAAGGGTATCAAATTCCCTTTGTCTCAACACCTTGTCAAAAGGTAATCCCAAGGCCTGCGAATCTGAATGTCCACGAGAGGAAACTGGTGGACCAGGAGATAGAGGAGATGCTTCAAAAAGGAGCAATAGAGAAGGTATATCCATCAGAAGGCCAGTTTTTAAGCAATATTTTTCTAGTACCCAAAAAAGGTGGGGGAAACAGACCGGTCATAAATTTAAAAGGTTTGAATCAATACATTCCCTACATGCATTTCAAAATGGAGGGTCTATTTCTGATAAAAGAGTTATTAACTCCGAACGATTGGATGTGCAAAGTGGATTTAAAGGATGCATACTTCTCTATTCCTATCCACCAGAGTTCTCGAAAATTCATACGTTTCGAATGGCAAGGTTCACTTTATCAATTCCTTTGCCTTTGTTTTGGTTTGGGCCCAGCTCCAAGATTATTCACAAAACTGTTAAAGGTTCCAATAGCCTTGTTGAGGAGGTTGAAGGTGAAGTTGATAATATATCTGGACGACATACTTTTAATGGCAGCCTCTCTGAAAGACCTGGAAATGGGGAGGGACACATTGATTTTTTTGTTACAACATCTTGGACTAATAATAAATCTAAAGAAATCAGTACTAATTCCATGCAAGAAAATAGAGTTTTTAGGAGTGATTGTAGATTCGAACAAAATGGAAATTTCCCTTTCAGAGGAGAAAGTTGTAAAAATAAAGAAACAGTGCCAATCCCTTCTGGGTCAGGAGACGGTTTCTATAAGGGAATTAACACAACTGATAGGGAGACTGTCTTCAACAGCAATAGCAGTTTTGCCGGCGCCTTTACAATACCGTTGTTTACAGAGGGATCAGATCAATCATTTGCAGGCCTCAGGCTCATTCGAAAAAAGGATAGTCCTGTCTCAAGGTGTGAGACAGGAAATGATCTGGTGGATTCACAATCTCACCCTGAACAATGGCAAATCCCTGATTTGGAAACCACCCCAACTGATAATCCAGTCAGATGCCTCAAAGGAGGGGTGGGGGGCCCATTGTCAAGGGGAAAGAACAGGTGGCCCTTGGACCTCCGAAGAGAGCAGGCTCCATATAAACATTTTAGAATTAAAAGCAGCCAAGTTAGCTATTTTAGCATTCACAAAAGGCAGGAAGAACCTGAACAGCATCCATATTCAAATGGACAACATGGTGGCCCTGTCTTATCTAGTCAAAATGGGGGGCACAAACAATCAAACTCTGGTGAATTTAAGCAAACAAATTTGGAGTTACTTAATATCAAGGCAGATCACTCTTACTGCGGAACACTTACCAGGTCATCTGAATGTGGAGGCAGACTTCGAGTCAAGGAATACAAGGGATTCGAGCGAATGGAGACTAAACCCATTAGTTTTCAAACAACTTTGCAATCGGATAGGACACCCCAAAATAGATTTGTTCGCTTCTCGAGTGTCAGCACAGCTTCCTCAGTATGTGTCATGGAAGGAGGATCCTTACAGTCTGGGGAGGGATGCGTTTCAAATGCATTGGGGTCAAGAACTAAATTATGCCTTCCCACCCTTTTGCGTAATAGGAAGAGTCTTAGCCAAAGTACAAAGGGAAAAATCTCTAATAATATTGATAACCCCAGCGTGGCAATCACAGCCCTGGTTCCCAAGGTTGTTAGAAATGAGTGTAAAGCATCCGGTTCTTCTCCCTCAAAACCCCGACCTTCTCATGAGCCCTCAAATGCAGAGCCATCCTCTTCTGGAGAACAACTCATTAAGATTAGTGGCTTGGACTGTCTCAGGGAAAGCTTATCTTCAGAGGGAATATCAGCAAGAGCTGCCGATCTTATCACAGGAGCTAGGAGAGAAGGGACAAATGCTAATTACGAATCGGCCTGGCGAAAGTGGTCTTGCTGGTGCGGTAAAAGACAGATTGATCCCATTAGATGTACTTTAAATTACATCTTGGATTTTCTAGCAGAATTGTTTGAACAAGGTCTAGGGTATAGTGCTATTGGAACTCATAGATCTGCAATTTCTGCCTATCACCACAGCATAGAGGGTTTTACAGTGGGTAAGCACCCTAAGGTCAGTTCATTGATGACTGGGGTATTTAATAAGAGACCTCCAGTACCGAAATACACTTTTATTTGGGATGTAGATATGGTTTTAAAGTTTATTAAATCACTCCCAACAGATGATAGCATTAGTGACAAAATTTTGACTTATAAACTCACTACTTTGCTGGCACTAACAGGAGCTTCTAGGGCTTCTGAAATCACAAATTTGGATATAAGATATTTGACAAGAAGTTCGAATTTTTATACTTTTGCATTTTCCAAAGTCTCCAAAACGTGGAAAAAAGGGAATCAAGCGCCAGTTTTGAAACTCCAAATGTTCGACCAGGATGAGTCATTGTGTGTTTGTAGATCTATTGATCAGTACCTAAGGAGAACCGAAGCGTGGAGAAAGGGGAATACTCAACTTCTGTTAGCAATTATCAATCCTCATAAACCAGTTAAAACTTCTACTGTGTCTGGGTGGTTAGTTAAAATGCTCGCCTTAGCTGGAGTTGACACATCAACGTTCACGGCTCATTCTACTAGGGCCGCTTCAACAACTAAAGCATTTAATCAAGGGGTCACAATAGCAGATATAGTGAAGAGAGGACAGTGGTCAACTGATTCTACATTTAGAAAATTCTATTTTAAGGACAAGGTCAATAGGGAGCCTTTTCAATCTATCATTACTAAGATTAGAGATTAAGCTTTGAAGAGAGGGTTGACGCTATCGCTTCTAGCTTTAAGTATAGGATGGTTTAAAGCTGTGGCTTTAAGCATCCTAACTAGCATGACCGATATCCAGTATAAGATCCGGCGGAGATTTTATGAAATAAAATTAAGGATTACGTAAGGGCGCGAAGCGCCCGCAATGTAATCCCGATTTTATGAATAAAATCGAAGCCGACGATCTAATACTGCCCTCCCACCCACGCCTTTAATTTATTTCAATAAATTTTATTCTAGCTGCAACACGAGGGAACTGGAATGGCAGAGGTGGTCGTGGAGGTTTCGGTCGTGGTCGCGATAACCTGTAAAGTGTACATGAATGGGATTGTATGATTGATGGAGAATACAATTACTATAAAAGCATAGATTTGTGTTGTTTATTGTCTTCCCTTCGTTCGTTTAAGTTTAAGCTTCTAGCTTTAAGCATCCTAACTAGCATGACCGATATCCAGTATTAGATCGTCGGCTTCGATTTTATTCATAAAATCGGGATTACATTGCGGGCGCTTCGCGCCCTTACGTAATCCTTAAGTTTTACCTATCGTGAAGGTCGCCATATTTAAAAACAATCTGTACATCAACTCGTTCCCACTGATCTTGAAGGGTAAGATCAGAACTAGTACTACACACCAAGTCAAACCAAGCGTTACTGAGGTGAAATAAAAATGAATTTTAATTTCTTCACATAAAAATTGTTATGTGGTGAATATAAAAAATAACCTTATTTCCTTTACATAGAATTCTATGTGGTGAAAAAAAGCAACAAAACATTTTTTCCACATAAAAATTTCTATGTAGTGAAACTAATGTTTAAGTTTTATTTTCTTCACATAGAAATTCCTACCTGAAGAAAATAAAAGATGGCACTAATACGCTTCCGTATATACTATAGATAGATTGCTACAACTACACATTTTATTTTTGTGTGCATAATAATTATTACGGTAGCAGCGTAAGCGAATACCGTATTAAAACACCCTTGGACTCCTACTACTCCTACTACTACTACTCCGGCCGAAACGGCAGTTTTTAGCCTACGATTTAGAGTATGCGAGTCCCCACTAAAAACTCAATATACATTCTAATGAACGAACGCAGCCTTTTGAATTTTCGAAGGTTTTCAATCACATACATTTAAAATACGTTTTCTTTGATATTTTATCACTTAATTGATGAAGGAATGGATATTAATCAAATAGGTCTACATAAAACTGGGACTTTTAATTACTTTTATGGTACTGAATCAATGAACTTTGGCACTTGAAAATAGATATGTTTTTCGTGTCAGTAAAGCACAGATCAGACTTTCTTATTACTTTCTACGTTTGTTAGCTATCTGTTCTGTCTTTGAACATCAAGGTTTTCAAAAATCGAGTTAAAAAAAGGCAGTTATCTGTTTGAATTCATTTTCTACCGTGGCTGATTCGGACACTTTACTTTCATATTATCTACAAACGCATGTGAAAACACGCGGCCGCGCCTTATAACACGCGGCCGCCAGTTATAACACGCGGCCGCCAGTTATAATACGCGGCCGCGCTTTTTGCCGCCTATTTTCCCGCTTGTTTTATTTTCTGGTCTGCAATATATCTTTGTCAAACAAGCGGAGAAAAGACGCGGCCGCGTATTTTACTGCTTATTTTATTTCTTAAAGCAATGATAAAAGGCGCGGCAAAAGACGCGGCCGCGTGTTTTCACATCATTTTTTTCTTGTTCTGGTCTGGATATTGTTTGTTGTTTATTTTCTGGAGTTTTTGTTTCGGCCGATGATATAGTAAGTTCATTTCTTATGATGTCTTCTAGTAATCGGCAACTAATGTTGCTTTTACGACGCAAGTTTGACTTTTGACAAATCCATTTTATCTGTCCCACCGTTACTCCAATTTTATGTTTTTCATTGATAATCATACATATATCATTGTATTTGAGCTTTGGCTGGACGTTGTGATAGTATGTCACTAGCTCAGGTAGAGACAGTTGGATTCTTGATGTAAAGATTTCCTCCATGGCTCCAATCATCAAAATTCAAAGCAAAAATATACAATTAAGTTTTATTCTTCTAAAAACTACAAAACTCCAGACCAGAACAAGAAAAAAATGATGTGAAAACACGCGGCCGCGTCTTTTGCCGCGCCTTTTATCATTGCTTTAAGAAATAAAATAAGCAGTAAAATACGCGGCCGCGTCTTTTCTCCGCTTGTTTGACAAAGATATATTGCAGACCAGAAAATAAAACAAGCGGGAAAATAGGCGGCAAAAAGCGCGGCCGCGTGTTTTCACATGCGTTTGTAGATAATATGAAAGTAAAGTGTCCGAATCAGCCACGGTACATTTTCGGTTTCAAAAAATTATAATTCAAAACATACATTTTTTTTTCGAAGAAACGCGTTTTTTTTTTTCTACATAAGCTCTTATAAAAAAAAACGTACGTTATAAACAGCTCATGCATGTATAATTCTTTTGTCTTCTAATAAATTAAATTGCTGGTGTGTTGCGATTAGACCCTATTTACACGAGTTAGTAATTTTAAACATAATATCGTTTATGCCTGTTTTCCACCAGTAAGATATCTGAAGAAATAACGTTTACAGAACGTTTAAGAACTTTAAGTAAAGTTTTAAATTTAAAAGTATTCTTGTGGCAAGTACTTTTGCTGCTACCGTTTTGCGCCATCTGGCTCTTGTTTAATTTTTATTTATAATGACATTTAAAACTTGCCTATATTGACGGACACATTTGTATGAATATATAAAAAATAACATATACATATCCGATAATACACAGGTCCATTTTTGGAGAGGCAGCAGCAGAGCTCTCTCTATCTCCAGGTCTGACTAATGTGGCACAAAACACAAAATCAGCGCTTGCTAACTCAACAGTATTATAATAACAGATTCAATGATGATATACGTTGATATTACGAATTCCATTACTTCCCTGGTGAAAAATAACCCTTCCCTTCAGCTTTCATCTCCAAAAAACTGTAAGACTCGTGTTTTAATTTGAGGCCGCACTCACCCTGATAAAATAGCTGTAATTATAAATTATCTGAAAAATCTGAATTAAGCCACGATTAGCAAATAGCCTCTATTCCACCCTTATTTTTAAGCGGTATCAACTTTCTATGAGGAATCCAGGCTAGAACTGTAGACAAAACTCTGAGACGGAAGTACGGACACACGCTAGAAAGATCAGCTGCTTTCCGCGCTGAGCAATAAATAATTACTACCAAACAAAAGGGGAACTTATTTTTGTTATAGAAACAATTAAAATTTATAAATTTATATCGACTGGAAAGTTATGACGTTACTATAAAATCTAGGCAGTCGAAATTTACAGTCACTTGGGCAATTCGGGTCAAATTTGGACCAAATTATTTCTCCAATTACATAAAACTTTGCACAAAGCACAATTGAAAAGGTTGTAGCAGACTTCGAATTTAACAGTCATTTCATCAGATTTCACAAAAATTGCGCAATTTGGCAATGCAACCTCGTCCCCAGGGCCCAGGGACGAGGTTGTTTGCCAACGTTGTATTTTGAGAGAATGTTATTATTATATATAGTTGAGATGAACTATGTTATTATGACACGTCCTCACAAGCATTCAAGCTCAATTTCAGACGAATAAGTTTAGTCCCATTTGTTTTGTATATTGCGAGTTTGAAATGCTGCTACCTTTATCAACAACTAATGTATTTCACAGTTCTGTTAAAAGTATATCTTTGTTGAAATTGTGAGAATGCGTTGTAGCGAATTTTCGACTTCGCAGACGTCTTGGTTTGTTTTTACACTTACACTAACTAATAAGTCCTTTATAGTAGAGGTACATCAGCATCCAACATCCTTTCATAAAATATGATCCTATCAGAAAACTATTTGTTTTAGGGAAGCAGTTAACGTCTCAGGAAAAAATTACTATTAGACTGCTCCTGCTGAACTGCGAGGATCGATCCTTGCTAATTTAATGGAAACACCTGTACCCTGTGAATGTTACTTAACTAAGCAAGTAGCAACCTCGAACCCAGGGTTTCTTGCCTTTTCGATATACGGATGGCGCTATCCGTATATCGAAAAGGCAAGAAACCCTGGGTTCGAGGTTGAGCTAGTAGTTCTCACTATTGTGAATGCCTCCGCAAATAGACTGAGAATAAGCAGATCCAAGGTTGGACAAGTTTCACAAGACAATGAAATAGTTTAATGATTAGTGTGACCATTTGAAATTTTTAAATTTTAAATTGAATTAAGAGCCCCCAAGTATTCTATTATTCCATCTTAAAGGTAGACACATGAAAATTTTGTAGGAATAATCGTGTTTCATCTTTTTGCAATTATTCGTTGAAAAATAAAAGATAGATCAAAACTCGAACTGAAATTACACTTACCCCAACTCCAGGATCGATTTTCATCGACTCTCGTCTTTTTAGGAGCAAGTTACTATTAATTATTCCGTGCTTTCTTAAAAATGATGTACTTATGTTTTTCAAACTTCATTAATTGGTACTCATCCTTAGAGTATTGAATTTTGACATGAAAAAGAAATTCATTACAAAAAGAGCCTCAATGGATTCCATTATTCCACTGAATCTTGGAAAAAAAAGAAAGTCAACAAAAATGTACACATTTCATCAAATTTCAAAATGAGCTCTTCCAGTAGATGGCTCATTCTGATGAATTCACATGATAAATTATATTGATTTCCGACTTTGTACTAAGTTTTATTCCATTTTGATAAAAAATAAGCATTTTATAAGTGAAAAACCGATTTTCGAGTTTTTCAAATTGCCACTTTTTGCCAAGTTGAAAAAAAAACTCTGACTAATACAGATTTATTAAATGGATCAGTTTAAATGGATCAGTTTAAATGGATCAAATTTTTTAAAATGTATGCACTGATAGATTTTCCCCTGTTTCCATTTAAATGGAAAGCGTGTCTGAAAAAGTTAGACGTGTTTAACTTTCATGCATTTCTTCACTTTGCTCATTTGATCTTTTATTTAAAACAATAGAAATTAAGAAAACAAGAGCAGATTTTTTCTCAAATGAGCAAGTGGGGTCACATTAATAGGCAAAGTGCCATAGAAATAGTTCATGCATGTCTTTGTATTTTGTATAATATAACAAGATATATAATGTTTCTCATTTGATACACCATGTTTTAGGACGTTGATACTTCATTGCAATGGAACACGACAAGAGACAGAGCAATCAAAATGCTTCAAACAAAAATAAATTGATGCGTCGAGATTTCTTTATTAGTATATTTTCTTAAACAAGGTGGACTCAAGGATAACAATGATAATTTCAATAGATTGGTTCAATCCTTTTTTGGTCTACATAACCAGCCAGTCTTGTGTTTATTGATTGACAAATCTTAAGTATGTTTAGCATATCTTGTTAAACAAACAGAAGTAATTACAGTGACCCAAGATGATAAATCCGGAAAACCTGTTGCGATCAAGGAGAAAGAACCTTCAAAACCAGAGGAAACAGGAAAACAATATCCTCCAAATGAAGGAGAGAGGAAGAGGAAGAGGAAGAAAAGGAAGAGGAAAAGAAGCACCTCATTCGAACCTTCTAGTTCTTCTTCACGTAGTTCATCATCGAGCTCGTCTTCATCTGCATTGTCATCCTCTAGAGAAAGAAGAAGGAAAAGAAAAAAGCTTAAAAAGATGAAGAAACAAAAATGATTGAGTAACTTCAAAGGGAATGAATGGGATCTCGATGAAAATCTCGCCAGATACACAGAGGAAAACATCCGGAACTATATGTTCTGGACATTCTGGACACAGCACCAGTACCCAGCAAGATTCTCAAGACTGGGCCTAAAGGGAAAAATTGCACTAGCCAAGGATAAATCTTTGTCCAGAATTTCTGGAAAGATCAGAGGCATCTTAGGACCATAGACCAAACTCTGATCGAAGGTAGTAAATCTGGAAAAGACACCAGATTAGCATCTGAGGTGGTTGCACTCCCTCAACACACAGTTATGCTCATCGAGCAACCTATTATTGTGATCGTTTTTTATCGACAAAAAGTCAACTCTCATTGTATTGGGTGTTAAGAAGGTGATGCCAATACAATGCTTACAGAAAGTGAGGGCTTGCTATTTGGAGAGGTGTACATGTAGTCACTTCAAAAGCAAGCAAGAAACATGGGAAAAACCGTGCCATATAATCCCAAATGATATGACTACAAACCAAAGGGCTCCTTATCACATGAGAAATCCAGCCGAGATGAGGAGGTTGCATCATTGCTCAAACAGAGGACAGAGAGGTAAGACAAAAACAACAGGATACAAAAGCCCCTGTGTCCAGCCATTTACCATGAGTAAATGGTTCAATTAACACCAAAGAAAGTGTACTAAATATTCACACCATAATATATTATTTTTTTTCATTACAACAGGTAGGGAGGGAGAAAATGTTTTCTCTGAAAAATTTTATGAACTTACTTTCACAATTTTGAGAAGTTACTAAGCTGTTGTTACACCTAGTAGGAAATAATAATGAATGATAAAACATGAGAGGAAAAGGAAAAATATTTAGCTGATATATTAGTACGTACTGCGCTATCATCAATTTTCTAGCCTCGTTACTATCTTTTTTTCTCACAAATTACAGATAGTGAAATTAACAAAACAAACTCACCAGTATGAATTGGTGAACTATTTTCAATCTTCTTCCCCTTTCTGGCTTTGAATCTTTCTGCATTTAATTTTTTTAAAATCTCACTCGACAGCGTGGGTAATATTTTTCTTAATTATTTAATTCCGGACAACCAATCACAATTGAGAAACGACTGGCCTGCACCAGGGCTTTCTTCGCCACCATCCGTATATCGAAAAAGACAAGAAGCCCTGGGGACGAGGCTGGACCCTAAAACTAGCAGCATGAAAGGTCTCAGGGAAGAGAAAATCCCAAAAGGATTATCAAAAACAGCTTTCACCCTTATGAAACAAACCAAATCAGAGGGAACTAGATAGCATTACGAGTCAGCCTCCTGGGTTAGTTTCAATTGCTGGGATAGTGAACGGAAAGTTGATCCCAATTCAGGTTCTTTAGAGAACGTTTTTAACTATCTGGGCCAGTTGAAAAGAGTAATGACTATAACACAATTAATGGACACAGATCAACCATTTTTTCACCACATCAGCATATAGAATGATACCCAGTGGGACAACATTCTAAGGTAAAATTCTTAATTCTTAGAGGAATTTACAGGGAAGTTGACATTTGGGATGTAGATGCGATCTTAGAGGAATTTAGGAAAATGCTAACAAATCATTGAATCTGAGGAATTTGTCTCTCTAGTTCTCAAGAACTCACAGAATTAAATATGGATTTTATGGAGAATAACAGAGGCCACTTTATTATTACATCTGACAGCCGGCCAAGAAAAGCAAGCCAGGGGAAAGAAATAATCCGTTAGAAATAACCCACATTCTAAAGGATCAGAACTCTAAAGCCTTCTCCATGGAATCTAATTTAGGGGCTGTTCATATGGAGGTGAGCTGGCCCGGTTAACCGGGCTGGCTCACTTGAATGAGATGAAATTCACCCAGTGTTCATATGGCTTTTCTCATCCCACTCAACCAGGCTGGAGAATGTTGTTTACATCACGTAAACAATAATTCGAATTTCGACGCGTGCGCACTTGTCTAAAATCTATCCCACTAAGCCGGGCTGGTCTGTTCATAAGAACAAATTTCATCTCACTTAGGTGAGATCCCGGTCAAATGAAATGAGAACTCACTTAAGTGAGCCAGCCCGCTTTTCATATGAACACAATTTATTTTTATAAAGATTTCTTAATGACAGTGAGATCTCTGCTAAGTGAGCTAGCCCGGCTAACCTCCATATGAACAGCCCCTTAAAAGACATTTTGAAAATGGGAAACTGGTTTAACGAATCAGTGTGAGAGAAATTCTACCACAAATAATTTAGCACAGCGGTACCAAAAATTGTTATTGAATAAAGGAGCGCACAGACCTAACTGAACACTCACTCCCAGACTGCGTCTGCATAGCATATAATGGATTCGTCTTATTTCCACCGTAATAAAATTTCTAAATTTTGCGAGGATGCAGGCCGATAATGAAAATTTGAATAATGACTTGGAAATCAGCCGAATTCATTCCCATCCCACCTCCCTACTTTTCAGCCACATATCTGATTCTCTTTTCAGGTGTGGCGCACCAAATTCCAGAAGAGGACGAGGAGGTGTCATAAAAGTCAGGGAAAGGATCGTAAAAGAATTACAACATCCATATCGATTTGATGAAAGAATGTATTAACACGTGAAAGTTATAGTTACTCATTAGTGTCCGTTTCGCGAACATTCACCTACAAGAATATCGGAATCCCTCTAGCTAACATTTCTTAACTTCTTTGGTCACTGAGGACGCATCACACGATGCTTTAGCCTAGCATATCTCTTTTTTTTTTGTTTTACTCAATGACATAGATTTTCTTTCAATATAATTACAAAGATTTCTCGGTGAACATATTATTACAAATCGATCAATCGATGCGTGGGATTGATTAGGCAGTGATCAGATTTACATCATCAAAAGAGGGGGATGGATGTGTGCATCGTCACTCGAGGAGTGGAACCGCGTAAACATTGATTGAGCTGGTTTCTAAGCAGGCTAAAACTTATTCCCGTACGGAACCAATTTTTCACAAATGGAATGGTTGCCTATTCTTTCATGTATGTACATAAATTATATATCCAGGGGGCGCCAGTATCGTGAAACTTGGGATGAAAATCGAACTTGGTATGGAGCATGGGAATCCGAATATCCCGAATGTCAAAATTGGATTTTAAACCTGATCTATATGGGGATCAGTATTGTTATTGTCTTTTCACCACCCAAGCACTTAATTTTTTTGAGTTCCAGATCCGGAGACTTCAAACTCCTGATGCTAAAGAATTATCTATATATGTAAGTATGCATCATGTAGCTAGATGTAGTTTTATTACATTAGCTGAGAGATGTGTTTTAAAGGGATTCCCTTGGCGCCCCAAAGCTTATATGTTTGGGGGGAGGGATGGGAAAACTGAGGTGTTTTTTTACAGTTTTGGGAAATTCTGTTTCCTTCGGGAAGATGCCTTGAAAAATTATAAAATCATTAAAAATCATAAATTCATATAATGCATAATATTATGTTATATATATATATATTATTTTTGATTAATTATTATTATATCATTATATGTTTTGATTTATGTTTTAATTTATGATTTAATTTATGATTGCTATATAGCGAGTGCGCATCCCACACAGAGGTGAGAGATGTTCTTACATAGTATAAAGTAGTAGGGCAAAAATATTTCAAAGGGACATGAAAAGTGCCAAATGAAGTCAAATATATATATAAAATTTTTATTTTTTTATTATTTTTTTTTAACTTACATAATGAATTAAATGAATTAGATAATAATAATTAAATAATGAATTAAATATATAGAGAGAATCTATATACCTTATTCTATAAAATTAACCGTACATTATTATATAAAACATGAACCGACCTGAACCCAGCAAGAACCCACCAGGAACCCACCAGAGACCCACGAATACGGACCCTGAAAACGGGACCCGAGATCCTTAAATCAAGGATGGGACCTGGGACCCGAGACCCTAAAATCAAAAGTAGGATTGGGGATCTTAGCATCAAAGGAGTCTCAGATCAAAAGTCAGACCGGGGATCTGGGTGCCGAAAGTGTGCACAAAAGTTCTCTAAACATACAATTCTCTTGAAAAGATAAATATTAAAGGGGTCATGTGATGAAAAATTATTTTTTGGGACATGATAGAGCTCTAAAAGTTGATTAACAAGTCTTTTTACAGTTTTTTATAATTCTTTGTTGTTTTCGAGATATCTCAATTTCAAGATCTTAGATTTGATTTATTCAATGCATCATTATGCTGTAGTTAAAATTTCTCATTGCTTTTAAATAAATATTACATCTTCGTACTTTAGTAAATAAATCAAGAATTCTAAGTGAAATGATATGATGAAGTATGAACTAAGAATATTTAGTAGTTCAAAAGTTACACACATATATACATATATACAACATATATACTCTCCTATTACATCATATATAATTATGAATTGCATAATTTGATATTTTTAAATTGAAATATCAGCAAAACGAGAGGAAATTTTCAAAAATTGTAAAACGACTTGTTAATCAACTTTTTGAGCTCTATCATGTCCCAAAAAATAATTTTTCATCACAGGATCCCTTTAACACACAGTAGTTGTGTCATTATGCGCCGCAATAATAACGTCAATGTAGTTTTTCAGCTTTGCAAAATGGATCTATTTGAAAGTGCAGTAATTTCCTTGACTAGTGCAGAATAAACAAGTCATATTGTGAAGTATTAAAATTTATTTGTGCACTACTTAAATCGTTAAGTGGTGGGTGATTTTTTGTTACGTTAAAAGGCATACCGGATAAGTGGAATCCGAGTCTCTGGACTCCCAACCCTACATACAACAGGTGAAACCCAAGACCAGGGAGCATATATGTGATAGGTGGGACACCGAATTCAGATCCTTTCCCTAATACAATTATGATTGTTACAGTTGTTATTGTTATGCGAATTGTTTTTTTGAAAGTTTAACTATGAACCACTTTGATGAATTTTATTAACTGCAAGAGAACTTCGAAGCACAAGAACAAAAACAAACTCAAGTCGTAAGTTTATTTCAAATTGGGTGCAACTGAAGTTCTCCATCATGTTTTTGATAGGAGTAATGTCTTTTCGGAGTGAATAAGTAGAAAAATAATAAAATACATTTTGAGTTATATATAACTGTTTCGTTAGCAGTTTCATGTAGAAGTGTGATCGTACTTTGTTGAAAGGAAGGCAAAAAACATTTCTTTTAACAAAAAGTGTCAAATCATTTTCTCATTTAGTGCTTTGAATTGTGATCTTTCCGAAAACAAAAGAACTTCATTTTTGTCACAAACAATGTGCTCAAAGAATCTTGCCATGTTCTAATTTAATTTCATTTCTTCTACAATCATGAAACTTGTTCTCTAACAACCTGAGCCTGATGTGATCCTTAAAATATTCTTAAATTTCGCTAATTCTTGGCCTAGTCATGCGTATGAAGATTATTATTAAAAAATATAGAAGTAGATTAAAAGTAAAAGGCTGTGTGTTAATATTTATCTTTTCAAGAGAATTGTTTGTTTTAGAGAATTTTTGTGAACACTTTCGGCACCTGCATCCCAGGTCTGACTTTTGAATTGAGAGTCCTGGGTCCTGGGTCTCACTTTTGATGTTAGGGTCCTAGGTCCTGGGTTTCAGGGTCCCACCTTTGATTTTTAGGGTCCTGGATCCCGTTTGCAGGGTCTGTATTGGTCTCTAGTTGGTTCTTGGTGGGTTCCTGCTGGGTTCTGCTGGGTTCCTGCTAGATTCTGGTCTGCTCTGGTCGGTTCATGTTTTATAAAGTACGGAAACTAACACTGGAAACTAACACACCGAATTAAGACTTTCATAAGACTTTCATATGGCATAAAATTAGCGTGGTTTTTTTAAAGGAATGCTATCGTCATTTCAAATTTTATGACAAATTTTAGTTTAAAAAATTTATAGTTAGCCTGCGTTAAAGCTTTTTTAAAAAACGTTTTACTTCCGAAGATATTGAGTTTTTAATTATTTTATAAACCCCCGTCTTTTTTTCTGATGAAAAGCGTGTGACGTCATTGAAGAAGTTTCATTTATTGGATTTCTGCGTAAGCAAGAAATACTTTACGATCGTCCGTGTTTTTGGATTTCTGCGTAAGCAAGAAATACTTTACGATCGTCCGTGTTTTTCTGTTTTTGGATTTCTGCGTAAGCAAGAAATACTTTACGATCGTCCGTGTTTTTCTGATTTTTTTTTTTCATCTTACTGTCCAAACCGGCGCATATTTGTTTCTCGAATTTAATTGGTTCATAAAAAAGCCGTCTCAATCGTGATTGGTGCATAATGCCCGATTTCTACGAAAGGGTGCTAATATAGCCACCTTAACTTCAATAGCGACAGTTTATTGGCTGATTTTCGCCATGCCATGTGATCGTCCACAAAACGTTTTTAAAATGGCAGCGAAAGAACGTGTGTAGTTTGCTAAAAGTTTCTTTGATGGAAATATGGCTTTAAAAGAAGTTAATACAGCTTATAATTTTATGTAAAGAATTGCATTACTGTTGGGAACTTATCATGTTCACAAAATTAAATTACAGTGTGGTTATTCTGTTTTTTGAAAGAAGTTTTCTTGAAGTTTAAAATATGAAAACAGTGCCATGGTGTGTGGAAGAAAAGGTATTTCTTGTTTTATTTTTGCTCCAAGCCTTTTTAAATATGAAAGACCTTCGTGTATTTTGTATGTGTATGCATGGTTGAAGTCAATTTTTAGAAGCTTTTGGATTTTTAAAGCTCAGCTTAGCTTCCTTTCAGCTCCTCCCCAACAACATCACCAACATATGCACTTTATACAGCTATTTATACTATATTTAGTAGCAATTTTTGGATGTATTCTGGCTATATCAGCTTATCTCTTTTCTCCCTACGTATGTTGTATCCTTTTTAACTTTTAGATTAGATATGAGCTTTAATTTCTAAGTAATTATTATTGTGATATTTATATTTTTCATTCTGAGGACATCAATATAGAAACTTTATATATTAGTTTGTGCTGCCCAAACGATATGTTGGTTACCGCCAGTATACACAATCTTTTTATAGGATTCATTATATTTAATGTGGTTAAATTAAAGTTTCGTATTGTGTTGATGCACTTTTTTGGAGTACGTGTGTGGCAAATATCCAGTAACAATCATTCAGCTTATTCGTACAAAAAACAGATCTTCATAAATGATCTCCGCGATAGCATAAAGAAAAGCCCCTTTTTTATGTTATGGTAGGCTGACTTTCTTGACGAACATTGTCAGTCGTATCAATATTTTTGTTTATTTAATGCTGATGCCTCTTGAGCTGAATGATGTGACTGTCTTAGTTTTGCAGGACTAGTGTGCTAGTGTTGCATTTTTGTGGCATTTTCAGCAGCAAAGCTTGCAGAAATCCTTCTGCCCGGTAGGGCATCTTGTTTTTTTTTTTTTCATCTTACTGTCCAAACCGGCGCATATTTGTTTCTCGAATTTCATTGGTTCATAAAAAAGCCGTCTCAATCGTGATTGGTGCATAATGCCCGATTTCTACGAAAGGGTGCTAATTTAGCCACCTCAACTTAAATAGCGACAGTTTATTGGCTGATTTTCGCCATGCCATGTGATCGTCCACAAAACGTTTTTAAAATGGCAGCGAAAGAACGTGTGTAGTTTGCTAAAAGTTTCTTTGATGGAAATATGGCTTTAAAAGAAGTTAATACAGCTTATAATTTTATGTAAAGAATTGCATTACTGTTGGGAACTTATCATGTTCACAAAATTAAATTACAGTGTGGTTATTCTGTTTTTTGAAAGAAGTTTTCTTGAAGTTTAAAATATGAAAACAGTGCCATGGTGTGTGGAAGAAAAGGTATTTCTTGTTTTATTTTTGCTCCAAGCCTTTTTAAATATGAAAGACCTTCGTGTATTTTGTATGTGTATGCATGTTTGAAGTCAATTTTTAGAAGCTTTTGGATTTTTAAAGCTCAGCTTAGCTTCCTTTCAGCTCCTCCCCAACATCACCAACAATGCACTTTATACAGCTATTTATACTATATTTAGTAGCAATTTTTGGATGTATTCTGGCTATATCAGCTTATCTCTTTTCTCCCTACGTATGTTGTATCCTTTTTAACTTTTAGATTAGATATGAGCTTTAATTTCTAAGTAATTATTATTGTGATATTTATATTTTTCATTCTGAGGACATCAATATAGAAACTTTATATATTAGTTTGTGCTGCCCAAAGGATATGTTGGTTACCGCCAGTATACACAATCTTTTTATAGGATTCATTATATTTAATGTGGTTAAATTAAAGTTTCGTATTGTGTTGATGCACTTTTTTGGAGTACGTGTGTGGCAAATATCCAGTAACAATCATTCAGCTTATTCGTACAAAAAACAGATCTTCATAAATGATCTCCGCGATAGCATAAAGAAAAGCCCCTTTTTTTATGTTATGGTAGGCTGACTTTCTTGACGAACATTGTCAGTCGTATCAATATTTTTGTTTATTTAATGCTGATGCCTCTCGAGCTGAATGATGTGACTGTCTTAGTTTTGCAGGACTAGTGTGCTAGTGTTGCATTTTTGTGGCATTTTCAGCAGCAAAGCTTGCAGAAATCCTTCTGCCCGGTAGGGCATCTTGTTCTGTTTTTTCATCTTACTGTCCAAACCTACGCATTTTTGTTTCTTAAATTTCATTGGTTCATAAAAAAGCCGTCTTAATTGTCATTGGTGCATAATGCCCGATTTCTACGAAAGGGTGCTAATTTAGCCACCTCCACTTAAATAGCGATAGTTTATTGGCTGATTTTCGCCATGCCATGTGATCGTCCACAAAACGTTTTAAAAATGGCAGCGAAAGAACGTGTGTAGTTTGCTAAAAGTTTCTTTGATGGAAATATGGCTTTAAAAGAAGTTAATACAGCTTATAATTTTATATAAAGAATTGCATTACTGTTGGGAACTTATTATGTTCACAAAATTAAATTACAGTGTGGTTATTCTGTTTTTTGAAAGAAGTTTTCTTGAAGTTTAAAATATGAAAACAGTGCCAATACATGGTGTGTGGAAGAAAAGGTATTTCTTGTTTTATTTTTGCTCCAAGCCTTTTTAAATATGAAAGACCTTCGTGTATTTTGTATGTGTATGCATGTTTGAAGTCAATTTTTAGAAGCTTTTGGATTTTTAAAGCTCAGCTTAGCTTCCTTTCAGCTCCTCCTCAACATCACCAACATATGCACTTTATACAGCTATTTATAGACGAGTTTCCAATGTTAATTACACTTTTACACCTTGTACATACTAAAAATCAAATACAATGTACGAAAATAGATAGGAAGTGCTAATGTGTATTGAAACTTTCTAATGTCGATTGTCTTTAAGGGGACTCCAGAGAACCAAATAAAGTGACAACATTTTGAAGTGTATAAAGAGACTTTTATTTCCTGTGAGGCTGCGTGCGCATACTCACAGGAAAATGACTTGATTAATGATATTCTATGTTCCAATATACCGTAATTATCGAGCAAAGAACACTGGTGTTTATAAACATTACGTCACTAAGAAACTCATCTATACTATATTTAGTAGCTATTTTTGGATGTATTCTGGCTATATCAGCTTATCTCTTTTCTCCCTACGTATGTTGTATTTTTTTTAACTTTTAGATTAGATATGAGATTTAATTTCTAAGTAATTATTATTGTGATATATTTTTCATTCTGAGGAGATCAATATAGAAACTTTATATATTAGTTTGTGCTGCCCAAAGGATATGTTGGTTACCGCCAGTATACACAATCTTTTTATAGGATTCGTTATATTTAATGTGGTTAAATTAAAGTTTCGTATTGTGTCGATGCACTTTTTTGGAGTACGTGGGTGGCAAATATCCAGTAACAATCATTCAGCTTATTCGTACAAAAAAACAGATCTTCATAAATGATCTTCGCGATAGCATAAAGAAAAGCCCCTTTTTTATGTTATGGTAGGCTGACTTTCTTGACGAACATTGTCAGTCGCATCAATGTTTTTGTTTATTTAATGCTGATGCTTCTCGAGCTGAATGATGTGACTGTCTTAGTTTTGCAGGACTAGTGTGCTAGTGTTGCATTTTTGTGGCATTTTCAGCAGCAAAGCTTGCAGAAATCCTTCTGCCCGGTAGGGCATCTTGTTTTTACTTGTTATGTCAGTGCAAAGTAGCGTATTAGTTTCTCATGTTTTCAAAAACCATGAGTGAGAATTCAAGTGAAGAGGAATCAGATGTTCTCAGCGAAGATGAAGAATGTAGCAATGAGTTTTATTCAAGGATTTGACAGAGAATTTTAGCGGTTTGAGCAATATAGTTTTGACCCAGTTGCTGTAAAGAACATGAAGAAGTCTGGATGATGATTTTGATGACGAAAATGCTTTACCGGAGAGTTGGCAACAAACAGTGATGCAAATGTGTTGCAAAGAAGTTTATGCGATCGAAGACGATAAATTTCAAAATAATTTTTTGTACAAATCAAAACGAAAAAAAAATACATGCAATATGGAGTTGATCATTGATCATAGTAAAATTCATTATATTAAAAGTTAACGTTTTTCCAATTTTCCGTTTCAGGCAGCAGTTCAAGAAACAATAGCTCATTCTATGAAAACAATAATGAAATAATCGGTGAAACGGAATAATATTCAAATGCCCAGTTTGAAGAGAAACATGAAAACAAAAATCGAAAAAACGCTTGCACACAGAAAGTAAAAGTTCACCTACATGTATAACGAAAAATGCAGATAAAACACTAAAGTAAAACTCCTTATAACATGTTTACCATCAAATTTCTTCTAAAACATGATTCTTTAAAATTTAAGTGACGTAAAGATGGAAAATTGGCCTCGCTTCAACTTTGAAATTCATATTTTTTTTTAAATATGAATTTTAGGTAATCTAAACAAACTAATGTTTTGTCCTTTGGTTGAGTCACTGTCACATTCCACAGCAGCACAAATAACCATGTTTTTCGTTAGATTTAAGAAAAACACTTAGTTATTGCTTGAATTTCAAAGAACACTTGCTCGATTTGAATGCAAAACATCGCATCAACACTGAATATAACTTCTTCAATGACGTCACATAATTATTACTTATTTATTCAGCGTTTTATGCCTATGTTTTAAAGTGGCATTTTATAGCGAAAAAAAGACTTTTTTTTCCAAATTAAATTTATTTTGTAGTATCTACATTAAAACAAGGTATATATGAAGAAAAAAAATTTTTTCAAATTTTCATGACACCACTCCTTTAAAGTTTTAGAATTTCTTTATATCCAAGGTAAATAGATATAATATTCTAAAAATTCAGGTTAAATTTCTGGGCGTTAATTTCCTAGAACAAAGTATATAATTTTTAAAGTGTCAGAGCTACAACTGAAACCAATTTGCAACCTATGGCAAAAGTTTTAAGAAATTAGTGTTTCGTTTTCATATTGTTGTGGTTAGTTTTATGCTTACTTTTTGCTTTAAAGAGGCATTGGCCGGTTTACAATGTAAATATTATTCTCACGTGATCAAAACATTCAAGATCAAAACAAATATGGCGGCTTTAAATAATAGAAATACACATGACACATGTATCTTGTGGCATATGATTCAATGTGAAGACAGAAATAATATTTTACACAAGCATTACACTTCGATTTTTGATACTTTTTTTTAAAATTCTGTTCCTTCCTATAAGAATGCAGCTGTATGGGGACGGGAAGAGACAAGATAACAACAACAGTTCAATTTGCCAAATAATGTTTTTTTCTCAGATTGAATCGGTGTTCTTCTTTCTTCATGAAACCAGCCATGGCCATATTGGAAAGAAAAATGTTTACAAACTAAACCATGCATGGAGTCATCATAAGGATACGATCATTCTTTCATATCCAGTAAGCAATCAAACGCCCAAAAATGACAAAAAAATCAAATCAAATTTCAAACGTTTAATAGAAAAACACAAGTTATTTTCAATGATTATCCAGATGCAATATATCAACAAGAAAAACTGATCAGCCACAGAAGCGACTCCAGGCAGAAATTATGGATATGTCATTCTGACAAAATCAAGATTTGTGTTTTTATTTAAATTTTGGAAACAGTAAAACAGTAAGTATAATGAAAATTAAGAAGAGAAAAACTACTTAAGAACAAATTGGTTCCATATACAGTGTTAAATGTTGGAATTTATTCCAGCTACGGTGTACGAATATGTCAAAGTAGATTCAATTGCAATTGAAGTAATGCCAGTAATGAAAAGTTCTTATTCACTAGGATATATTTTTCTGTGATTGTCAAAAAGCAAATGGATTTTCTTTTACATTTTGTTTACGTTTTCTAGAGAGGAAAAGCAAAATAAGTTCTCATGAAATAACTCAAAATCAAAACGTTCTTTCCACATATTTCAACTCAATTTCATTTACGTCATTTCAAACCCTACAGTATATTTCTTGTTAAAAACATTTTTATGTCTGTGTCCTTTTAAAATATTTTTGCCCAGTAGTTGGCATGACGTCAGGGTTTTTTTTATTATGGGGCAACCATTGCATTGCATCCCCAACCGAACGCAGCATTTTTGGGGAAATATCTCAAGAACCAATAGGGATAACTGACGTTTTAGGGTCCGCAATATTGGTAATATTGGTAATGGGGTAACTAAAACTATTGGGTTAAAAATTTTGAGGAATGTTGCTATGACGTCATTAAAATCTTTGAACGATAATATCTCGGTGAGGGTTGGTCATAGTGAAATGATCCCATACACTCTTTTAGTCAGTTCTTCAAGCCCTAAAGCATTGGTATAATTTCTATTCAAGATTATGTTGACGAATATAAGGATTCCTGTTTGTTTTACAGTTACTGGATAAAAAAAAAGTTGAGAACCAACCATTCTTACTTTTGCAGAAGCAGTTGAACAGCCAATCTCAGGTCAACAGTTTCATTTCTTTGCAGCCCAATATGTTGTTCGATTATTTTCACCTTAAAGCAACTAGTCCTTCGAACAGTCATTGACTAGTAATTTGTATTTTTCCATTTTGATCAACCCAATGAGTTGAAGGATTAATCTGTAACTACGATGTTTGAAAATTTCCCAGAACCAAGAACCAAGGATGTTCAGAAAGTCATCACAATCTAAAACATTTAAAAATCTTACTATCTTTTTTACGAATCTTGTTATCAACTTTAAAATACCTTGTTTTTTGTTGTTGTTGTTTTTTATTTCCTTTTTTTTTTGGCAGATGTTCCTCTTCCTTGTTTTCCCTGTCTTTAAACAGATGTTTTCGTAAACAAAAGATGAACATTTTTTATTCTTTTAGTTCAACGATGGTTAAAAAATCCGTTATGATATTCTTTGAGAAAAATTTTAATTCCGCTTTAGGATTTGGTATACACAGCTCTTTATCGAAACTTGAAATTCTTGGCAGTTATATGCAGTTATATGTTTGTTTCAGAGATATTCTAGATTTTTCCAGACGAAAGTGAAGGTGATGTGAAGATGAATGAAGTATCTTTGATGCCTGGTTGTTTGCAGTTTCAGTAGATACATGTTGAAAATTGAAATTGGAAAACATTAGTTAGGGCAGCAAGAAAATAATTTTTATATCAATTTTTCATGCTTTAGTAAGGATTGGAAGTATTTTAGGTAAATGAAGAAAATTCACACCTGACAACACAATTGTTGTGAAAAGTTCAAATAATGAGGAATGTTGAACAACATAACCAAAACTTTCACTGCCCGTGGTGTCACAAACTATGGTGCCATATCTCATGGTGGCACAAACTATGGTGCCATATCTCATGGTGGCACAAACTATGGTGCAATATCTCATGGTGGCACAGCTCGGTTATGACAACCCATAGCGGCCATCATTAAGATGGATGCCTTTTTAGGCTGTTATGACGAAAATTCATAGCGAGTATTGAATAGGTTCATTTCCTTAACATCATTTCTCAAGGATTTCTTACTCGTAGATAAAAAGATTTTTGTCCGAAAAATGAATGGTAAATAAAATAACCTTATTGACACCAAAAATGTTGATTGCTGCTTTTCGGATGCAATAATTTATTTTTTAATGAGTGTTCGTATAACAAAACAGACATCATACAATCATAACACACGCAAGCCAATTTTATTTTTCAATGATTGTTTTTTCAGGTCGCCGATTAGTTTTAACTATTATATATGTTCTTCAACACACTTAATTCTTGCAAGAGATGAAAGCAATTCAATTCACACATGTGGAATACATCATCAACAGGAAGTTTCAAGAATTTAGATGGTCTATGTCTGCCTTCGCTCACTACACAAGTGTTTTTAACCGTCTTTTTATTACTCATCATTTTTACATCAGTCGTTGGTAATGTCATACTTTTAGGTATTGTTTACCGTCGTGTCGCTATGCATTCTGGGATTAATCTACTCCTGGCAAGTCTAGCCTCGGCCGACTTCTGTATCGCTATATTCAACATGTCCAGTAGCTTAATCGTCTTGAATTTAACAAAGTGGCCTTTTGGAGACTTTGTATGTTCTCTGAATGGATTCATTTTTCTCATGGTTAATGCTGATAAAATAATCCTGCTATTGATAATCACCATCGATCGTTACTTCATCATTGTGAAACGGAAAGATACAATGACGCCCACGAAAGCTAAAACTCTCATTGGTTTGTCATGGCTTATCGCCATATCTGTGTCAATACCGCCCGTGTTTGGGTGGGGAAATTTCGTTTTCCGCCAAGGATTTATTCAGTGTCTTTTAGATTTCAACAATCATAATGTATATGGGCCGAGTTACACTGTCTTCATATGCACCACTATCATATTTTTTCCTGCTTTAGTTTTGGCTATTTTATATCATCGTATTTTAAGAACGGTACGCAGGAATTGTTTTCGTATACAGAACCACCCACCTGTTACGCCCACGGCAATGCACAAGAAAGGAAAATTATTCATAGATTACAGCCACAAAACAAGAACTTCGACCACCATCTTGCTGCTTTCGTTTATACATATCACGGCTTTGCTTCCTATTGCAGCTGCAAATGTCTACCTGGCTGAGAATGGTTTCAGTTCTACTTTTACCACCTGCAAATACACTGCGTTTCTCTTTATCCCCTACGCCAGTGGCCTGCTCAATGTGGTCGTGTACTATACAAGGATAAAGAAATTTCGAGAATCTATAGACGATTTATGGCCGCCATTTTGTTCATGGCCTCACTTAATACCAAAGAGATCGAGAAGACGAGTAAGACCACAGGTGGTTTATCGAGTCGAAAAAAACGATAAAGCTGTTGTTCTTTTTCCTTCGAACTTCAAATTCGTGTGACCACACATGTTTACTTTCGTTTTGCATATAGAAGAATTATAATCTTATAATTTTTTAATTTATCTAGATATGTATTATATCTATTTTTCGTGAGTAGAAACCATTATCATAACAAGTGAAGCGCATTTCAAATGTTTTCGTGGAGCCAGTTTCCCACTATTTATGCAGATTAATTTTCGCGTAGCTATTTTTTCAACCAGCATTCATGCAACCAATTAATTTTCTTCTCTGTGGGAAATGGCATAAAACCCATCTTTATATTTTATTTTCTTAAATATTTATTATGAATATTAAATGCATTCAAAAGTTATATAGAAGTAGACATATATGGAGATATCATAAGGCCATGTTCACACTTGATGATTTGAAATTTGCCAATGCGGACACGTTGAAAATTATTCCTTACTTCTCGTCTTCGGAGAGTGTGAACGTGGCATACTCATGTTTTGTTTCGGTTCTGCATTTAACAATGAAAATATATTTTTATCCTCACACAAGAAAAATATCGCAACGAAATACCCGTGTATAGCCTGAGTCGTTCGTAGTGCTTCTGGAGGACTTTGAGAGAGTCTTGCTTGTGACTGTTTTGAAAATTTGTTATTGATATAAGGGCATATGAAGAAATACGTACTTTTCTAATTTCTGAAATGAAATTCTAGTTTTTATTAAACAAACATCCACACAATCATCAAATACTGTAGTCTTTTTTTATCGGTAGGGACGGGTTACTTGCCACACCATCTGCACGCATTTATACTGGCCCTGTATGAAGTACATTTTCGTAACGTGAACAAAGAAGGGGAAAAACAAAGATGACGTTGTTTGCATTGATTCGTCGTAAGCGCACCTTGTAATCCATCTTTAGCAACTTTTACTCGACAAAAATACTAGGACGTTGATATAACGTCTCACTTTGTAATCCCTCTTGTCACATTTTATAATCCCCCCCATACAAAAGTTTTCAATTTCAATTTGAATTTCCAAAGCCTTGATTTTTCTAATCAAGCAAAAATTTCTTATGAAAACGTTTAAACTGAATGTGTTGATCAGTAGCGTATAAATCCTTGTGTGTGGATATATTTGCCTTTTCGTTCGAAAGTTTTTTGCTCACGAGAAGTCAATTGCATGAACATAAGATAAGGGACTTTAAGATTTCGAAAACGGGAACGGGAACGTCATAATATCGTTTGACTGCGCATGCGCGAGGTGATTCCCATGAAATTTTGAAGTTCGCTCTGTTTGTTCCGAACGTGAAAACACACATTTTGAAGTTCTGAGAAAACGTGAACGCTCAAGGAAGAAAGATGGCTGAAACTGCTGAGCAAAAACCACCGAGCATTCCACTGTCGTGGCGCTTACCCTCTACAGGTCCAAATAAGTTTGCAATTAGACCATTAGGAGCTACTACTGATTGAAACTTTATTGAATGTACTCTTTTGTGCCCATTATAAACAATCCTCTGATAGGCAGGGCTGATCACATCACTCAATAAATGTCTCCATCGGTCATAAATTAGGTTGAGAATATGATTGTTTATTATACAAAGTTCAGGTACAGGCCTAACAAACCTAAGTACCATATGAGTATCTGCAGGGATATGCATACCTTTTCAAAAAACACATAGTGCCTCAAGGCCACACACATTCGTGCCATTGTAGCAAATTATTCTCTCAGGAATTTCTAGGGTTGTTCTGAGAATTGGAATATCATCTTTTTTAAAGCGAAATTCAGCCAGACACTCATCTTCAGCTAGATTATTCAAGCTGAACTTCTCATACCTCCAGTATGGTAGATACAGATTAGAGGATTTTTCTAAATCCAGAAGTAATAAAAATTCTTCATCATCAATAACTTTATCATAATGAGCAAGGTGTAAAAACTCTTTTTTCTCCATTATTACTATTTCAGTCTTTCACGCTTCTAACTTTGTTTACAACTTAATGCGCCATTATGAAGTCGCGCACTTTCTTAATCTCCGTTATTACACATAACCGGAACGAGAACCTAACTACGGAACGGCGTTCCCGCTCCCGTTCCGGTTGTGAAATCTTAAAGTCCCTATAATAATCATGACATCAGTGGAAGACTGCTTAATCATTACAAATGCTTTTACCTCAAATTTAAAATATCTGAGTACCTAAGGTACGAAATTTATCCCTCGTTCCCCCAGTAGATTCCCCCCCTCTCTAATCCCTATTCAGTCAATCCCAGAGGTAGTGAAAGAAAGGAACATTTGCCAACAATTGTTTTGACCGTTATTCCCTCTCAGTGCAAGCAACAGACCAAATGGCAAAACCTAAAAAGAGAACTTGTTGGAAATACCAAAAATACCGCAGCACCATTTAAGCAATGAATGCTCACAACCTGTGATGGAACACTGTATGATGTTGATGATGAAGTAGATGAGAGCAGTGACGAATAATTAGAAGTAGAGTTTTGTAATGATCATAGAGGAAATTTATTTGTTTTTGTTCACTTGTATCTGTTTATGTTGCATTATTTTATCTATTTGAAGTTTTAATTATTATGTCTTACCCCTTTTCTTTGGGAGATTACAAAGTGTGACAAAGTGAGCCGTTACAGTTGGTGTATCTCTTCTAAAAAGCACAAGAAGATGTCGTCATACGGTAACTATCGAATTAGTGGGCATGCTTTAGATACATCAACGACCAAGTACTTTTTGTCGGGAAAAAGTCGCTAGACAAGTACAAGGCAGTCGAAACAGGCTCCATTCTGTTAATGACGTCACAGTGCACTTTTCCCCGCAAACGGATGGGAAAAGAACATGTTGCAACGTTCGATTCGTGATGCCGTACCATGAGACAATAGTGTCTTAGCTTTCTGACGAAGACAATTTCCGAATGTGCGAATGTTGTTTATAATGATTGATGCACCTATATGTTATTTCATAATTACATATTATCATTATCACCATCTTGCCGATCGCTTGATGAAATGTTCGAACTGTAAAGAAACCTCCGAAGAACCACATGAAATACTCGGTCATTTGTAGTGTAGAACGCGATAGAAAATTTTTCCCAAAAGTGAAATAAACTTCCGTTTCTAAAACAAATCTATGAAATAAAATTTTTAAAAAAGTGACTAAAATATTTGGAGGTGACTAAAATTTTGTCCGACTAATATTTTCGACCGACTAAAATTTTGTCCGACTAAGTTTTGTCCGATAAGGTATATTTATTTAAAACGTAAACACGGAACAACCACCAATATCTCGCACTAATACCAGTTCGTATCTTGCACTAACGCTAGGTAGCGCTTACATACTAGTTAGCACTTACTGCAACTTAGCGACTTCTAATGCCAGTATAAGAGCATGAGATCTTGTATACTATGATGTTTGTTTTATACAATGTCACCTATGGACCACCATTATAGTGCTGGATCATTTCAAAATTTTATGTTGCTAATTTTCCTATGTAGTACTGTTGCTTAACATTTTGAGAAAATTTACTAATGTGTTGCTCATAAACTTGTTGCTCATGAAAACAAAACAAAGTATATATGAATTCAGAGGATGTGTATTCCTGGATACAACAACGCCATTTAAAAAGATAAACAATAACTGAATAATGATAATCATCTTCAATTACCTGATTGTCGCGAAAGATGAAGGAGAACTGCCATTGAAACTTTCAATGTTTACATAAACACAATATATTACATCGATTAAGAAGGAACGAAGCCATTGTAATCACAGGCAGTTGTGATTTTGGACAGAAAAACATACGATGAAGGACTTAACAAGTTAATAGCAGACGTTTGAAAGTTTTCATATTAATATGTTTACTTTGAAGAACATTAAAAATGTGTTTATGTTTTTTATCAGTCTTACGTTTAGTGTTCAATTGTTTGTCTTCTTAGAAACTTGGAAAACAACGTCTTTTTCAAAATTTTCAGAAGAAAAAAATGTCAAACAGCCAACAGATTTCTTTAAGCAGAAATGTTTGATACCTGCCTTGGATGCGTTTCACCACGATGTTATGAAGTTACATCAAAATTTTTCCGGGGATAATTGGAAATGCAAATTACTAAAACAGACGTTCGTCAAACAAGGATTTTTATACATACAAAATGTTACTAACGTGTTAGACGTGGAAATTTTTTATATACGGCGAAAAACTGATTTTGAAAATACACTTACCGAAAGACATTCGTTGTTACACGGTAGCAGGTTTACTTCACGTAAGTGCGACCAGCTACCTTCTTTGTGAATGTACGTATCTGCGTGATAATCTGCGTGATAATTCAGGGCTAAACGTTGTCAGGACAACTTCCTAATCTAACCCTTACCCTAATCCTAACCCTAAATTTGATGGGGGATTGTCCTAGAACCGGGTTAAACGACTCTTAACCAACCCCTTTGTTGCAAATTGTAATTTCTTTTTCTTGACTTGTTTCGTGTTTACAGAATTGAAAGGTTGTATCGTACTTAGTCGTCTACCAGGGTTTCTTTCAGTGGTACAGAGACAATCGAATGCTTCGTCATTTTTTCGGTACGATGGTAATCGAAAGCGATGTGACAGTCATCATGAATTTGTGATAATAAATCACCGCCTTCTGCATGTTTCAACATCGATGTGTTTGCAAACTCAAGGTACGTTGTTGCTTGTTTTTTTTTTACTCCAAGATATTGGAAAGAGGATTTAGAAAAAAATCTTAAATTTTTTTTATTCTGTAAGTTTGAAAGTATAATAGGTAATAAGACATTGCTATTTAAATTTCAGTTGAGTTGAATGAACCTAAAAACAATTTCGGTTGCTATAACAACAAAAAAAACAGAAGGAGTGTTTGGATTGTTTTTAGTTCTTACAATCATTACTTGCTCAATGTTAGAAAAAATTTTGCATTTTGATTACCTTTGTTAAGCGGTCGTCCACTGCAATTTACTAGGAAGTAATTTCACAAGATTAGACTATTCATTCGACTTTTTTATTATTACTCATCCTGAAAAAAAAGGAAAAGGTCCCAATATAATATATTAACTTTGTGGAAGACAATGCATTTATCGATAAATTCTGGAAATAAATTTTAAAATCGATAAGAATCGATAATGCACGATAATGAAAATTTTGACTTTGATTTACTTGAGTATTCTGTAGAACCAGATTTTTCCATTTTGTTCTTTTGACAGGAAATTCGCCAACCATTCTGACACTTGGAAAAGTTTGTAACGACTCCAAATCTATATTCATCCTTGAGAAGAAATCTTGGAAAATTATTCATAAACGTTACATGAAATGTATAACGTTTAACCTAACCGCTGCTCAACTGGTTTTGTCCGGTTGTGAAAAGGTGGAAGATGCGAACATTTGGTTGCTACCAAAGGATGGCTTAGGTACATTGTTTTACCAATCCTTTTAAACAGTTTCTTCAAGAATCGAACTTTCCCGAATTTCAGTTTAAACTCTGAACTGTGACTGAGTTTCATATCTAACCTCGTTTTCATGCGATTCATTGTTCCATTGATTTCATTACTTTATAACTTAATGATAGTCTCTATTATTCCCAATTATCATTCCAATAATTAGAAACAATTTGAATATTTAAAGCGAGGTTAGACACGACAACTTGGGCACAACGCATCGTTTAAACAGAAATTCGAGAAAGGTCTATTGGTTGTGAAACTTGTTTACATGAGGTAACACAGTCGACTCTCTATAATTCGAACCTTCCCTAATTCAAACTAATGGTCCCTATACTAATTACTTCCTTGTAAATGAACCTCCGTAATTCGAATTCTTCATAAATCGAACCATTTATTCGGTCCCTTCGATGTTTGAATAACAGAGAGTACATTTTTATAAACAATGTTGTTTGAACTGCAAATCTTTTCAACACCAAGATTTACATTTTGTAGCTGTATCCATTCATCATGGTCTGAGTGAGGAACTGGTTCAAGTGGACATCAAAAGACGTGGACAAGATATCAAAGAAGTTCATGCACATATATTAGACCCAGTGAATTCACCTTCTTCTGTTGAATTTGTTTCTGAAGACAAACAGATCAATGTTGTCATGCTGATGATCGACTCCATATCACATGGGAATTTTCAAAGAAACCTAAAAAAAACCTACAAATTTCTCTCAGAAGATCCTAATTCCGTTATTCTAAAGGTACGGGACCGGTTGTTGTTATCATTCTTTTTTATTAATAATAATATTTACACAGAAAGTTTTCAACGGTTGGCAACAAAGAGAATCCTACTTCTTACTGAACTTATCCAGTAAAATCGAACCTATGCTAAGACACTGAAAAAGTTTTTGAGCTTGATCTTTTTTAGTAATTGCTCAAAACTATAAGTTTGTTCTCGAAGCTAAAAAATGAAGTTAAACCATATGAACCATATATCCTTGTATGATGTTTGAACCCAGATCTCTTGCTAGCATCCAGTGTGTAATGTAACGGGTTGTTGAATTATGCTATCTCTTTTATCTGACTTTAATTTTGATACAGGGACATACTATTGTCGGAGATGGCACCACACCTCAGTTAACCGCGATACTAACGGGAATACCTGAAAAAGACTTGCCAGAAGCTAGATTTGGCTTTAAAAATGCGAACACGATTGATGGATGGCCATTTATTTTCAAAGAATATCATGCAAATGGCTACAAAACATTATTTTCGGAAGATGCACCAGAAATTGGTGTTTTTCAATATCGTCTGAAAGGTTTTAAAAATGTTCCAACACATAAATATCTGCGACCTTATTGGATCGAAGAAAAGAAGCGAATGAATATTTTTGATTTTGCTTGCCCACACAAACTTGCTTTGACGTACTTAAAGTCGTTTTTCTCGACATATAAGCATTTCAACAAATTCTCTTTGATGATGTTTTCGGAGTTAGCTCATTTCAACACAGACAGGTCTCGTTTAGCCGACGACGATTTCATGGCTTTTATACGTTTTTTGGAAGATAGTCGAGCAACAAATAACACCGTTCTCTTTATATTCGGCGACCATGGGTCACGAGCTTCAGCAATGCGTACTTCAGCTCAAGGCAGACTAGAGGAACGTTTGCCGTTTATGTCCATCAAAGTGCCGGAATGGTTACGTCACAATTACCCTGGTCATTTTAACAATCTTCGGGAAAATTCGAACGTCTTGACATCCCATTTTGATATCTACGCAACACTGAGAAACCTTTTGTGTTTGCCACACTTCAAACCCGAAACGGATTATACAGAATACCGAATCGGAAGAAGTCTGTTTTCAAATATAGTTTCCATGAATCGAGGTTGCAAAGATGCAGGTGTATCTGACCATTACTGTCCTTGTTTTCAGTACGAAGATATGGATCCGTGGTCAACTACCATCCGGGAGGTTGTTGCTTATACGATCGAGTACATGAACGATCTGCTAGTTATTAACAGTTATTCTGCAGAACGGTGTGCAAAGTTAGTTCTATATCACGTGATTCGAGGAAGAAAGCACAGACCAACCAATCAAAGAGTTGGAAACACGACAACTTTTGAAATTGTTTTCACAGTTCTTCCAAGTTTGGGACATTTCGAAGTGACGACAAAGTTGATCGACGACAGCACCGAAATGAGACGTAGGTTTGTGGTTGATGCAATTAGCCGTATTAACTTGTATGGAAAGCAAGCAGATTGTATTGCAAAACAATTTCCCCATCTGAGAAAATTCTGTTATTGTAAAAAAAAAAGGTTTCACAACGCCAATTACCAATTAGTATAGGCGCTAATAAATTTTTAATGATGTTTTCTGAGGAATGAGTTATTTTGTTTATGGAACCCCCTAACCTTTTTCTGTCATTTGTTTTCACCATGTTGTTTGTGGCCATAGAAACATTCAATGCAAAGAATTCGAGAATTTTTAACAATTATGTTTTGTAAACTTGTTATTTCTTCAAACTTAACATGTCAGATTAACAGAATTATTAATCATCTCTAAAAATTTCTTCAAAACTGACGTTTTCTTGATCAATCTTTTAGATTTTATCATCACTATAAAAAACGTGATGATGTCATGAACAGGGGACAGGGGGGAGCACACAAGCGGTTGAATTGAAATCTTGAGGTTATATCAGAATCTGACATCGTCTCACCCACAAACTCGCAACCTCGAACTCAGGGTCTCTTGCCTTTTCGATATGCGCTGTCCGTATATCGAAAAGGCAAGAGACCCTGGGTTCGACTTTGTCTCGCCCGTTCATACTATACTACTCTCACGATTATCTTTGTATGAAGATAATTAATAGAAAAAAAAGTATCTTCTGGTTTCTTGTAACGGAAATACAACAATCTTATCAAGAGTTCGTTAATCATTAAAAAAAACTTACTTCCGAGACTCCTTGTATTTTTAACAAACACGATTTTTGGAGTTTGGAGACAAGGATTAATTACTTCAGGAGATAACGAAACCTTTTGCTGTAAATGTTTAAACGATTGCGTTGAGTATACGCTGCGTGTCATTTGGTTGAAAACATATCTCTAGTCTGTATAAAAGGTTAGTGTGGTCAACCAGACTACATATCTGAGGTTATTAACCTCTTTAGAAAGATTATGCACGATGAGCAAACGGCAAAAATTTGAAACATTTTTAAATTAAAACAAAAAAATCAGAAGAAAACCCCCTGATAACTTTCAGAATGTCAGTTGATAGAGTCATTTTGTTTTCGCCATTTCATCAAACATATAATCGCTAGGTATGGCTGAGACTGAAACAACAGAAAGGGCATAGTTTTGACGCCGTCTGTTTGAACTTTCTCACTAACTGTGTTCAAATATTGACACAAGAACATGTTGCTGTCACTTTTAACTGAGTTTGGAGGAGTGGAGGATTAAATTATCAAAAACAAACGGAAATCACAAGCCGAACTCAAGCTTCTTATATCGTGACTTGAAAATGTAAACTACATTAAGTTTATAGAAAGGAAATTATTTTTCTTTCGTTTCATCCGAATCAAATTAGAGCTGTCTCCTCTCATAGTAACGATAGTAACGAACCATCAGTCGAGAAGCCTGCAAACTAAGGTGATCTTGTTCCAATAACTGCTGCAGAGGGAAGGACACAATGACAGTTTGATTAAAAAAACTGATTAATCTTTATCAGGTTGCTACCTGGTGTTATTTGTTATTTTCTCATAAAAAAAACTTTCTTCATAACAATTCATTATTTCAAAAGAAAAAAATTTAATACATTATGAAAAAAAGATTGATTGAAAAGTAAAAGAGAAAATGGCGCTTCATTCGATTAGAGCGAAGACCTTTTTAGAATAATTTCTGTTTTTCATGTTCAGATTTCTATTTGCTTTACACATTTAAAAAATAACTGAAGAAGAAAGAATAAAATTTCTTTTCATAAAAAGCAAAATGAGAGAAAAAAAAAAAAATGAGAAGAGAAGGAAAACATTTGGCAAACAATAATATTAACACAACCTGTGTTATACGAGCGTGAAACACTTCTTAAAAACGTAACTTATTAACCCCCCGTTAAACAAAGTTTTGATTCACCACAATAAATATAAACTGACATTAATCCGAAATAATAGGACTAATTCGGATTTTACTGAATCGCCATTCAAATAAAAGAATTATTAGTTGTTTAGATTATCTGGATATTCCACTTTGGTTAGAAATTATCTTAACTGATACACCTTAAGCTGATATGAACAACTCGGTTTCCTTCACTTTCATAACGGGGGAAATCATAGCCAGTCCTGTCAAAAGCAAAATATTAGAAACATAATATAATTCTAGAGTATAAAAATCTTTTAATAAATTCAAAATCCTTATATACTGGTTTCATTGGTGTCTGTATGCGTAGTCTGTAACGGATGCAGCACGGTACAATCTGGGGCACCTTTCAGCATTGTTTGGGGTTGAAATATTTTCAGTTTGACTTTTTTGTAGAACGTTGATAGATGCATGGTTAACAACCAGATGGCGCTTGATATGCCGATTAAGAAATCTGTCGTTATTCTCAGGATGAAAATAACGAAGCTAGGTCCAGGTGACGAGGGATCATTATACCAGGCTAGTTTATTGAAATATTCGTAAAAATAACTAGCTAAAATAAATGTTGTAAAGAACGTATGTAAGGTAGCATATAAGGCGACCGGAGTGACGGAAGGTAACTTAAGTTTTGAGCGAGGTGATAAGTCTTCGTTAAACATTGTTGGCATGCTTATCAAGCTGATAAATCCGGACACCAAAAACGTTAAACCCATCACTAGAAAAGTAAACATCGGTGCTAGTAGAAATGTTTTAAAGGCAGTGATGTTTTCATAGCGATTGCCAACGGAGCATATTCCTGTTAGTTCATTCACGTCTACCTTTCGTAACACCAACACCACCACTGTTAAACAACATGAAACAACCCATGTCGAAATATGAAAATATGTTGATTTAATCTTGATAGATTTTAAGTTCCACTTTAGACCTGCACTTAAAAACCAGCAGAAACACAGTATAACCCACCACATATGCTGCGCAATGAAAAAGCAGTAAGCCACTAGAAATGTCGCTGCACATGACGTGTTTGACGAGCCCTCAATAAGCAAATAGTCACGTCCGCTGGATTGACTACACGTCACCTGTTCTCTGCCGTATACAACTCGAATGATGTATGACAGAGCGTAACACAAGTAACAGACAGTGATGAATATTATACTGCGCTCTGGGTAGCATGTTCTCTGATATTCTGTTAACGTTATGAGCAGGGATATGGCGCACAACACGAGGCAAATGGAGGATAGGGCGTACAACCATTTTTCTGCCAACTGTTTCTCATCGTAAGTAAAAATTCCATCAGCCATACAGCCAAGTGCGCATGCTTGAAGTTTTTCAACATAAAAGTAGTTGTGTCTATTTCGGGAGTATAAAAGTTGACAGAATGTTCTGCCCGACCTTATCTTAGTAATGAGTGGTTTATGAGCACGCCTTGTGAAGGCTTTGGACGTCTTCACTGTTTGTTGTGTCAATTTCTGCGTTGTCGTCACTGTTGTTGACGATTTTGTCGGCGGCGCACGCGTCGACTGCGGGGGGACACACATTCCATTACGGACAGGAAATTTTTCGCACTGTAGAGATGACGGCCAGCCATAACCCCAAGTACTCAATGTACTTTCACAATCTCGTTTCACTTCTTCACAGAGTTCTTTACAAGCAGTGATAGGGCTTTGTGTTTTATCGCTACAAAATGGAAAGTAAACACTGCACAGAAAAAGGTGGAGTTTATCGGAACAACCGGCTTTCATTAACGGGTCAAAATCCCTGACTGCATCAGCGCTTTGCGATTGACTTTCAATTGCTGTGTATGGATTCGGTTGTATGGTTGTCATTTGTATTGTAGAGTTGTATCCGATATCTTTACAAACCTCGACATCAATCATCACACATTTCATTGTAGATTCATGAAGAAATCCATAAGGAGGTACTGTTGCAGAGTTTTCTTTAAAAATGAATAATAACATCAACCAGTACCATGATATCTCAAAACAAAACTTCATGTTTTATAAAATTTTCCCACCAATATTATAAAATCTTTTTCTCCAACGCACGAATTCAATTTTGAAACTCATGTATATAACATGATTCTCCTCACTCTAAATGTGTGAATTTTCTCAACTTCTTCCTTTCAACAAACTTGTTATTCTGTTTATAAATAAACATTAAATGATGCTTCTGTTAATCTTCAACCAAGCCATACTAGACAAGTATAAAATAATAAATACTAAACATCCTATGCATAGATAAATTCTGTTATCTCATAAATTAAAGATGTTGAACAGAGATTTTTTTTTTTTGAATTGTGTTAAAAACACAAGTTTCCAAACACAATAATTTTCGAATACGGGTTTGCAAAAGCAAATTAACACAGTCGTTCTTGATTTTCCAGCTTATGCTTCAACCAATCACGAGTGTGTATTTTCAAAATAATCCCGCCTTCATTGTTATTTCACACGGAGATGTCAGTTGTAGCTTTGTACAAATTATGGTTTCTAGCTCAAATATAACATAAGAAAAAACCGGGGGTAAAGTGACTAAATAATACATTTATTGAATTCACATTGAATTATTCATCGATGTATTCTTATTACAGATGCATACATATCAGATGTAATTTAAAGCCTTTGTACTATATTTTCATGGAAACAGCGTTCGTCTAGCGATCTTTATCACAGGAAATTTAACTTGAAATAAAAAAACTCCCTTTCTAAGTTCCGGAATCATATGGAGTAAAAACAACCTTCCTCGATAATTTACGAAAAATAAATATCTTATCAACAATTTCCTATTCATGTTTTCCTTCTGTTAATAAATTTCTTTTTTCGAGAATTTATCATTTCAATGTGTTAAGCTTAGCACTTCTTCTCCGAAACAAAAACAACAACAAAACACAACAATACAACAAAGCAACAGTAATGCGTGAACGAGTTTTCATAAAACCTACCATTAATATGGTTTTTTTCTTAACCTCATTACATTCTTTTCTTGAAACATTATTTTATGTTCCAGTGTCAAATGTTTATCTCACAAATCACTAAAACTATTTTTTTTTTTAAATATGCAAAAAGATATCATCAGTTTAAACAAACTCATGAACAGAAAATCAAATATTGACTCAAAAATCTCGTTTCATCATTTTTTCAACCCCCCCTGGTTTTTATGAAGCAAGCCATCAGTTTGTAATTACCTTTCTTCTCTGAAGATAAATAGTGCTGCTTATCGCTCTAAAACATAATTAAATATCAAGTCCTTTTTCAATGAGAATGTAATAAGGGCACAAATGATTAGGTAAACATAGCTAATGATTTATTACCATGACAATGGAACGTTTAACTAATCTATATAAACACAGTTTGAAACATGTCAAGCTTTTAAGAAATGAAATGAAGGATTTACACCAGGGGTTCGCAATATATTCATTTTATGATAAATCCTTGTATACACATTTTATTAAAACGATACCCTTGCCATTTCCGACCGATAATCTATTGAATGCAAGACAAAGATTCATTAAAATGCTTAATTAAAACATTGACAGTTTTGGTGATAAGTTTATTTTGCATTTCTCGTTTTGGGTCTGTTACAAAAGTATTAACATATTAGTCCATCCGACACGAGAACTGTAGAAATCATGTTTTGGAATTTTGCAAAGTCTATTCTAGTATACTTTCGAAAAACGTTTGCTTGATATTGTATCATAAACGTTTGTTTTTTATATAGTCCTGAAGTATCGATTTGTCCGTCCGACATAAAAAGTACTTTTGTAACAGACCCTTTTGCTTATCACCGTGCGTCAGTCAACCTACAATTATATAAACTTCAGATGGAGATTCGGGTTTCTGATAAACAAAAAGGATTTCACATTTGTCCAAGTAGTTACATAAACCATGACCTTTATGCAAATAATTTCGCTTTTTTACTATATTAAAAATAGCTTGTTTTTGTTTGTTTCGATATGTATTTCGCTGAACAGTCAGTAAAAAGTAACTGGGTATTCTACAAAATATGAACAGTTTTATTCAGCATGTAAGGAATTCTTCCGAGGGTTTTAAGTGATGACTACTAGCATTGAATCGAATTAATTAGACCGAATTTGGAGATGCTTTTTTCCTTTCGTCTTTGCAGTTGGCAGCCACCATACGCGCTTCATCGAATGCTTGGATGTTCATCAGTAGAGAAATAATCTTCTTGATGGTTAAGCTAATAGGTAAAATACAGACCTGGGATATACACACGAACTAAAATCGATAAAAAAAAGAATGGTCGTCAACCATCAATATAAATCAAGATAAGTATACAAGGCGCCATTTTGAAAAGTCAAAGGACAGACAATGATAAAGATGATTGGGATGATTAGCACATATTATGTCACTTTCTTAAACGGCGAACAATCTTATCACCACTTCATTAAAATCTAATCATGGTTTTTTTTCTTGTTTGCCGACAAGTCAATAACGTTGGCAACTACTTGACGCAACTCAGAAATTTATACTTCTTTTCATCAATTATCGTTAAAAATAACAGCGAAAGAAAAAACGTAGCATTTGATAAGTGTTATGTGATGGACTATAGAAACCTAAGGGATTAGTGTGTTTGTGAAAAAAAAATTTCAAGTGGTATAATCGGATAGGTCGGGAATAAATGCAAGTTATTTGCTTGGTAATTCGACTCAAGACCATTTACGGAGCAGCTGCTCACATTAATCTGTTTTAACAGTCAAGAGATCAATCGAAGAAATATGTCGGTCAGTTTTGGTGATGACGTGTGGAGTTCTGGAGATTAGCCTCACACACACACACCAACAAATTAGCTTTAACACACGCATATATTCCTATCTACACGCTTGTTTTTCTTTAGACCTTTTCCGACCTTTTTCAAACGACTAAATTTTGCTAAACTATTACATCTAATCTCGTATTTGATGTGATAATTTGATGAAAAATTATTACAAATTGTCCCATAGTGATATGCAATTAAGCAAAACCTACAATCAAGAAAGAAAGTGCGTACAACATATTGAAACGAGTTAGACAAAATATTGGCGCTTGAACTGAAATTATGTATTGTACTCCATAAGAATACTAAAGAAGTCAAGATCATCCTAAGAATGCTCAGCCTGGATATTTCCTTCAAATATCGTTATCTGACAATATTTTTAACTGAAGGAAAATCAAAACTTTCATCCACCCGTGGTCTTCACTCGCTTAAAACAGAGTTTTCACATTCCTGCTTAGGTCTAAATTTATAAGAGGGATAAACAAAACTGTTATATTATAGGTTTTTTCGGAATTTACTCCTTCTCCAGTGCTGCATGCGTATTTCTATAAATCTTTGGATGGCCAATTATCTTATTTCTAAGCATGTAGGAAGATAGATTAATTATACCCGAAAGCATCACGTTTGAAGGATTTTTTGACATAGCAATAAAATGATAACGAACGTAGATAACGGACAGTGATACTTATCCTATTCTGCAGATTTAAGGCAATTCGAGGTTATTTGGAAATTAGAAAAAATTGACCGGAATTTAAGCCCAGGGACTTGAATTTTTGGAATTTTATTAAATAAAGAAAACACCGGTATGCAAATTGATAGTAAATCGGATCAAAAAATAGGGAGGGGCAGGCGGAAGAGGATGACATGCCCGTGTCTAAAGTCGACATATCGAAAAAAGAAAACGGATCTTGGAAACCATTGAATTTGAGTATGGAAAGTTTATCAAAGTTTTCAAAGTTTTCAGTGTGATCAAAACAACAAATTTCGTGATCAGCTACACAAACTTACTTGTTTCTTTTCCTTTCTTGTTCATCGGAGTACCCAAGCGATGACTTATAGACCTTTTCAGCCAAACTAGAAAGATACCTGGCAAAACTACCAAATCCAGGAATCCCTTCATCTGATTTTTCCAGCCATTCCTTCGGAAGACAACTCACGACCTGGAAATAAAAAATGATTTTTTCTTTTCTTGATGAATAGAATGAAAAATTAAAAACAAAATAAATGCAACCAAAATGAAGCAAACGAAGAATAATGACAGTCAAGATGGTACCATACTTCTCACGTTACTTAGTAATAACCCACCATTTTGGCTTTCTGCAGACATGCTGTTGGATCAGGAAATTGCTGCAAAGCTATGATCAAGTATCGATTGACGATTGCATCCACACCAAGTTCTTGTAGCTTGTTCTGAGACAGTAACCAATTCCATTGCATCACATTCCCTAAAAGCTAAACATACCCAATTTATCTATGATGTCACTATATCCGTACGACAAGGTATTGTCAGGTTGTCATAGCAACGTACCTTAACACCTTTCCAAAACTGTCTCTGTAGAAATGATAAAGCGTGGGAATTCTTGGTTTCCAACATGCTGAGAAAAAAAACAACATTTACGTCAAACAATGATGAATAATCTCAAAGATTTCGAAATTTTTCCCTTTTATTTCATTCGTCAATGACGTCATCCAATCGTGAAACAAATTTTCTCCTCCATGTATTTACGAAGTTAACAACTAAATTCTTCTAAAAAGTTGTAAGGGGGCGGTTACACGCCGGCGTGAGATTTGACTACAACGCGTTTATCCCAAAATATTTGTGAAAACTAAAATTCCAACTTGATGTATATTTCATGACAGGAAAAATATACACGAAACGATGATATCATGTCGCAATCCCTTTAAAATATACACGAAACGATGATATCATGTCGCAATCCCTTTAAAAAACGTTGAAAATGGCTGAGATTACAAAATTGTAAGAATTTTTCTTTTTTTTTCTTCTCTGTGAACTATCAATAATCTACAATATTACGTGGAATCTCTATAAAGTGGACACCTCTTTATCTAGGAACGGATGGATTTACAGTCAAACCCTTCTGAAAAAGTCTCTATAAAGCGGACAATTATAAAGCGGACACTCCATAAGGCGGAAACTTTTTTCAGGTCCCAAATGAACTTTTTCCCTATAAGAAAATCTCTCTAAAGCGGACACAGATACAAAAACAATTTTTCAAGTAAAATAACTTTTATTTTCTTGAAATATTTACTTTTTACAATGTTTTACTCTCTTGTCGATACTTTAAATAACTTTTTTTCACAGCATTTTCTACCCATTGAATGGCTTTGGCAGGTCGAAGAGATTTGTTTTAAATGAAAAAAGCATCGCACAAGAAATTTCAGCAGATGATAACAATGAAATTCACGAGGAAGAAATAGATGAGATTGAAGATGAGACACCAAGCTTGACTGAATCTTTGAAAATGTTACATCAAATCTATAAATGTACCTTTTTGGATGAAGACAGTAGAAAAGCATTTTTCAATGTTACTAAGAAGTTGGAAAATATACAGCTTCAAAACAATAAGCAAACACCAATAACATCTAATTATTTCAGCTGATTTTATCAACTGGAATATCGATGTTATCGACATTTTTCTTTTTGTTTCAAGCATAGTAGCATTTGACTTTTTATCTTTAGAATAAAAACGTTTTTCATTGCATTAAACGTGTTCTTTCTTTGCCCTATGAAACCTGTTTACCTTACAACCCATATTACAGACTCATTCTCGATTTATTTCATATGAAATCTCTATAAAGCGGACATCTCCATAAAGCGGACACTTCTTTCAGTTCCCAATGGTGACCGCTTTACAGAGACCCCACTGTATTTGGAAACAAATGATGGTAAATGATTTCCTGCTAGGCTTGTTCGAGTTGTAATACCAACATAGCGATAGTTAAAATACTCCATATACATAAGATCAAAGTGTTTACGCTAGTCTTACTAACACAAGCTTTAAATCTTTACTTGAAATACCTTTATTCTAAACTTAAACCTGAAAAACCGAAAAGATCTAAAATTTCGTTCGAAAGTATTTAAATCATTTAAAGGTATAGAAAATGCAGTTTCCAGGATTATTCTAAAGCTACAGTTTGATGGCATAAATGACATAAATGGCATAAATGGCCTTAATGGCCTTAATGGCATAAATACAAAACCCCGTTTTTTATTGAATAGAAATTAAAACGTGACGCGTGTCTTCAACTTGTCACACATAAGGTGGTGTTTGTACAAGCGCTTCCGCTAACACGAAGCTCCGTCTATATGGAGTAACAGTAAAAAACAGTAAAACTTCCAAATTTTAAGATGAAAACGACAAGGATAATTTAAGGACGATGTCGAATTTCCAAGCATTAAGTGATGACGTTAAAAGTTGAAAGAATTTCTTTGTTTGTGTTAAATCAACATATACACTGTTTCTAGTTAATTCGATGTCCCCGTGTTGGTGTCAAGTATTTAAAATACCCGTGGTTTCTCCTCCTCCTCCAAGTTATGAACGATTTCGCACAACGTTTACATGACATCGTTTCCGAATTCACAATTTGGGCCAAATTTGGACTTTCAATTCACCAATTTTAATAAAAAATTGTACAAAGCACAATTGAAAAGTGCTGATTTCGCATTTGACAATTATTTTGTCAGGTTTGACTAAAATTGGGCAATTTGGACCAAACTTCGAAAGTTCTTCAAATTTCATAAAAACTTGCACAAAGCATAATTGAAAGATGCTGATTTTAGTTTGACAGTTACTTTTGGGCAATTGGGACAATATTTGACCAAGTTTCAGAAATTCTCCGATTTTTATAAAAATTTGCACAAAGCACAATTGGAAGATGCTGATTTTAAATTTGGCAGTTATTTTGTCAAATTTGACCAAAATTTGGCAATTCGGCAATGTTGTATTTTTGAGACTAAATATGTATCGTTGTGTAACGTCCTGACGTCCTCAAGCCAAGCGGCTTCTTGTCTGTTTAAAAATTATATTGGACTTGCAAAGCATCATTAAACGTCTTTTGGGCCAGAGAAAAAGATGAAGTCAACAAATTACCTTACCTTTGAGGATAGAGCGGAATGTATAGCTCACTATCAACTGCTGCTTTCAATTTCGTGACAATGCATTCGACAAGCACCTACAATAAAAACATTTCTATTGTATGTACACTTAAATACGCCCTTACCTAACAAAATCTTGGTTGAAGTTGGTGAAGTGTGCTAACGGGGCGAGGAAATTTATTCTGAACATTCAAAGAGAAATTCTTGAAGAATCTCAATTTTACTATAAATATAGCGAAGCATGGATTAGGGAATTCGTGATCTTCCGGAACAAGTTTCTTAGGAAAATGGAAATTTAAAGGTTTTCTCTTACAAATAATCGATAGAAGAAATTCTTTGAAAAATTCTCTCGCTTATGGTTCCAGTTGCTGCATGAACATTTGTTAATTTAGATGGAAAGTTTTTTCGAGGATATTTGCATCATTCTGGGAAAGCTACACAATAAGAGTGTTGATGTCAAAAAAAACCTCTTTGACGTCTGAGGGCAGTTTTATACGACTGCATAATCACCGTGTATAAATAAAAATTTATTATGTTTAGTAGAATTTTGTCGAATGAAACAGAATATCTTCGAAATAAATTTGGTATCATTTTAGGCAGAATACAAATGAAAATTTTACTAATAAATCGTATCTTATCGGACAAAACAATGTCGGATAAGGTTATCTGCTGTGCGAAGGAATTAACGAATTTTAATTTTCAACAGTATAAAAAACATGAGAGATTTCATAAAACCTGACTTCCTGTATCTCTTGACAAACCTGACTTCCTGTATCTCTAGACAAATCGACGAGATCTTTTGGATGAAGGAAGTATAACGAATCAATGACATAAAAGAAAGCGCAACTCAATCCGCAAAACAGTATTACTAAAGGGTAGTTAAAATCGAAATGTTAGTTCGTAAACGTTATAGTAATTGCTATGTATCCCATGATCACAAATAACGTTGCAAGACAAACAGTTAAAACCTTTCGAATAGTGAACATTTTATGAATTGCTGGAAAGCCCATTGCAGGTTATATGACTTAAGGTTAAGGACTCAAAGACTAGTTACTCTGTCTCTTTAATGATAAAATGTCAACTTTGTAACAGATCTAGCAAATGATGGGCTAAGGCTAAAAACCTTATATTAAAAGCGCCCATAGTGTGAATCTAACAAATCATTTTTACCGAACCGAACGATGTAAACATTCTTATGTTAAGATGCGGACGCTAGACGTAATCGAATGTTTTGCTTCGAAAAATGGGTTTCGAATGTTATAAGTTACATAATAATAGGCAGTGGCAACAACATGAAAAAAGAGAACAAATCAAAACAAACGAAAGCAAGGCTAGTTGATGTTGATTTTGATACGATAAATATAATCAAGTTGATTATGATATGCTGACTGGTTTAAACTAAAATATATATCTTTCTTTGTTCCTAGCCTATATTGCTTTTTTATCGCGTTACAGAAATAGAACCTAGAAACAACTACTATCTTTTTAACTCGTCTGATTAAAAACTCTTGTGAATCTACTCTGGTGGCTTTGGCTTTATCTGTTATAATACGTCTCTTGCTAAACTACTAGTACAGAGCTTTTTCTGAGCAGCCAAATATATCTTGTAAGCTTCTTTTTGTTCATATTTTGTTGACATAGTACTTTTACTAAACATTGAAATCTAGAGGATATATCTTGTATAGTTTCTTGTATTGTACTTAGAAGATATATGTTTCTGCTTCCTAAATTCTGCTGGGAATTCAAAATTTTCAAAATTTAGGTGGGGGATCTATTAAGTGGTGGGACCATGCACGATTGATTTTAGGTGGGGGTTTTAACTTGTGCTGGGACCTCATTTTTTTGGTGGGACCTGGACCCCCCTTGCACACTATGAGCGCTGTTCCTGCCGCATGGACAAAATTGTTGTTGAAATGATAGTATGGATCGTACTAGCATTTTTCAACATTCCGTTGATACCTTCGTACGCCCTCCCTCATTTATACGCCCTCTTTTCCTTTCTTGCAATGCAGCAGTTGAGTTCGGTATGCTGTTCGGAAGGATACGCAAGATCCCTGTCAAAACTAATCTAGTTCATCTTTCAGACGTCTATGCCCTCTTATTAGCCGACTTCTTGAAGTTTCCCTCTTCCCAAATAGTGACGAGATGAGGAGATCGTCAGCTCTTCCCAAATAGTGACGAGATGAGGAGATCGTCAGCTCCTGAGATTACATCGGTAAATTTGGATTCTTTAAGGTGATTGGTTGAAACCTTAACTACCATCCCAGTGGGTAAATTTGTTGAAAAATCTCTACGAAGGAGTGTATTTCGATAGCATTACACACACCATTTCAATAAAAATGCTCTTGTGTGTCACGGTGACTTGTGACGTTTCGACTACTGGCAGTAGGTCGAATATTCTACTATCATATCATAGCATGGTTTAAATTACTTAACAACAAGATGTTCTTAAAATATACTTGAACTATTAAAAATTGTTTTTAAATTCCACAGTAGGGAATTTGAATATTAGAGATTATTAATAATTAGTCATAACGCTGACACGTCTGTGTTCACTCAGCACTGCATAATCTCGGTATAAGAATATGCCGCAGAGGAAAAGAAGAGTCAGTTAATAGATAATAATCATACAAGTTTATGATAAGGTGAAAGAGGAAAAAGAGGGACAAACTAAATATTAATCCTCTTCCGCATTTTACTAACACTGTTCTGTGTTTTACTAACCCTGTTCTGTGTTTTACTGTATGACCGAATCAACTATATTTTTGAACGTGTATAAAGTGAAATGTAACCCAAGCTTAAAAGGAAATCGATTGATTAATTCGAACCTCTAAAAGCGGTAACAATGGTCAACAAGAAGTCTAGTAGAAGGAATTAGAGCTTGGGAAACAGACAGCGTTAAATATATTGAACAGCGATGAGTCGGGCGTATGAGAAACTAATATTTTGGCGAAGAAGCTGAAAATGCCGGTTCTAATCGTTATCAGAAGATGTGGTCGAAAATACCGTATCAGAATACGGTAGTGATGACCAACCCCCGGAAGATAGGATATCGGAGACAAATATGGGCACTCACAAGACACTGAAAAGTTTGTGTTGAGACAAACATCAAGGCGGAAATTTCTCAGCATAAAAACTTTGTTGAATTAAACATGGAGTATGGTTCAGTAATAAAATATTAATTCCTGTCGACTGCAGATTAATGTTCACCGGAAAGAGACACACGGTGACATAAAAGTATGATGAAAAAATAAGAATTCTACAGTTTTGAAAAAAAAACAATAACACACACACAAAACAAACAAATAAACATGCTTATTAATATTTAGAATACCATCGAATCTTTTAGAAAGAGAATGTTATATTCTTTTCTTAAAAAAAACCTTCCTTTTTTGACTTTTGTCTCCTGATCACATTCAAACCACTGAAAACTGAAAGTTAAAAAAGTATATCTCAAAATCTCCAAACCAAGGAAAATTCTCATGTTTATCAAAGAGTTCCCAGTGGGCAAATCTGTTGAAAAAACACTGCGAAGGGGTGCATTTTTATAGAGCATTTCAATAAAAATGATCTTCATTGCAGTGACTTTTTGAAGATTTTGCCCACTTGGGTTAGTTCGTTCCATATTACTTGCAGGGCACTTTAACGAATGCTAATAACATTTGACTGAGCACTACATGAATATTTAAAGTTATAAATGTGGACAGATATGAAATATAGCTGTTGAACAATTATAATGAGAATTTTAATACATTTTTAAAAAATCTGAGGTCATGAAGTCCTAGCGGTGACCTTTGTTGAAATCTTGTTATAAGAGGAAAGTTTTAATGAGATTGGTCTGCGGTGAAAAAAAACTTGTTATCTTCAGTCAACCGAAAAAAGTGCTATGTCATCTACTGGTCAATTCCACCTTTTCTAAGTAAACGCCTTTTTCCTTCTTTTCTGTCAAATAGGAGTAACTGTCGAAAATTACGCCGGCAACGATGATAAGCAAGAATATGCTGAGGAGAACTTGCAAGATGGTGTTCTCGTAAAACAAATCGACAGTTGAACCAATATAAAGGGTCTCTGTGTGACAGTTCCGTCTGTATTCTTCGACGGGATGATAGTAAACTTCGTCTTTCTGCTGATACATACACTGAAACATGTTCTTCACAATTGGATCAATGTTGACGTTGATGAGGCAGTTGATATGCAGGATGGCAGGTAACAGTTGAATAATACGCAGAGGATTTTCTAAACGGTCATCTACAATTTCTTTTTGATACCAAGCAGCGACATCGGCATTCATAACAGCGGCAAATACTTTGCCATGTCGGACAAACTCCAGAACTTCGGCATAAGATTTCGCCGGCATCACTTTCGCGCCATAGTCGAAAGCAGCGACTTTCTCGTCATTTGAATGTTCCAAGACTGACACATATTGATCATAAACCGACAGATCGCCGACACCGGAAACAAAATCCGACATGGTAGCAGTGAGCAGACAGGCAGCCAACACACCCAACACTAACCAGAAGAAAGCTACGAACCGACCCAAGGCTCTCCGCGGAACAACATCGCCGTAACCTACAGTTGACATGGAAACCACACTCCACCACAATCCAGTGGCAATGCCTTTATAAAACGGTTTGGGGAATTCTTCGTTCGTTTGACGTTCGATAAACCACACAGTGCCGCCAAATATAACCGACAATATGACGGAAATCACAAAAATTTGTTCACATGCCAGTAATCCCCGCAATATTTTGTTAGGTAATGAAATCAACGACCGAGGCACAATAACAGCGACGTGGTTTGACGTAAACAGTTGGAAGGATTTTAAATCTTTCCGTGCTAGATAACCATGTTCGATGTGCTTCTTGGTACCAAGGTAAGGGATCCACAAACTATCATTGTAAGAAACGTTCTTCAAATGAGTTTCTCCAATGGTAGTATTCTTGTGAAGAATGCCATGGTAGATATCCCAGGATGGGAGTTTAAAATATTTGACCAGTGGCTTCATGTTAACGGTTGATTTGTTCAGTTTAATATGAGAACCTCTCTTACAGTACAGTTCTCCATTCCTAAACATTTCAGGAATGATTCCATCAACATTTCCATCTTCTGTTGTGAAAATAAAAGGCTTCTCTTCCCAATACACAGCATTCAACAGGGCACTCTCACCATGCGCATGATTTAAGGCGACAGCTGTGAAGAACACCATACCAAGCGACAACCTCAGAATAAGCGACATTTTTAATGAATCTGTTTACAGCACACACAAATAACTGAAGAGCTGTGACGATCAAGGATTTATATCATACAGAGTCTCTTTAAGTTCATTAAGAAAGATCCTTTTTACGCAAATGACTTTTAGTTCTTATAAAACCATAATTTATTCTTTCTATATTGGAATAACTCCATACCGACCATTGTAAGGAATTTCGTTTCTATTGATTGAAGTTATTTCATCAAGTAGACATGAAAAGTTAAGATCACTTTTAAGCTAATCTTTTTAGTGCTACTTTCATCTCACTGATTTGGTCATTTAATGTTCACACAAAGTAAAATGACACCAAACCTGAGAAATGAAAAAGTTTTTCTAAAGTTATGGTTGTCATCGTATGCCAACTTATGACGAAAGCGCCAGATGCTCTCCAGACGTTTTTGTGACTCTCCTGCACTGGGTTGTTTTAGACGAAACCAAATCATGAACAAAACCAGCTAGAACCAGAAAAATAGCTATACCAAGCAATATTTGCACAGGTGCACTTTCCTTAAACAAATCTACCACAGAGCCAGCTTTGATCGTTCTAACATAACAGCGACGACGATATTCGTTGATGGGGTCGGCAAACACCTCTTGGTTATGTTTATACATGCATTCCAGGATCCTTTTAGCAACAGAGCTGACTTTTAAACTCATATAAAAATGAACATCGATATTTCCTGGTAAAAGTTGAATGACACTTAACGAATCGATGTCATCTTTCGACATGGTGTCTTGGTACCATGCGGCGACATCTTGATTAATCATGGCTGCAAACACCATACCATTCTTCACCAGTTCTAACACGTGTTCATACGATTCTGCTGGAACAGTTTTTGCACCGTATTCCAGTGCTGCAATCTTCTGCTCGATCGAATACTCCAAAACAGCGACACTTCGACCGTGCACTGACAAATCATCAATTCCAGAAACGAAGTCGGCCATCGTCGCTGTCAACAAGCAGGCGATTAGAATTCCAATTAGCAACCAAAAACAAGCAACAAAACGACCTAGTCGAGTTCGAGGAGTGATGTCCCCATAACCCACTGTTGACATGGAAACCAAACTCCACCACATACTCGCCACAATTCCCGCACGAAATTGTCGTGGAAATTGATCGTTCGAGTTTCTCTCAATAAACCAAATCATTATTGCGAAGATGAAAGCTAATATAAGTGCAATGGCGAAAATTTGCTGACAGGCTATCAATCCTCGTAGCATTTTATTGGGAAGTGAGATATATGAGGTAGGGACAATGACAGCGATCTGGTGGAATGAAAGGAGATGGAATGAACCCAGTTGCTTGCTGGCTAAAAAGTTGTTTGACTTGTTTATGTATGTCAATGTTGGAATCCAGATAAAATGTGACGATATGTTTTCGTTGCTCCAATTTGACATCAAAAAATTCAAGAACGCTTTTCTGGATGGTTGCTTTAAGTCGAATCTCACAAATGGAAAGGACTGGTCATCGTGACAAAAAAACTGTCCGTTTGAAAACACTTTAGGAATAATACCGTCCACACGACCATGGGCATCGGTAAAAATCAATGGCTTAACCTCCCAAAACACAACTTGAAATATCGGCTCTTCGAATGACACATTTTTTTCACAGTTGAAACTTTTTGTGAAAATAACGAACACAACCAGAAAATACATGGTCGAAGAGAAAAACCTTCGAATACTCTCAAATCATACGGCATTCAGAAACCTATGAATAACACGAGTTCTATTGGCTTTCATAAAAAATTCATCAGCAGGTCAAAATACCATAGTTCCCAATACAGACATTCAATAGATTTTTCCAACTGGAAAAAATGAGAAATAATTTCTAGAATTGATGTCACACTTAAAGCTACAATGCGCATGCAATATGAGTCACTCTTTAGTACTATTGTTTATTGTAGTTTACCAGGTTAGCAAGCATTACAAAAATTCATGAAAATTAACCATTTATTCAAATCCTCCACACATTCAGACTTACTAACAAACTCAAAGACGTATTCGAATTTCCTAAGGGTGATTCAGTTTTTAAGCTTGGTTTCCAATGAAATTATTTTTGTTGCGCAACCGTTTTGCACCACTCTGTTGTGCAACAAGTGTAGAAAATTGTTGGAGAGATAGATTTTTGTCTGTCCCTGCAACATAATCTTTTGATGCACAACATTCAGACCGTTGTGCAACAGTTGTTTTCATCATACGCAAAAGTTCTGAAAAACGGTTGTGCAACAAAAATAATTTTATTGGAAACCAAGCTTAAGTTTTGATTAGGAGACAATCTACTGTTTAAAAATATCTAAAGAAGAAAATCACATTCAAAATGATTTCGTTGCTATCCTCTATTTTTAAACTCCATTTTTTCATGAATAAGTAGTAAGTAGTAAAATATATTTCTTTTAAATTTTTTTGTTTATAGACTGTTCTATACACTCCATAATAACTTTGTGCAGTTAGTATCGCAGACTCTTAAACGTGATCCAAAAACTGGCATTTCAACTGGAAGAGTGTTTTTTAGAAATCCAACAATTTCCTAACCCTGATAACTTAAAAATTACTTTCGTGTAAATGCGAGATATTTTGTCCTTTCGTCGTCATTCAGATTATTTTAAAATGCTGTGAAAATGGAATTATACAAAATCTTGTTACTTCATTATCTCTCGTAAACATACAGTCAATATTTTCTCATAACTTATTGAACGATTCAACATAGGAGATCAACGCGCTTGTTGTTCCATGGACGCGCTGAATACAACATTTTGTTAGCATTCGCTCAATAACTCGTCCGATTAAACACGACAAAAAACAACTAATATTGGCGCGTCATTCCCAAGTAACGACAGTGATACATTTTTATATTATTACACATTAAATAAAATTCTTCGTTTAACATGAAGATGTTTTACATTATAACAACTCCCAATACTATCATAATCACTACAAACGAAAAGTTTTCTTTCTCTCAGCATTGAAACAGATTAAAAAATAAATTCCTAACAATACAATCGAATATTCGTTGGGATCATTGCTTTACAGTGCTTCTTGTCGATCAGTTTGTACAAGCGGGAGCCTGTTGGGTTTCCTGCAGAGCAAGAAGATGTCATACGCGACACCAGCAAAGAAGAGACAAATAACCAACACCAGAAGAATTTGAAGGTAGGTGCTGTCTTGGAATAACTCGTAGATGGAACCAACATACAAGGTTTCTGTGTGGCAACTGCGCGCATAATGTTCTGTTGCTTTGTGATACACCTCATCACGTAGATTGTACATACAGGTGAACATGTCCTTCACCGCTTTGCTCGCTTTCGAACTGAAGACAATTCCAACATGGAGGGACGATGGTAGTAACTTCACTATCCTTAGTGGACTTTCATGTTCATCGTTCAAAATATCCCGCTGATGCCACGCCGCAACATCCTCATTCATCAGACCCGCAAACACTTTCTGGCTACGGACTAACTCTAGAACGTCCTCGTACGATTCAGCAGGAACAACTTCGGCACCGTAATTGATCGAAGCAACTTTTTCATCTATGGAATTTTCAAGAACGGCAACAGGCTTACCATAAACATCCAAATCATTGATCCCAGAAACAGAATCCGAAACAGTGGCAGTCAGCAAACATCCCATCAAAACGCCCGTGAATAGCCAGAAAAAAGCAATGAAACGCCCCAGAATGGTTCGAGGTACAATATCACCATAACCAACAGTTGTCATAGAAACTACACTCCACCATAAACTTGCAAATACACCTTTATAGAAAGGCTCTGGGTAACCATCATTTGAGCCTTTTTCCACTAGCCAGACAAGGAGAGCGAAAAACACGAGTAACAAGAGGATGATGACGAAAATCTGTTTACATGCCAACACTCCACGCAGTATTTTATGTGGTAATGCGATATGAGATCGGGACACAATAACAGCGATGTGTTTTGAAGAGAACAACTTGAAGACGGTTTGTTGGCGCTGTGCGAGAAACAGGTTCATGGACTTTTCATCAGCAGCTAAGGATGGCGTCCACACAAGGTTATCTTCTGGAATGTCTCGTACCAAAGTGTTTTGAAATGTGATGTTCGATCGCAGCGTATCGTAAAACATTTTTCTAGAGTTCAATTTCAGTTGAAACCGCATGAATGATTTCGATGATATCGTCATGTTCAGTTTCGTGTAGGTTGTGTTTTTGCAATAAAACTCACCGCTTGAAAATATTTTAGGAATTATCCCATCGATCTCGCCACGCTCATTGGTGAAAATGAACGGCTTCACTTCCCAAAATACTGCCTTCAACATGGCATCTGTATCATCTGAATGTTGTGAGTCCACATCTTGAGCACATACAACCGTGTATATGCTTAAGACTGTGAAAAAGGTGCCTAGCAATAGAGCATGCGACATACTAGCACACATGGAAGGTTAATCTTCACGACACCGCAGAAAGAAAAGGTGGAAACCTCAATAAACTATTTGATGAAAAATGTATGACAGAGAAAAAATCATGCCGGGATTTACATAACTTCCCTTTAATAAAAATTCATGAAGATTTTAAGAGGTTTTTTTTCCAAACAGAAGGTGTGCAACAGAAGGTCTTGCATCATGCTGGTTCTCTGATGGATTATCAGGACAGCTACTAGTAAACAATACATCATTTTAGAATATTCATCTACTAATTAAAACGTATGTTGAAAAACAAGAATAAATTGAGTTTGTTGATTGCGTCGTCATAAAAAACACTGAAAAATTATTTATGCAACAGTTTTATATTAAACAGTAGAAGCTTAATGAATTGAAGGTTTTAAGGCATGTAGTGACAGCAGCGTTCGTCACTGTTACAATACGTCCCAAAACAATGCCAAACGATTTGAAACTTTTAAATAGAGAAACTTCGAAATTTAGTGCAATTTATGGGCAATGGCTCAAAATAAGCACTTGTAATTTTTGCGAATAGTTTTTTTTAAAGTATTTAAATTTTCAAAAATGAAACATAGCCCCTAACCTGCAGATTAGCACCATTATGTTTTAGAAGCTCGCTAAAATACTGACAAGGGATGACGTAGTAAAGCTTTCATCCAAAAAGCATGTAAGAACTCAATGCTGTTCTCATCTTCAGTGTCGACATACCAGTTCCACTAGCCTAACATCATAAGTTTAGCTAGCCTGAAATTTTTAAACTCTCATGGATATTTGGAAAAGAACTTTGAAGACAAAAATGTAGCAGTTGTCGTCAAGGGAACAGTACTTTTATTTAAACTGGCACAGTATGGTCCTCCTTCTGTTTTTGATGACGTTGCAAAAACTCAAAAAACAAACCCAGCACAAAAGACACACAGATACACCCAAATAACAATTGCATAAACAAACTTTCTTTAAAAAGTTCAACACTGCTGCCAATGTACAATTTTTCAAGGTGACAAAATCGCTGATAAATCTTAAATGGCTGCGAGTAAACCTCATCTCGTTGGACGTACATACATTCAAACAACTTCCGAACGCTATTGGATACATTGTGAGAGAAATAACTGTTAATGAACAGGTTAGCAGGAAGGATATTAATGATACGCAGAGGTACATTAGATGAATCATGGATTTCATGTTGGTACCAGGCAGCGATGTCTGCTGCGATCACTCCAGCAAACACTTCTCCTTCACGCACAAACTCAAGAACTTCCTCGTACGATCGTGCAGGGACTGCGATGGCATCGTAGTCTTTACTAATGACTTTCTCCTCGAACGAATTTTCTAAAACAGCTACTCGCCTCCCGTGAACTGTTAGGTCGCTAACACCAGCCACAACATCCGTCATTGTGGCAGTCATCAGGCAACCAATCAGAACGCCAATCAGTAACCAACAAAGTGCTATGCAACGGCCTAAAATAGTTCGCGGGACAACATCACCATATCCAACAGTTGTCATGGAGACGATACTCCACCATATTCCAGTGCCTGTACCTTTTAAAAATGATTTTGGGAAGTTCTCGTTGACAAGCCTTTCAATCAGCCATATTGTGATACCGAAGACGGCTGATAAAAGGAAAGCTATGTAAAAGATCTGCTGGCAGCTGATGATTCCGCGCAATATCTTGTGTGGCAATGAAATCAAATACCTTGGAACTATCACGGCAAGTCCCGACAACTGGAAAAGTTGAAACTTTCGGAAATTTTTCAATGTTTTACAGTTGTGAAGGTCGCCAACTATTGGTAAAAACACCGCTCTATGGTTTTCCACTTCATCCAATAGTGTGGCATTCTTCGCATCACATTTGAAACGTTTCGTGAAATACTCCCTGGAACTATCACCAGCTGTGAACGATACAACTTCTACATGACTGTTATTTTGAGGCGGTATGCAGTGCTTTTGTCCCATTTCAAATGCTTTAGGAATAATACCGTCCAATTCCCCATTTTCATTGTAAAAAATAAATGGCTTCACTTGCCAAAAATATCCTTTAAAGAAAAATTGGTTGAAGCCAGAATGGTGTGAGGTGCTGGCATGGTGATACATGCAGAAAAGTAGTGAGATAATCAGCATTTTGCGTCCTGTATTTTCGTAGAGAGTTTAACAACAGGCGTAAACCCGCCGAATGTTAAGGACATAATTTCTAAAATTTTATTCCAATAGGAATTCAAATTGATTACGTTTAGAAAAGAACTTAATTAAAAAGAAACCATTGCAACGATATTAAACTTTTTCTTATCTCATTGTGTGCAATAGATTCAAGAAATTCATTGCAAACATTCGAAATTATTTTCAAATTTTTGTAAGATGTTTTCAGAAATTTTAATGGAATTAATACATGACTTTAAAAATAGAAATATTATAGAAGCACTCCTAGTTCTTCGACGATGAAATAAAAGACAAACATAGCTCACTCAAGCAGTTTTGAAAACAATTGCCAAAAGAATTTTATTCATTAAGTTCTTTAAAAATTCTTCTAAAGAATAACTGGGTTCTCGTGATAAAAGTTTCGAACACTTTTGAAAAATAAGTTCATCCATTATGCAAGAAAGTCATAAAAAAAATCAATTTTCAACAAGAGAGAGAATAAGCAAACATAAATATTTCAAAACCTGGAAAGTGCTTTTCTTGTAATGCAAAAACACTAAATCAAAACAAAACCCACAAGCTTAACAAAAACACTATCAGCAATATCACGTGATCAAAACACTTCTACCTTCTTCATTCATTTTTACAACAGGTTAATTAAAATTAACCAATAACCCCACATACCTTCTAAAAATAAAAGTTTGATTAAAAATCCTCCAACATCACAAGTTAAAATAATCTCACCACTCACAAAGTTACAAACATGTCCTTCTCATAACGTTACGCTTACGATACATAACTACTTTTGTTTTCTCCGTTGTGAAGCAGATCCATGGTTACACTCGAGTCTGCTTTCCCTGTTTTCATAGGGTTCTTTTTTGAGTTCTTTCTGTTCCAATAAAACTCAAAGCCAACTCCTATCATTACAAATAAAATTATCGTAGCCAAAAGAATCTGTATGAAGAGATGCTGAAAAAAATGTTCCAATGAATCAAGGACCAGTGTGTGTGTGTGACAGAATCTGCGAAATCTCTCGATAGATCGTGTGTACACTTCGTCTTTCATCTGATACATACATCGAAATGCATTCTTTTGAACTTCAGTAACATTTACTGAGATGAGACAATTGATATATAAACTGGCGGGAACTTTTTGGACAATTCTCAAAGGCCTACTGCTATCATCTCCTTGAATTTCCTCTTGGTACCAGGCCGCAACATCAGCATTCATCATGGCAGCGAACACTTTGCCATCACGTACTAACTGCAACGCGTCTTCATACGACGGTGCAGGAACGATTTTAGCGCGGAAATCCTCAGACGCCACCTTTGCCTCAACAGAATTTTCAAGAACAGAGACTGTTTTCCCGTACACGTTCAGATCGTCAACGCCAGTAACGATTTCTGTCGTCGTGGCGGTCATTACACAAGCAATCATCACTCCAATGAAGACCCAAACCATCGCCACAACCCTTCCTAATAACGATCTTGGAACAACATCCCCATATCCAACTGTTGTCATAGATACCAAACTCCACCAAAATCCTGTCCCAGCACCTCTTATGAATGATTTTGAAAACTCTTCATTGTGCATCCGTTCTGACAACCAAATCATTATCCCAAATAAAACCGACAGCAGAAGTGCAATTATCATTATTTGCCCACAACTTAAAATCCCACGTAAAATTTTATTAGGAAGGGATATCAATTCACGGGGAACTATGACAGCCATTTCTTTAGATTTCAATAACTCAAACGAGCGCAAGCCTCTTTCTGTCTCGTATTTAAGGGCAACGCCTTCATCAAATGATATAACTGGTGCCCAAACTACCGTCTGTTTAGGGTGAAATTTTGAAAGACGGTCTTGTCCATAGGAAATGTTTGACCTTAATAAGTCATAAAATGATTTTCGGCTATCTTCTTTGAGAACAAAATCAAGGAGTGTTGTGTTTCCAGTGCAGTAACGTTGACCTTCACGAAACATTCGTGGTATGATGCCATCGAGAGTACCGTTTCCATTTGAGAATATGAATGGTTTTACTTCCCAGTAGATTGCTCTTAATAATGGTTCACCAGCAAAAGATAATGTTGGGATCAAGAGCATACAAAAAACTCTGTTCATCTTGGCACAGTTAAGGCAACATGAGAAATAAGCTCCAAGCGACCAGTTAACGAGGAAAAAATTTCTTATCAACGGTTTATACACGTAACACAATAAAAATGTTTAATAATTTAAAGGGAAGAACTTAGTGGTGCAAATTTCTTTTTATTTCATCTTGTTAAGTGCATTGTAAATCAGCTGTTTAATATTATAATACTGCACGTTAAGTTTTATTTTCATATTTTGTCTCCTGGACAACCACAAAAGTGAACAATCATTTGGACTTAAAGGTGTAAAAAATTATGATCACCGCAAGGAAGAGGAACAATGGACCTAAGCTGTTCCAACTAATGATAAGGAGGATGAAGACTAAAAACCATTAAATAGCAATAACACAATAGAAAAAAAACAGTCGGCAGAAACTTTCCAGCCGGTTTTTGGAAATAGACTTGTTGTGATTATGTCTTGATTAGAAATTAACAACTTCATCATCATTCAATTCCAAAATCAAGTTTTACACAAACCAAAGCAAGCATTTGTTTGCATAACAAATATATTTTTTTTAATCTACATTTTCTAAATCACACTATTTGGCAAATCCAATTCAATATTTTCGACGTCATATCAGTTACTACTGAAGATATTTTTTTTTTAAAGATATTATTTGCTTCACACAAAGCTTTGTTGAAGCCTTTGTTGTGTGATATGCCAATATAATAATTTTGTGATCGATATATATAATAACAAAACACTAATGGATATAGCTTGATATCTATTGATATCCAGTTTGATAATTAACTGACCTTTGTTTGTTTACTGTCTTTGGTGATGGTAGGATAGTCATCAACAAGTCTTTGAAACAAAAAAGCAGCGAGCTTAGTTTGTTTGGATGAGAGCGGATCCCACACATCTTGCATAAGAACTAAAACACAAAGTATTGAAATTAATTAGGAAAACAAAAGCCCTCCCGAAACTATATAATTCTTCTATTTTTCAACAACATCTTTTACGTACATCCTATCATAACTAGGAAGAATGTATCATTTGGTTAAATTATGAAGTACACTAATGAGTATTAACAAATGAATTAAAGGAAATGGTATCGTAATAACAAGAAAGATATCCCGTCGAACTTTCTTGGTTCCAGCTGTTTAGGATCATGCTATTTAACTCTCTCGGTGTTCAGCAACAGGAAACGATTTGCACAAAAATTCATGCAAACTGAACTAAATAGTTTTTCTTGAAAAATGGGTGCTGTGATATAACTTGACTAAACTCGTGACCAGCCTTAAATCCTAAAATATTCTCTCACTAGCTTGTGTGTTTATACAAGTACAAAGAATGAACAAAATTAAGTTTTGAAAACAAAATATTTAAAAAGCATTTTTAAAGTTATTTAAGTTCATTAAGTATCTGTCTTCGTTTCATTATAAGAAATCTTCATTTTTCAGTTACACCTCTGCCTTTATAGTGCCATGATTTAAAACTGACCTGTTAGTTTTGGGAGTAATACCTTCTCTATGATATTTGGAAGTAACTTCAAATCTTCGTCATCTCTTTCTAATTTGCCTTCATGGTCACCATACAAGATTAATGTTTGGAACCATTCCATGTCTTCAAAGTCTTTACAACCCTCTATCTGTAAGGTTTGAATGGAGAAGGGAAAGAATAGTTCTCCTCATATTGACATGGAATTACAATGATGTCTTGCTATTCATCATTGTTGCAAAAATGCTAAACAATATCAACACCATAATATATTTCTGATCTCACCTCCAGAGGGTTCCAATTAAGCAGTTCAAGTTTTATAAAAGGAGAAAATATTTTGGGTAAACAAAGACCTAAGTAGGTATCCTTGTACGAATCATTAAAACCGTATTTCCACTGTTCAAATCGTGACATGATTTCTTGCATTGACGAAAAATCGCTAACAACATCTTCAAACACCTGTTTGGCTTCATTCATTATTTTTCCTAGAAAAATACAATGAACGAGGCAAAGTATAACTTTAATAATATATTTCCAACATAGACGAAAATAATTATTTTCATTGATTTGTTAAATCATAATGATGATCTTACCTTCTTCTGCTTCGAATCTCAAGCTGTCAGCACTAAGCAATTCATCGTCACTAGACATGCCTTCATAGTGGATCACATCAGCTGCTTGACGTTTTTCACGTCTTCTTGATCTTCTCCCTTCTCGTTCAGCAATACGTCGATTTCGAATGTTGTTAATACGTTCAGAATCTTAACATAAAAATCAACAAATATCTTATATAATAAACAAATAAAGTGGAACCTGGTAAAACTGCCATCCCTAACAGACAAAAGCTCTCTTAAAAGGACTTGCTTGAAACCAAATTAGTTTCTGATTTTCAAATAGTGTTAGTAACGAAGAGTAAAAGAAACCCACGAATATAGAAATGAAAAAAAACAATATACATTTTGTTCTACAAATTCATTGTAGCTCTTCATGCAACATTTTCACATTTTCAAAATTCTACTTTGAACAAACTACTAACAGTGACCACTTTTTGATGTGGCTTAAAAGAATGTCACTAAATGTCTTTGTGACAACCTGCTCATTTTTATTATAGCCCCCAAAAAGGTCATTAATTTATCATTTACTATCAGAACTAGAAAATGTTTTTGTAAATATTTTTAATTATATATAACTGATAGATTTTTGACAAGATTGTGAGAATTTACTATGGCTCTGAGTAAAGAAAGAATTTTAAAGGTAATACTAATAAAAATACTTTACTTAAAAAACTTACCAGTGATTGATTTTCCAGCTATTTCATCGACTTCATCTTTAACATCGTTCTGGCGTCGTGATACAAGTTTTTCCGATTTCTTTTGCAGATTCTGATGCATGGCATTCTCAAAGTTGTTGATCGCTTTAAGCTACAAACATTGTAATAGTTACGAACAAAAAGGACACATTAATGCTTTTTAAGACCTTTTCAAGAAAAATGTGTGCTCTTTCAAAAATTTGGGCATGCTTAAAAAAGTTTCTTCTAGTGTAACAAAGAATTTTCCAGAAAAAATTGCCCTGGGATCCATAGCATTTTCTATTTGAATTTGTATTAACCATGTTTCTACTACTTGGAAATGCAAATCATTCTGGATTCTACTTTGTCTAATTCAAAAAACCAAAACTCATTTCAAACTTTTTCATGAATGTGTTTTTTTTTGCAAAAAAGTAATTTGAATGTCGATCTCTTTCGCAAAAGCATCAAAGAATTCGAAGATAGTCGTCGATTTCACCTTTTCGAATGTTCTATTCACTTTAGCGGGAAATTTCAAATTGGTGGGATATTTGCAATAAATTTTCCATAAATGTCAATTAAATTTCAACCAATCCTGTGACTAATGATCAAAATTTTATAAAAACCTATTTTTTCAAAGCTCTCATAAAAATATTTTACCATCAAAAGTCAGGGTTTAGAATTACTTTCTTATAAAACCTAAAATATTCAAATGGTACCTTCAAAAAAAAAATTCTCACAGTAAGCTATTTCGCTGGATCAAACACTTTATAAAGTTGAAGTCAGCCTCTCGCGTAAAAAACAATGAAACCCTTAATATATGAAACTTGTCCAAAGCATTAAATATCACCTTTTCATTAAAACATCCACATAAGTCTTTTACAAAACCTCGAATATCTTGATAGAAAGAAAACTGATCGCTGAAGTCAACAGATTTTCTTTCTAAGCTCACGATGTTCTCTTTGGATGATTCTAAGTCAAATTTGATTTTATCTCTTTCTTGCTGATGTAAACGAAACAATTGTTTCTTTGTGCTCAAATGTTCCTTCAATTTGTTTACAACAAGTTCAAGGTTATGCACTTGAGAATCCGCAACAGGCATACAGTACATAGAAGAATACATTTGTGGTGCGTAACCAGCAGGCAAAGACGCGGAATACTGCAATGCTGAAGTCAGCAGGAGTGAATCCATCTTGTCGGGCAAATTTGGACCATATTGTTCCGGTTGTTGTGTAGGGATTTGACTTCCTTTCTTAATTTGTTCATTTTCCCATCGTTGAAATTCTTCATCGTCATTGTCCTTTTCATCATTACTCTCATCATTAGCTTCTTCCAGTGCTTTGGCAACTTGTTTTCTTCGTTCCAAAGCTGGATGTGAGGATGTAGCAGAACCTCTCATTTCCACTCGTTCATCATCACTACTATCGTCCATTTCATCTCGGACAAGTCTTGAGTTTTCAGATGGAAATCTTCCAGTATGTTTGTTTGAATTTAACGGAATATAATTTATCTGGTTGCCAAATTGCCTTGCTTGTTCCCGCTTTTTCTTCATAGCATATATCGTAGCCGCATCCGGTATATCTCCAGAGTTATTAAATCGATGCCTGATGTTAAACTGTATTGTATTTTCATCGTCATCATCATTATCATCATCTTCATTTGGAAATTTTATGACAGTACTTTGATTGACTTTCAAAAAACTATTTGTATTTTCATCATTCTTCTTTCCTTCAGATGTTTTCGATTTCTTTTTCTTTTGTTTTTTCTCTTTTTTCATCTGATCTCCCAAATTCAAACTAGCTTTTGAGCGCCGTACAACAAACTCATCCTCTGTGTTCAGCTCATCATTGAAACTCAACACTGAACTGTTCTTTTTCATTTTTGGTTTACTTCTGCTAAGAACTGGAGCACTTTCAGAATGCTTAAGAGTTGTTGGCTCAGTAGAAATCTTATCTTTTTCTACTTCATTTTCATCTTCATCACTACCAGTGGTCATTATTTTGGAACGAATGTTACCACGCTTTGAAGTTTTACGAAAACCACCAAGCATTTTGAGGGATTTTAGCTGAAAAATAAACAAAATTATTAAAGATTTAAGGAAACTTGAGAATTTCTATCAATAATGATAAAAAGCTTGTGTTTGGTATGCATATTATATGACAATATTCTGTATTATGAAACAACTGTCAATTTTCACATCACAATTTTAATTGCTTTAGAGAAGGAAGACTTCGCTAACATAGAACACTTGTTGACAAAAACTTCTATCATGGTTGTTTGTGTGTACGCACATGAGAGTAAAAGTAATAAAACTAAGCAAAAAAAAGTTCTGTCTCTTCTTTTGCCAAAATGTCCATTTAATGCATCAACATTGTGGAATGCATCAACATTGTAGTGCTATCAGGGTCTAATCTAGAATGGAAGGGCAGCATCCGGCAGAAGGGAAAAGGGCACAACATGAACAAAGGGCACTTTTTAGGAAAAGGGCAACCTGAGTTTTAGTTCGGTGGATTAAACCTGTGACACCCTCTATACAAGAGTGACGCTCTTTCGGCCTAGATTAGAACCTGGCTATTAAATGATATTCAACAACAAAATATCAAAAAGTTATTTGTCAAAAAAACATACTTTAGAATTGATGATAGCTAAACGATGTTACAAAAATTATTGTGACAGTCGGTTTCTTATGATTCAGTGTCAACCAATAACAAGACTAACACAAGAGAGTTCAAACAACTTATTAACATTATTTACATTATTTACAAGTCTTTATGAAAATCTGAAATTAACTTGTAAAATACACCAAATACCATCTGTGTGGCATATCTGAATAATTTTTTTCTATTCACCAAAGAGTTTGAAGGAAAATTACTTCCCTATGTTATATATACATAGCTATTGTCTTGAACATTGTAGTTTGCACCAGTTTGCATGATGATCATAATATATTACTGTATACATATTTTTTACATCCTCATACTATACACTCGTAGAATGCTGTTTTGAATCATGAACAAGATGTGATCATTTTTCTAGTAGTTAAAGGTATCTTTTATCAATTTCCTCATGGTATTACCAACTGTCATCTCTGAGTAATCACAAGCCTGTATCGTTATACGATGCAAATACGGTTGTACATCGAAATACTGGTCATCAAATATATTAGTCAAGTCTGGTTCGTTCGGCATCTTGGGAACATATTCTGGTTTATTGATAAGTTCACAGATTGTTCTGATCTTTTCATTCATATTATCTGTTAACTTTTCACGCAGTGATTGTCTGTCATTTTCGCTTGTCAAGGTGACAATATTAAATTTAAGTATCCACATTTCCCAAGGCACTGATTCGGTTGGAAACGGCCATGGACTTTTTCGTTTTTGATAAAACTCCAAGGATAGTTGCCCACTTTTGTTTTCGATATTCTTTATTAACTCTTTAAATTGCTTGGCATACTTTTTCACGGTTGCATTCAATTGATCACTAGAGCAACGAACATAAGTACAATCGATGAAGTTGCAGTCAACATCTTCAAATCCAACAGTGCCAATTGTATAGGAGCCTTGTTGTTGGTAGTGAAACTTCCCTGTTGACCGGTGAAACAATAAAGTATGAAGAATTCCACAGACAACTTCTTCAACCTGATTTAATTCGAGAGTAAATTCAAATAGGTGTGACCGAGCATTCATGTTCTGATATTTCTAAAGAAAAAAATTTGAACACACATAACTGAATCAATATATAAGTAATGTCACTTTAGTGAATAAAAAAGGTTATTGATTGGTTAAAGCTGGAGAGGATAAGAGCAGAAAATAAAACCATCATCTGCTTTTGATCTTTGTTTCTGAGATGCTGTTGTTGGCAGTTTTCGATGATGTAACTTCCAAAAAAATATTTGTCCCGATGAAAAACAATGAAAAACTGACACTACATGCTTTCTACTACGATATTATTATCTGAAACTTCCCATGTATTTTATTTATGATTTCAATATATTCATCAGTCACCAAGGGATTTGGCAAAGGAGACATAGATACCAGGTTTAATAAACAAAAATGCAGCTGCAAATCATGCCAACAACATGTTCAAAAGGAGATGAACATATTGTTGCGTATATTCCAAAGAACATTAAGCATTCTAAGGCTCTTAAACCCTCGATGGAAGCAGGAGTGGTTACAAAAAAGCTGAATTGTAGAAATGGCTATGGACTGAAAACCCCATCCCATGCCATCCCTCAAGTGTAAGCACATAACTGTACAATCCAAAAGCAGTGGTACTCACAGAAGACAAGATTAGCAGATTAGTAGTTTGACTAGTATGCTGGTACAGGAAGTAGATATGTGACGGTTTGAGGGAAAATCATAACAAGTGATAATTTCTAATAAATTTATCAGTAAATTACTGGTTAGAAAACAATAGATTTAATCAGTATAATTTGTTTGATTTATCAGTAATTCGTTTGACAAATCAGTAATTATATACTGATACAATAATGGGTAAATACTGATAAAATAATCAGTAATTTATCAGTATTACTGATTCATCGAACGAATTACTGATAAATCGAACAAATTACTGATAAATCGAACAAATTACTGATAAATTGAACGAATTACTGATTAATTATCAGTATTACTGATTATTATTGATAAATTTCTGATAAATTACTGATTAATTTATCAGTAATATCACTTGTTATGATTTTCACTCAAACCGTCACATATATTATCTTTAAATACAGGATGTCTTGGACACAACTTAAATAGAATTAATACAATTAAAAGCCGATAAATGTCTGATATTATAATATCTGGAAAATGGAAAAAGAGAAGTTTACTTTTCAAGAATGATGAAAAAGTGGGGAAAACAGCAAGCAAAACCTTTTACCCTATTATCTCGGTTAAGGGCGCCCCTCACTTAAGAGCGCAGTGCGCCCTTAAACGGAGCAGCGCGCATGCGCCCTTAACCCGTCCAAAACATGAAAAACATCACGAAACTATCAAAAACCAAAATCAAGTATTTTTAGTTAATTCTCTTGAAATAATCTTCAATTATACATTCAATTTTTTTTACAACAAGGTATGGCCCTTTTAGACGGTATTTGCATGGCACTTCAAGGCCATTCCCATGTTTGTTCTGTCTTTTTCCCGTCACTTCACAACTAATGATCCTACAACATAATGCAGCGGTACAATATTTGGAAATATCACAAGGAATATGCCCGGAATATACAGAACAGGGCAACCGAAAACGTGCATCATACCAACTTGTGGCTGAATGGGCCGAAGAAGCATGGAAAAAGATTGCCTCTGACGACCTTATCCTCAAAGGGTTTCGTGAATGTGGATATATTGAATACAACGGAAGCAATTCAAATTTACATTCGAGACTTCAAAACACAATAAAAACACATGAGGTTCCTGAAGAGGTGATACAAGAAGTGAACGAATATTTAAACGAGATGGTTGCATCACAACTGGAAGAGGAGCAGGAGATTACCGATGAGTCAACAGACGCGGATGGTGGGAACGAGACCGGCGAGACACAAGAAGACAGTGAAGAAGAAGAAGAGGTACATGTAGAAAGCGATGACGAGGAGGTCAATGTAATTGATATTTAAGTGAAAATACCTGTACTTCTTAACACATTTTGTTTTTTAACCTTGAAAAGTAAGGCGACAGAAAAGGGCGCATGCGCCCTTTTCCGTCGTTTTTCTTTCTTGCAAAATTCCCGAAATTTTAATTGTCCTTATTAAGGGCGCAGCGCCCTTAACCGAGGTAATAGGGTACTTGGTATTAAGTATTCATATGTTTTGAGAACTGTACCTGCAGACAGAAAATGATCACTATGCCAACAGATAGGCCAGCGACGCAAAACTTCCAAAGAATTATTTACTTTTGCATACTCAAAGCAAACCTAGATTTTTTTTACTCACCTGGCAGAGTGAGCAAGGTAGGAGACAGAAGAAAGAAAACTGTTAGCCTTCTTTGAACTCTTAGGGGTTGGTAGGTTAGTTGAAACTGCCCCGGGTAAATTATTTTTAAGATACACGTAGGCTAAGAGCTGGGGCAAATTTTGTGGACTTTTGATTTAGCAAAAAACAATTTCATAATATTACAAAAGGTTTGATAAAAATCATGCTCATGTCACCCCAGGGTGAATTTTCGCCCCTATGCAAAATAAGTCATGGATGAAATTTCAGGTTAATAAAAAACATAAAAACAACAAGTTCTCTAAAACAAGCAAAAGCTTTTTGGTATATACAGCAAAAAAAATGTGGTTGTGATGGCAGATCACAGCCCTCTGAATTTGCCTCAGCAAAAAAAATGCCGAGGCATTTTTATTACAAAAGAAACAAAAATTTTATTTCTATTTTGGGAAGAAAGATCAATTATTGCTAAGGAAAGCTTCCTTGAAATAACAATGAATTAATTCACTTCATATTATTTTCAAAGAACTCCTTTTTTTGCAATTTTTTCAAAATTTTTTTTTTACTTGCCATGGAGTTACCTTCGTTTTTCCTCGTTATACTGGAAACAATGTTGGCCTTGATCACTTATATACCATGCTTTTTAGCGTAAGATATTGATCAATCATGTTGCTTATAATAATTTATTTAAAAGTATGTTGACAATTTTTTTATTTATTACGATAGTTGCGCTAAATATCTTACAGTAGTTTTATATTGTTATTATGTTCAAAAAGATCTTCTATGTAAAGATTAACTTTATCTTTCATGTTTATTATACATCTTATCTTATTTAAAGTTGTCTTCATCTCAACTGTTTAAAGGCATTAAAAACATGTTTGTTATGTCTATTTTTATGTAAAAAAGAAAAATAATTGGCATTGGCATTTTGCCGAAGTAGTTTGAAATTGCCTCAGCAATTTTTTGCCGAGGTACTTTTTTCCTAATTCAGAGGGCTGAGATTATTATTAAGGATGGTAAATAAATGCAACCGTATAAGATTTTAACAACGTCAAAACTTGATTGGTTTATTCCAGTAAAAATATTGGTGTAGAATAATGGGTAAGGCCACAGTTATAATACTTCGTTCAGCCTAACAGACTTAACAAAAATAATGCGGAATGTGGGCATTATTCATTTTGCAAACAAAATAATGACATAATACAATGTGCATTTTTAACGATAATGTACTGCAAAGCGGATTTTAGAACAGACCTTTTTATAAATGTTATGAAGTATTACACAATATTAACCAGACATTTATTTATTTACGTTAAATACATCAGGTGTGTTTGCTTCTCTTTTCACGCTATATTAACATCTGTTTAGACAGTTAAGTAAAATAAAGTATATATATATCACGTTGCGACTAGCAACATTTATGTTCAAGATGATTATGTTATTCTAAAGTTTCAGTCACCACTTATGTTGATGACATAGTTTTCTTCTTCTTTTTCATTAAAAAGAAATTGTGAATTCAAATAAAAGAAAGATATTCCATAGATTTTATTCTCGTGGAATATATACCGGATGTATATTTTCTTTTATAGAAGAGCATAAAAAATAGAAACATAAAAGATACATTAACTTGAGCAATGAAGAAGAGCGTTACGGAGATAAGGAGAAATGTACAATAAAACATCTTACAAAGATTCATTAAAATGGAAATATGCCATCCAAGAAATAACTATTACTTTTAATCTCTCAATTGTTTTGACAAATTCCATTTGAATATCTATTTCATTACTATTTGGTACCTATCTACTACAATTTCGTTGCATAGGCAGAGGAGAGATTTACGAAGCCAGGGCAAAAAATCTGAGGAGTTTTTAGTTTAGTTTTTTAAAGATGCTTTTTTAAGTTGTTGTTGTAAAAAGAATGTATTTTAACGCACATTATTTGTCCAAAAATCGTAACGCGGGTGGGTTACGCTGAACAAAGTATTAAATAACTATGGTCTAAATAAAACAGAAACTAAATACTTTATAAATCAATAGTATTATCTGGAACAAGAAGTGTTATATACAAGATTTAAAATTGTAAACCGCAGGGGGGGTTTGCTGTGAACTTATCCTATTATTTGTTCGACTAGTCATTGTTTAAAAACAACGAACCATCAATAAAGGGACCTTTGGAACAAAGGGATTTCATTGAGTAAAAACATCGTTTGAAATGAAAGCGTATGCTCATCATAATGACCATCACTTTTCACTTTGTGTTGACGTTACTGTCTCTACCATTTCTCCATTGACACTCTTCCCCGGTATATGTTCTCCATCGCCTTTATACTTTTTTCTGTGAGTTTTTCTTAGTACCGTAAAATATCCGAACAAGCGCCCAGCATTTATGAAGCGCCCCCACCCTCGAATAAGCGGTCTCGGTTCAATTTGCCGAGATCTCGCTTCAGGGATGAAAATTTTCCATATAAACATCCACAACCGGGCTAGCCCGGCTGAGCGGGCTAGTTTCATAGCATGCGCATACTATTTGATAAACAAAAAAATACAAAGGTGAGCCAGCCCGCTTCCATATAAAGGCGAGATGAAATTGTTTCGGTTAAGTGAGCCAGCCCGGCTAACCGGGCCAGCTCACCTCCATATAAACACCCCCTAACCCTACAATGGATAAATGAAATGGTTGGGACCTTTGTATTCAGCAAAAGACTTCTGGCATGGGATTCTTACAAGGCACACGCGTGACGGAAGATGTACAACTCCGCCTCAAAGAGATCAACACCGAAAGTTTCACCGAAAGTGAAGCTCCTGTTAAGTCGAACAAAATTTTCGAAGCAAACACTTGAAAGAAAGAAATTTACATTTTTATCAGTCGAGTCATGTCTTTTATGTTTCCTTCATTTCTCTCATGTAGAAGTTCGAGTTTGAGGTCAAAAAAGTGTCCAACTTGATTGAGAAATGTTGGAGTGTAGTTAACCGACAAATAAGGAAGCATCGCTTGAGAAAATCGCGTGATTTTATTGGTGATAATATTGGTGTTCTGAATTTCAAACAACGAGCACCTTACTTTAAAGTCCAGTAGCTTTTAAACCATTCATGCTTTTAAACCACTCATACTTTTAAATTCGGGGAAAAACACTTGGAATTTTCAATCATTTTTCTATAAAAACAATTCGAGCTTTGAGCAAATACTCGACCCGTAATATGAAAATTAAGCTCTAAAGAAAAAGACCACTTTTTGCCAAGTCCAAAAAAAAAGTGCACACCTCTTATAGCCGATATCATTTTAAGGTCCCGATTGATTTCTTCCCCCTTAAATGACCTCCCTTTAGCGGACAGGTCAAACTTTTTTGTATCTGAATAAAAAATTTGCGTTTTTTAAAAGACATTTTTATTTCAAACAATGATTAATATTGTTACAATTTATTCACAATTTTAGCTATTTAAGTTTTGATTTATTTGATGGCATTTTCAGGACCATGAAAGTGGAAATTGGAAGGAATGTCTAGCCCGTAGTTTGCTCCGCGGTTTACAGTGTTTCTGAAGAAGGTGAAGCAGATGAAGAGTTTGAAACTCTTCTTGCTTAGCTACGCGAAGATGATGATATAACTGTAGAAGATTTTATCACTTTTGATGATAGCTTAACATCATCGATTGGCCAAATAAATACGGATAATGTAGATTGGAAACAACAAGCTCGAGAAAGATGCTATGCAAGAGGTATTGCCCAAAGTTCCTGTCATTCAAAGCGAAGTTACTTCAGACAACGATGAAGATGACCTCGCACCCCCCAAAAAAACTTTCTGCCACACAAGCCTTGCACAATTTAGACGGGTTATGACAATTTTCGCTAACTCATGAAATAATGAAAATCTAACCACACTGATAACAGAAACTATGAAAATATCGTCATTGAAACAAAGCAGCATAAGAAACGTCCTTCTTAGATCTTGATCAGTATTGGAAGTTTACTTTAATGATGATAAATGGTGATGTCTATATAAACCAAGATATGGACCCTCTACGCTCGGAACAAATAAATAGATACAATGGTTCCTAGCACAACGAGTCTGGAATTAATGCGGTATTTTAGCTATTTATCAACCTGCATGTAAAAGTCGCCTGTTGCTTGCATTTACAAAAATGACATTTGGCGCTCCATTCTAAGACTGACAAATTACAACGGCGTGGCATCAATTCAACGTCGACTGTCGATGTTAGGTCGTTTGCATTGAAAAGGGAAATCAGGGGGATTAGCCAGTCAACGGAGACGAAATAATAGACATTTGAAAGGTAGGCTTGGAAAGAAAAAAAATCGGGTTTTATATGGATATATATTAAAGTTCTCAATACACAATCAACATTTAAATAAATAATGATGTTATAAAAATAATTATTCAATAAGAATATAAACACACTTCAAAGGATCCAAAACAATTCTGATTAATTCCCTTCAACGGTTTCTTCTGGAACATGTTCGGAAGACTCGTTATTCGGTACTTTAACTGTGAAAGCATACGAATTCCTCTTCAGTAGCATGTCATTGCTTTCAAGTTTTGAATGAACAGAGATCAACCGCTGTATTGTTGCTAAGCCACCAGTGTAGATAGAAGATGCGCGAAGGAAGGATACGTCCAAAGCAATGGCCTGCAGAAGAGAAGAAAATGTGTTTTTGTGAATATCTGATGATGAAATATTTTACTTGAAGAATAGAAAAGAGCATACTAAATCCACAAAAAATGACGCGTTGAAGATATTCTCCCAGTTTTCCGCCAACATAACAACGCCACTATGGCGTTCTAAGAATTAAAACATTTGGATATGAGCAGTGGTCCAACATGCTAACAAAAAAAAAATGATAATAATAAATATATCTATGACGTCACCTTTGATGATGCTAGCTATTCTTGAAATGTCGGAAATTGTATATGCCACATTTTCAGGACACAACACAACAGCATTACATTTTCCATCTTCGAAGGGTTTTAGAATTTTATTTTCATTTTCCACCTCTAAACTGGATTGTTGTCTATTATCAACTTCCGTACTGGATTGTTGTGTAGCATCTACTTCCACACTGGATTCACTCACACAAACAAAGCAACGATGAGAAAGCTCGTTAAACAACAGACTTTGATCGTCCTGTGAAAACACAAACTTCTAATACTATCAACACATACAACAAACCGAAAGTAAAAATGTTGAAGAAGCTATTGAACGACCTTTTCTGATAATCCATCAATCAAACAGATTATAGGATACTGATCGAGCCAGGTATTATACATTTCGATGAGATCTTCAGTTGATTTAAACTGGCCCGAACACACTTCATATCTCTTCTTGTCCTGAGATGAAACGAATGAGACTTTTATGTTGGTACTATGTCGAGAAGAAAGGAAACACAGAAATGAGAGCCAAACCTCATCGTACAAATCAGATGCACCAATGTTAACAACCAGATCAAATTTCTCAGAAAATTCAAAATCTTGATTTATTTGTGACGTAGTAAACAAATCGAACACTTGCTCTATTTTATCAAATGAAGGTGTAAAGATTCCTTTGTCGTTTCGAACGCTTCCAACCGACTAAAAAAAAAAACAATACAAAACAGATCGCCACTGTATGAACAAGGAGCTTTATTGAATACAGTTAATTCTTACTCCGAATTTTGCAACCAGATTCTCTTGCAACGAAGATGTAAAGCCTGATATTAATTCGCAACTCTGAAATAAAATCAAACAAATTCAAGTGCAAATATCTTACGGATTGGTCGTTATCCAAAGACATTTTTGCCACGACCAATTTTTCCTGATCACTTTTTATCAAGACTTTTCAACTTTGATAAACTTCTCATGCTGTGCATTCCTCATCACATATTTTTTATCAATACTTACTTCAAACAATTCGCTATGAATTTTTGGTACGATCAAAATTTCTTTAAATATGTTTAACTTGCCGGGAGAGTCAGAATCACATGTTAATATCGGGAGAGCAGGGAGAGGGATGGAGTATTTCCGGTCTTCCTGAATGAGAAACAAATTATTAAATTACAAGCAAAAGACGATCATGATGGTCACACGTGACAATAAAAAACAGTTCTACTTCAGAGGATTCTACCAAGCTCTCGTACAACGGCTGTTCCTTCAGTTGGGCAGATGTGACCGCACATAAGGCCGATGTAAACCAACAAGCCATCTCCACTTCTCTATGATGCTTAACGACACCACTATTCTGATTGGTTGTTTGCTCGACACCACTATTCTGATTGGTTGTTTGCTCGGCACCACTATTCTGATTGGTTGTTTGCTCGGCGTTTTCTTCAGTTGTTAGAATAGCATCAACACTTACATTTAATCTTTCCACTATCTCTGAAGTCAAAGTGCTTAAAAAAACAACAACAACAAAAAAAACAAATGAGAAGATGCACGATATAAAATCTGGTGATGAAGTTACACCAAAACATACCTTAATTTTTGATCGATTGCTTTTTGTGACGTCACTTCAACATGGGATACCTCCCTCAAAAACCTGTCGTTCAGCAGATCCTGATATTTATGAAAATGAAAAGGTGGAAGGCCTGACGAAATCTTAACGATATTACGAGATTCCTCTAAAGGTACATCCTTTTTCGACACTTTAATTTTTGAGTCTCGCTTTGAATTAGCTGGTGGACGGTTGGTATTTGCGGGGCGTGATGTACTCGATGCTACTGGGCGTAATATCGGCTGATGATAAACGAAACTTTGGAAATCACAAACAGGCTAAAATAGACAGTTTAATTATCATGCAAAAGAAACTTATGAATTTCGGATTATGTTTTTCCCACTACAAAGTGGTTTTAAAAAAATATCGGTTAGTATTTCATAAAAATATTTTATTTTCATGACAACGAACTTAAATAAACGAGATTTTGACTTAATCCTCTAGTGTGAAAACCTACTTAACGGAATCTGACAATAAAATCTAATTAAGATGTTCGACACTACCATTCGAGAAAAATGTCGGAATTAAATTTATCCATCAGAAGTTGGTAAATTCGATACTTTTGAGTTCATTTATTATTCCGAGTTTTATACTCCTTATTTTTATGTCTATAGAACAACTTCAAAGAAGATTTTAAGAAAAGATACGTTTCTATCCATCTTTATATCAGCCTTTGTGGAAGACACTGTGATACACAGCAGATGAAACAGCTGTACAGAGGCGGACGATTATTTCAAATATAAATGTTGCATTTGAAGTTTGTTGAACTCACAAAAACAAAGAGTAGAGTTCGATCAACATGTTACGAGTTTTGATTGTATGTTTGGTATTGCAAGCCATCCAGCCACAACAACGTTTTGTCATGGCAACCAATGCTTTCTTGGACGTGGTTTATTGGGAATTGAAACCGTATATTTTCACCAATAAAGAAGGGAAACTTGATGGCATCATCCCACAAATGCTGATCGAAGCGGAGTATTACTGCATGAAGGAGAATGGTACACGGTTGGCCAATTACGCTCTCAGGTTGGAATCGAGAAAGTCGTTTTATCAACTGTCCAGGTCGACTTCATCGTACGGGGAAGGTAAATTAGAGAATGTGTCTTCGGAGAAGGCGTTCTGGGTGCCGGCAATCGCAAACAAAAATGAGAAGAGCAAGGAAATGTTGAAAAAGATGAGTTTAAAAACATTTCGATTAATCAGCAAGAAAGAAATAGCAGTGATCGTTCTCCGCTCCTATATCTCACTACCAAACAAACTTCTCAGAGGTATACTCAGTTGCCAGCAAATTCTCACGTTGTCATTTCTTCTGGCAGCTTTGTTTGGAATCACACTTTGGTTCATAGAACGATTTTTCGACGATCAATTCAACCGCTCGTTCGTAAGAGGAAGTGCGACAGGTCTTTGGTGGAGTTTTGTCTCCATGACTACCGTCGGGTACGGCGATGTTACTCCAAGATCATTCCCTGGGCGAATCATCGGAGTTCTTTGGATGTTTACTGGAGTGATGATTGCGTGTGTGCTGACTGCCACCGTAGCAGACGTGGTTTCAGGCACTGACCTCCAACTGGCAGGAAAAGATGTCTCGGTGCTCGAGAATACATACGAAGAACAAGTGGCCGCGAATGGATACGCAGCAAGGGTGATCCCGGCTGAATCGTACGAAGCAGCCCTTGAAATGGTTCGAAAACAACAAGTATACGCTGCAATGATCAATGCAGACGTGGTAGCCTGGCATCACGATGAGATAACGCGCGGTAGTGCTGATAACCCCCTGGAAATCATCGATGTTTTACCGGGAAACCTATATGTGGATTGTTACGTATCAGCGAATATCAGTGCAAGTTTGAAAAATGTGTTCAAATGTATGTACCTGCAGAAAGAAGAAGTCTACACCAGTTCAACCGAAAAATTTCAACGATACTGTAAAAAACAAGCCGTCTACATCGGAACCATGTCGGAATTTTTCGCCGACAATCAATTCCTTCAAGGGCTGATGTGGACCGTCTCCTTGCAATTTGTTCTTGGAATGCTTTACGAAGTTTATTGCTATTTCCAAAGGAAGAAAAAAGTGCCAAATCCTGAACATCACGATGTGGAAAAAATTAGCCTGAAGGAGACACAAGGTTGAATATGGACACTTGTTAAATTGGGAAATTATCCTTACATCGTTTGCAAAAAACTTCTGAGATCATCATTCAACCATCACCGTTTGGGTAGTGTACTACAATCCACAATTGCCATACGGATCGTATTTTCCTATTGATTAGCCTCGTGTCGGATACGTCTAGCCCAGTTTCCTTTCTCGTTGTTTAGGTTTCCAGTCTATATTCTACTATATCTCATTTTTCTATTGTTGCCATTGCATTGTCTGTTTTTTATTTATATTTTTCACTCTTATATTCGCACAGTAGTGATTAAAATTTGATGTATTATGTCCAGCAATATTGTTGTTCACTTTCCGCGTAATGCTTTTCCAGGAAGTTTAAAATGGACATTGTTAATTTTTGAAAATGAAAACCCAAGGTCAGTTGCATTTACAAATAAATATGTCATGACATTTTGGATTGTGTTTGATATGTTACCACGGCGAAAAGGAAAACTGGGACCAGTTTACCAAATATTTTGCACATGACGCAATTTCAAATAGCTGATTTGAATTTGACAATCAAATTTCATATTTTGGGCAATAAGGTGTTTCGGACCAAATTTGGATCTAAATTGTGAAAGTGGTATACTTCCTATCAAAATTTCATGTTGGTGATTTTATGTGAGTCCCGTAGTGTTGTATATAGATCACCTTTTGAAGGGAAATCGGGATACCCTTGCAACTGTTAAAACCCCTTAGGCTTCTTTTGAAAGGAAATCTGGATATGGTTGCAACTGTTAAAACCCCTCAGACTTCTTGTTAATATAAAACGTGAAATCTTCCGGTAAGCAGACAAGCGTTTTTTAACGTTGAAAACATTGAAATATAGTTATCTGACGCATAAAATTCGTGATAATGTGTACCAGCCCTTACACAAGTTTCTCTGTCATTGCCAATAGCTATAGTAGTAGGTGGATTTACACTAGACAATTTTTTAAGACGATCGTCTTAAAATTTCGCAGTAGAATTTCACGCGGCTCAACTTCTTTTTTTCAGACGACTTTAAGAGTAATCTCAACCAAAAAAAATCGCTTCGATCGAACTTTTTTGTCTAGTAGAGAGATCCAGGTTAAGTAATGAGGTACTGAAGTATTACTCTTAGACAAACGTTTTTTTAGTAAGTCTCTTTTTATTCGTTTTTTTTTTATTACTTGGCTATTTTTGTCTCTCTATTCAACGTTCTACTAGTAGCCTATTGACTTTTTTGCTATCTATTTTCGATATTATCATTTAGCCGACTTAAAAAAACGAAATGAACAAACGGCCAAATAAACGTAATAATAAACGTATTCTGAAAAAGTATCTGGTTATAATATCCCTCGTGTATTCGTCTGTTCAGAAAAAGCTCTCGAAAGGAAACTTGGAGTGGAAATATACCTTTTGTTGTTTTTGGCCACGTTCGATATATAAACAGGTGCATGAAGGAACAATGTGGCAAATAATGCCGCATTCATAAAATTTGAAAAAGCGAAATGAATATTTCATACAAAGACAATAATCTTATTTCTCACACGAGAGAAACCTCAGTAAAGAACAAACTTTACTTTTCTCTTTACGAAAAAGTAAGGACATCGATTTAGGGTACTTTTATTTGCCGGACCAATTGGAACTAATGTTTTTTATTTACATCGTGGTTTGTTTACTGAGCGACCGTATTGAATGTTCTGCTTCGGAAGAATCATTATTGAATGTTGTATACTGGGAGATCAAGCCGTTTGTATACACAAACCAAGATGGTGAAATTGATGGGATTATTCCCAGCATGCTTCAGGAAGCAGAATACTACTGCATGCGAAATGTTAGTAGGACAAGACTTACGAATTTCGCTCGCAGAGAAGACAGCAGAGAGTCGTTTTATCAACTTGCAAGATCGAACGTGCATTATCACGAAGGTCAGTTAAAAAATGTTTCAAGGGAGAAAGCAATTTGGTTTCCAGTCCTTGCCAACAAAGATCGAAAGTCGAAAGAAGTGGAAGAGAAAATCGGTGTCCGGTCGTTTCTACTCATCAAGACCACAAATATTGCAGTCATCGTGCCAAGATCATACATCGCACTACCAAACAAGATGCTTCGAGGTATAGCCAGTTGTAAACAAATCTTCGGATTGGCGTTTTTGTTGGCAGCTTTCTTTGGTATGACCATCTGGTTTATCGAGCACTTCAACAGTAACCACTTCCATAGCTCATTCATCAAAGGGTCTGGAACTGGCCTTTGGTGGAGCATTGTATCCATGACAACAGTAGGGTACGGAGATGTGGTTCTTAAGTCCAGCATAGCACGGTTCATTGCGGTGTTGTGGTTGTTTATTGGTTTGATGATCGCGTGTTTGATGACAGCAACCATGACTGACATCGTATCAGGTTTAGATTTGAAATTAAGAGAACAGACGGTTTCCACTTTAATGAGCTCGAACGAAGAGAAGGTAGCCATATTTGAATATGGCGCAAAAGTAGTATCTGCAAAATCTTATGACGAGGCTATTGAAATGGTTCGACAAGGCAAAGTGTTCGGAGCGATGATTAACGCCGATATTGCTGCGTGGCATCAAAATGAAATTACGAACGACAGTGAAAGCATACCTTTAAGAATCGTCAAGTTACTTCCCGCAAACTTATATGTTAACTGTTACATCTCCAAACAAATCAGTCAGAGGATTCAACACATATTCACGTGTATGTACCATCAACGCGATGAAGTGTACAAAAGCTCTATTGAATTGTTTCGCAGACACTGTAAAACGGAAGTACTCTACATTGGTTCCATGAGCGAATTTTTCGAAAACAGTAAACTAGTTCAGATCCTAACTAGTGTTGTCGGCTGTATGTTTCTGGCTGGCATCAGCTACGATGCATACCAAAGATTCAAGGTTCAAAAATTAGTAAAGGAAAATCACATCGATCATGTTTGATACAGACCGCTATTGATGAAAAAATCCGCATACCTTGACCTGTCCTTTAATGCAACACCATACAGTAGCTGTCAGTGTTTCGTGTCCGGACGAGCTCAATGATTTCCAAGTATTGATCTGCAAGGCAGTATGTGACGTCATAAAAGACGAGCAGCACTGTGCTATGATGTGGAGGAAATTTGACAGACCTACCTTACTGATGGTTGGAGGTTTTGATAGTCGCTCAAAATAAAGGGACTGAAATAAAATATGAGGTATGATCAGAACTGCTTACTCAAGATGTTGACATAAACAAACAAACAAACAAAAAAGCATACCATGTAACCATACAAATCTTTAGGTTGATCAAAGAACATACGGTTTAACAAACCTTCCAGTTGTTTGGGGACTTGGTTGTCTTGATAGTACTCCACAGCTCTTCGTTTCAACTCTAACTTCTTTGGGTGTGTATTTTCATCCATCTAATAATTTTTATTTCAAAATTGATTTTATAAGTATTGCTCGTTAAAATGATCCCGATAAAAACAACATCGAATCAAATAAAGGTTTAAAGTTATGACAAACATTATATGACCGAGCAAAGGTGATGTAAGTTATTAGCTTTGAGGATCAGATAGTTTTCAGGACACAATCACAAATTAACAAAACACTTTACCAAAAAGATAGTTTGTTTTTAATATGTTATGTATATTTAAGCAACATTATTTATGTATATACAATCGAAAAATTTTCAGTAAATAAAACTTGGCATCGTTTGTAGCAGGTTTTAACACGTTACAGTTGACACGTTCTGACTAAAAGCCTGTTTACACAATCATAAAATATTTTGTTATTAATCTGGCAGCAAATCATCGCCAATATCTTCATCTGCGAACTCGTCAATTTCAACCGTTTGACGGTTTCGGCCACCGGCTGTTTTTGGTCTAGAAGGGGCTTCTCCTAAGGGGTCTTGGTACGAAGCATCTACAAAAAAACACAAAGTAAATAATTTCGTAACTCATGTCTGAAGGCAATGAAGAACAACAAGTTATGAATGGAAAAACGTCTGGTCACACTCACCGACGTCGTTCATTCGCTTCGTTCGTCCACTGTTCATTCGTCCGGTGTGATTTCGTTCAGGAGAGAGAGGATTACCACCACTATCTGGTGAAACTGAAACAAATCTCGAAGCGTCAACTAATCACTAGTTCATCACGATGTAGAGTTTTCTGAAGAGTAAACTTACCTAATTCGTCAGGTTTGTCGACGTCAGATCTGGCAGAGCTGACACGTTTTCCGCTACCACGTCGTGTTCCACTTGCAGCTCGCTAAACACGCACATGAAAATGTTACAGAAGCTTAACATAATACCCTTCTGGTTTTTATCTCAATCTTCCTGACCTGTTCCTTTTGTGCTAATGTCTTTCTCAACTTGTCCAATTTAGCAGTATACTCTTTGTGTTCCTTGGTCAAACCTTGATCCTGACACAGACGAACCAAAAACTTCAAACCTGTCAAAGAAATCAACATACTCGTCATGAAATAAAAAGAGGATCTCGAAAAAGAAAAACAGAAAAAAAAACTCGTTTGTTAATTATGACATATAAACTTACAATCTAAGTTTTCAGGGAATTTTTGATGGATTTCTTTGTACGTTTCCATGGCTCGAACATAATTTCCTTAAAAAAGAAAAACTTCTTTTGGTCAATTGCAAAATAACATCCCTTCCTTATTGTGATTACAAACGAAAGCTCGCTTTCTGCCTGACTGTCATCTTAAACTGACACAAAATAAAGTGCACCCTGGGTACAATAAAGCTATACGAGATAGAAGGGCCTTTAACAAATTTTTCAACCAGCCTTTTTCATAGTTTGGCTAGTGTCTGAAGGGAAAATTACTACAAGAAGATATTTGAAGAATCTTTTGTAATTATTGCGAGCAACAACAAAGGTAGAAAAACAAGATCAACAGTCCATAAAGAAGAAGTAAATACAAGAAGAAGTTGTGTACAAACAAGATCTCTGTGAGAAACATTTAATTACAAAACTATAGAAAACCAAAGATCTATACAAAATTCCATAATAAGTATAATTAATGTTAATAAAGAGGTTAAGCTGGCTGTTGTGATTTTTAATTAAAATTGAAGAAAATACGAGAGCAAATTTCATTTTTACCTTTCTTTGAAAAAGAAAAGACGGAAACAAAAACGGTGTTTACAAGGATCAGCAGAAAATACAGGGATCAGTGAAAACAAGGAATGAAAGGATGTCTTGTGAAATTCATCGGTTGAGAGGGTTAAAATAGGATTGAGGGAAAAAGGACTTCAGATTAACTTGATAATCTTGTTAAGAACACAGGTGTTAAAAGTGATCGTAATCTGCATGTCTATCAATGAAGATAGTTGCTCTCCAAATGTGCATGACATGATAGAGCAGCTTCAAAAAGAAGTCAAAGAAATCAAAGAAAAATCAAACATGGCGGATACTCTGATGAATTTTAATAACATTTACAATAGCAAGTATGAAGAAAACAGATTGGTGAAGATGTTACACAATGGTAAGATGGTAGCTCAAAGATGGTAGCTCACTGAGATGATCAACAAACGAACAGTGCTAAATGAGGTCTTCTTTTTTTATATTTCAGGATCATGGGATGATATTCAAGCGCATAAAAACAATATGTCTGTCAAACAACAGGGTAAAGATCTGTTTTAAACATTTTATGCTAACTTTAAACTTTTTCAAAACAACGTCAATGATTTCTTTTTTTGGTCATTTTTTTAAGGCAACGTTTCCATTGACAACAACACAGTTCGAATGTTACGTCGCAAAAAGATCAAACAACATCTACAAAATTTCGTTTCATGTAGCACGTTACATGGATTTCATTTCTGTTTCGATAAAAACTACAAATTTCGCCGCATGATTTGGATGGTCCTGGTAGCTTGTTCAGTCGGCTTTCTATTAGAAAAACTTCACGGAAGTACAGTGAAGTACTTTAAGTATCCATTCACCACAACCACGACTGTCAAATATGTTGATGAAATTGATATGCCTGCCATCTCTATATGTAATCAGAACGACTTTCGAATGTCGAAGATGGAGGGCACACTTCTGCATGAGATGATACAACAGAAGAACCTGCTGAGTCGAATTCATGAGATCAGTGGAGAAGAATACGCCAGCACTATCAAGGGAGCCAAGCACAGGCTTCAAGATATGTTGTATGAGTGCGTTTACAAGAAAAATATATGTACAAGTGTGTACACAAAATCGAATTGTACAAAACATAACTGTACCGAGATACAAACAGAATGTGTGTATCAGACACAGAATTGCACAGCCTCGAATTTCACGACATTCTATCAAACACAAGGCGAAAAATGCCATACTTTTAATTCAGAAAAATCTCAAGCAATCACAGTTTCAGGAACGGCTACAAGTAAGCGGATCGAAATCGTGATCAATATTGAGCATTATGATTATTACCCAGACACCAAAGATTCTGGTTTAAGGCTTATCATACACGACCAAACGGAAACACCAGTACTAATGCAAGGCGTTTCGCTCCCACCTGGCTTCACATCATACATTCAAATTCAGAAAAAAGAGGTAAATTTGTTGAAAAATCCCCGCACAGGAGTGCATTTTCTCAAGAAATATACACACTATTTCAATAAAAATGCTCTTCGTCGCAGTAGCTTTTTGAGAATATTGCCTACTGCAACATTTATAAATTTTCTTTAATACTGTAGACTACAAACTTGAAAAGACCTTACGCAACAGCTTGTGGAGAGAAGAAATTGAAGTATTTCCAATACTACTCCGAACACACATGTTTTCTTGAACGACTAACAGATTACGTTGTTCAACATTGTCAGTGTAAAGATAACTCGATGCCAGGTAAAAATAACTCGATAACTCGATGCCAGGTAAAAATCGTCCAGGTTGTTGATAGTTAGAAAAAAAAAAAAAGTTAGAAAAAAAAATTTTTTTTTTTCGTATGTTAAACATTTTAGGACCAGCGAGGGTTTGTTCATTAGCCAAATTAAACAATTGTACTTGGCCAAAATGGGGTAATGAGTTTTCATATGTTTGGTGAAAAAAAACATGCTTATGTTGCTCTTACTTGTGATGAGTATAATTTTCTTTTTTTTTTTTTTTCATTTTTAGTTGAATTTAAAAAACTTAAAGACATCAACTGCCCAATTGCTTGCAATATTGTGGAATTCCAACCATTATTATCTTTCGCACAATTTCCATCCAACAAATATGCAGATAAAATTGCACAGCATTACAACTTAACAGGAAGTCCACAGGAAAACAGGTTGTTTATAAGGTAGGTGGACTGGAAAACAGGTTGTTTATAAGGTAGGTGGACTGGAAAACAGGTTGTTTATAAGGTAGCGTCGAGAAATATGTGCTTGATCCTTGCTTGCTTCAAAGCGAGATGTTGACAGATATAGCATGTAAGCCATAATTTTTAGAGATAACTTTGTGAGAATGGTGATCTATTTTGAGACGAAAAGTTACACGCTGATGGAACAAACACCAGCATATGATTTGATGATATTCCTTGGTAAGTCTGACCACCACTTGAAGATATTCGGTTGAAAATTTTAAAATTAAAACCAAGCACCACTCTTATGAATGATTCTAAACTACATTTCGCCACAAAAGATAGACGATATAAATGGGAAAATATATATGTTGCTGTTCTTCTTTGCAGGTGACGTTGGTGGGCAACTTGGATTATTCCTTGGAACCAGCATTTTAACATACATTGAATTCTTTGACGTCATTGCAATGATCATTTACACAAAATATTTCGAAATCTTCAAAGCAAAAACAAGAATTTGATAGAAAAACTTAAACTTTGACTTTACCTGATTTTCTGTAACACGTGGCTAACATGAGATGCCATCTTACTTCCAAGGGTCTGAAACAAGATAGTTACCATAGTTACCAACATCTTTTACCTTAAAGTCACAAAAAAGTCGCGAGCACAAATTGTCGCGAGCAAACTGTCGCGACATTTTTCTTTCTGAGGATTCGCGACTTTTTATGCTCGCGACTTTTAAACATTTTCAAAAAAAATATTTCGCAAGTCTCCAGCTATTTTTCTCATTTCCAGAAAGGTGAACTCTGAAGAATTCCCCGCCGAAGAATTATCAGCCATCCTTTAGTTGTATTCCAACGTCTTGTGTCAGCCCATAAATGATTGACAAAAGTCAGTCAATGCAAAAAGTGGGTGTATTCTTATAGAGGAAAATTGCTCGATATTGCTTCAATGTATATATTTTACAGGATTATATGAGTACAATTTTTTTTCAAAATGGCGTCTCGCGACTTTAAATGTACGCGACTTTTATCAGCTTTTCACTAATTGTGACTAAGATTATATCGCAACATAATAAAAATGTAATGAAACATTTGAATTTATCAGGCTACTCACTGAACTTGCACAGCTCTTTCGAAATATGTAATAGCTTTCTCAATAAATTGAGCATCGATGTAATAACCTCCAAGCCACGCAATTGTTTCAATGCATGATGGGTAATAACGATATGACTAAACAAGAAAAAATCAATAAATAAATATGTCATTACTGCATATAACGACAAAAACTGTCAGAAAGAATGTCACTACCTCATACATATATTGAAAAGCTTGCGATTTGTCGTTTTCCTGTTCGTACAACAGTGCAATTTTTTTCAAAACAGATGGATCTGATGGCGTTATTGTCAACAACTGATGGTACCTATGTTGAAAAAGCAACGGAATTTCAGGGAATGAAGCATGCAAATAACATTGGATAAAAATCAATTCAATGATGAATTTTTTACCATTCCAGAGCTTCTGAGTTATTATTAGAAATTTCATATCTGCGATACATGTCAAGAAAAATTAAATGGAAATACAAGATCATTTCAAAAACATTTGCTTTTCGTAACTGCTGTCCTAAATCTCATTATCATATCACTCAAGTTATTGATTCTTCACAAAACAGAAAAGATACAGTGAACCAAGTTGGCAAATGACTTCACCACTGCTTGGTAACATCACGTGCAGTTTATGAAAGCATTCCAAAGCATCGTCATATTTCGTTAATTTGCTGTAACACAGACCTATACAAACAATGACACCACATGCAGGTAACTCAACAAGACTTTCCAAAAAGAATAAAAGAATAAAAGCAAAAGGAAATCATTACCCAAGTTGTACAAAGCTTCAACACAGGACGTTTCTATGTTCAGTGCTTCTATGTAAAACTCTTTGGCTTTATGAAAATCTCCATTTTGAAAGAAATTGTTTCCTTTATTTACCAAACCTATAAAATATCAGTAAAACATTCTTTGATGTTGTAGAGAATGACTCAATAACTCAATGCAAAAGGAACCTGTTCTTCTTCTTTCTGACCTGTTCGAGAAGACATTTGTATGAAAAAATGTTCTTTATTCATTATATTTTATTCGGTCTTCAGTCAGTTTGCTTAACTTTTTTTCACTCACATAATTTTTATTCATTTCATTCATGGTTTGTCTACATGACGTTTTGTTACAAAACATGACCCATGTTAGATTAAATTTTCGCAAAAGAATGATGAAGAATTAATCACCTGCCGGATTGTAGCGATCCGCATTTATTGCAATATCAGCATGTTTATCAGCGAGACCAATTTCTCCTTCCTGAAAAATGGAGACCCTGGTTTTAAATACGATGAATTCTATCATCTAATAGATTAATACACAGTCATTCCTCATATTAGTGGGAAGTTACGAAAAATGTATGCTTACAAGAAAGTATAAGAAAGACAAGTTAACAGCTGCTTGTGACTGCATCTTCGAATCTTTCTTTTCAAATTTTTTCAGAGTTTCAGTGGCCTAAACAGCAATAACAATGACTTTATCGAATGGGATCCTTTAAAAAATGGTGAACAAAATTCATTTTTAACAATTTTACAATCTTGATGATAACTCATCATAATGTACATAGGCCATATCTTTTCCCCCATGAAAAGACTAGAAAAATGCATCATCTACTACTACTATAATGAAGATTATGATTGTGCACGTGGACTGTGTGTATTTTCCCATTCATTATAGATCATAATTGTACCTTTACAAAATTTTTCATTTTAAGGTAGGCAATAGATCTGGTGATTTCCAATTCATTAGCCAACTCAACGTAAGGAGAAGATTTTACGACATCAACACACCTAGATAACAGGATAGAATGTATCAAAGAAGAAACTAATGTCATGTCATGTGATGAGCTGAAACCCTAAACTCACCAATCAAAACCTTCATCAAAGTCTGCGTCAATTACTGGTGCAATTAATTTTGCCGATATCATGATGCATCTTTCTGCTTCAGCTCGTCTAAAGAATAATGAAGATTTTCATTATTTTACACAAGTTCATGAAGTAATGATGTTAGCCTGAAAAACGTAAACATACTGTTTTTTTTCCAATCTACGAAGAGGATCATCTCTAATAGCCTCAAGTATCAATTGTCCAAGATGGTCGTCCTTAAAATCAGAGAGGTTTTGTTAAAATCTCAACAATAAAATTAACATTTATTTAACACCAAATAACTCACTGGCGATGCAGTATACTTTTCATCGTCATCTGCACCCGTTGAAATTTGACATAGTCTTTGAAATGTCTTTTTCATTTTTTCTTTGTCACCAATCGCATAAGCACAAAGTATTAAATTAAACCCTAAACGAAATTATAAAAACATGTTTAGAAAAAAACGAGCATACAGGTAAGTTAAGGTAAGTTAGGCCAAGGTAAGTTTGAATGCATAAACATACCAGTCTCTATATCTGGCTTATCCGACATGATATGTTCATAGGTTGTGATAGCGTCATTGTACTGTCCCATTTTAACAAAAACTATGCCAATATTCTTCATGATTTTAATGCTACATGAATTTGAAGATAATTAAATACAAAAGAAAAATGCTTTGTTTAAATCATAACAAATCTGCACAAGACATCTACCGTATATCTTTATGAGTACTAGGGATTTGATCTAAAGCCATTCTATAAAATTTGACGGTGTGTGAATATTTCCCTTGCTCATAGAAAATATTGCCAATGTTGACACGCAAACGACCAGCATTGCTAAACATTTTATTCTTCACAATAACATTGTACGTGTTGTTAGCTTCTTGATATAACTGCTGCCGGTGATATGATGTAGCAAGGTTAAATAGTACCTAAAAAATTAAATAAAACATTGGAACTCCCAGTGAGCTAACGATGATGGATTATGAACATTACTGTCATTCTTCGCAGGAGGCATATGAAAGAACATCCTTACTGAGTAGGTTATATCTAGATTCATTTGCTCTGCTGTTTGTGCTTGATCTCTTTGCCTCACAAGATTCCTCTCCTTTCGACCAGCATCCTTTGCTTTCTCCAATGACTTAAATATAAATCCATTTATTTTATTTAATGATAATATCTGGTCTGTATCTATTGTATTTGATATAGTGTGTCAAAGAAATGGTAGGTTTTGATAAATAGAAGTTAGAAAAAATATTTTCCCCTCCAACTTAATATCATACTGAAATCCCTATCACAAAAAATCCAACATATTTAATCAGTTAGATAGTATAAGAGATGCATTACAAAAAATTGTAAGAAGCTCGGAAAGACATTTCATGGTGGACCATAATAAAAGCAATATGAAAATGCTACAGTGATTATAACCAGTGACGATATTGAATTTTGCATACAGCCATCAGACTCACCATCTGCATGTCATTGCGTTCAGCAGCAAAACAACTTTCTTCAATTAACTCAATAACTTGTTTTTCCAGTGCTTTCACTTTTTCCTCCGGACTAGATGTAAAAAAATTAAGAAGCTCGTTACCAACAAACTATCAATATAACATCAACAATAACAACTACCAAACATTATACATACCTATCTTCATTTTTAGATTCCAGTGGTGGAGCTGGTCCTCTTGTTTGATTTAAGGGATCAAACTGTCCAGTTGCTTAAACAAAAAAAGATTAAAGTAACCAGAATATTTGACAGTTAAATATAAGAAGAGAGTACAAAGCTAACATCTACCTCTGCCACCAACCGATGAATATCCTGCTGCTCGGACAGCTGTCATTGGACGAGCTTGGCTAGGATCCTGAGAAATCAAATCAAGTTTTAATGGCTTATGTGGCTAATCAAAAAATGTTTGAATAACTATAAACTTCCTTACAGCTGCAATGCCAGTCATTGGTCTACCACCCATTGATGAGCCAGGAACTCCTGCTTTACCTCTTCCCTAAAAACAAATAAACAGGTCATTCACACATGTCAACACTCCAATGATACACTCAGTAACTACTTACCAGGCCAGTACTTAATCTCTGAAATCCCGTTCCAGGTGGACGTCCCGCACTAGTTCCCTAAACATAAAAATAGAATATTGTTGAAATAAAAATATTAGAAATAATACAAATATCAAACATTTTTACAAAAACTAATGATTAAGAATTTTTATGATAGCATACAGTATTCATATATTACCCAAAGTAAACTTCAAGATTTCGGAAGCTTACAGCCACAAAAGAATATTATAATGTATATATAATTCATCATCACCTTCACTTTTCCAAATCTTTATTATTATTATTATTATTATTACTACTACTTTCAATGAAAATGATCTGGCCAAAAAAGGTTGTTTATAAAAAAAAAAAAACGAGTTTACTTCGTAAAAAAAGAGAGCTCATTGATTATTTCAAAAAAAAAAAAAAAATAAATAAATAATCATTAGCAAGACATACCAAACCAGGTCTTTTCCCATAGCTGCTTTTTAAGGCTTGTTTGAAACCCTCATCTTCATATAACTCCTAAAGAAGATGATAAAAAATCTGTCAAAACAATGCTTTGGTTTTCTCTCAACAAAATTATGGAACAAATTCTTAAAGGCTAAGTCCTCATTGTCAAAACAATGCTTGTCAAAACAATGCTTGTCAAAACAATGCTTGTCAAAACAATGCTTTGGTTTTCTCTCAACAAAATTATGGAACAAATTCTTAAAGGCTAAGTATACCTCAGTATCAAAAGCTGGGTTGTATTCTTGTTCAAAATCAGCATACAAGTCCTCATTGTCATCTTCACCAACTAAGTGAACAGATTTCAACATTTTGACTTCCCAGGGCATTTACTCCAGACTTATTTCTTATGATCAAATAGAAAACAATAATAATCAATTCAAAAGTTGGTAATTAGCATTCTGTTCTAACTACAAATGAGTTTGTGGACAAGTGTAGACAATTCGAGATGAGCAACAGATTCCAAGATAAGAGACAGACAAAATTAAGGACGATTGTAGACCACCCACAATCCTTAAAAATCTTTTGTTTATTACAAGAAAATTAAGAAGTCCCAATTTTTTTCTTTCTTTTTTCCACTTTACTGGAGCAAATTTTAAAATCTGTAGTATTGTATTTTCATTAAATTTTTGTAGACATTTGATCTGATGTTTTCTTTCAATATCATAACCTGTGTCTCAATATTTTCTATCATTTTTTGCAACATATATTTCTAAGGCTGTTTTAGATTTCAGAAGAGCTTTTATTAGTACTGTTTTATTAAGAAATTTTGAAACCTTGTCAAATCCGTGAATTTCTTTACCAATTTTCTGTTGTCCCACTTGATGGAGGGATCCCTCAATTTATATTCTTATGTTTCAATTGACTATCATGATTAGTAAGGCTGTTGGTAGTTAGAGACATTGATGGTATGGTAACAAAAAGTTTATATATTATAATAATTGACACTTGCGTGTCACACTTTTATTTTAGAGAGTGATTTAATTAGTTAAATTTTACGTTTAAGTTCTTCTTAGGAGCAAGTAAAACCACATAGAGGTGAGAGACACGTTTTCCCGATTAGTATAAGAGCATGTGGCGCGACGTCAGTTTTTTTATCATCACGAGAGAATCATTGCAGTGCATCCCCAGTCAAACACAGCGTTTTGGGGGAAAGATCTGGAGAACCAATAGGGATAACTGATGTTTTTTGGGGTCCCCAAACAGGTGACAGGGTGATGAAAAATTTGGGTCTAATTTCGTTTGAGTGATCCAGGATGTTTCCAAGCACTTTCCAACTACCGTTTACTAGTAGTTGAAACTCATTCTTGAATTGAGTTTAAAAACTCAATCATTTATTTACACTTACACTGCCAGTAAATGTCGCAAACGCCAGTAAATGTCGCAAACGCCAGTCAATGTCGCAAAATTGCCAGTAAGTGTCTCAAATCAACAGTAAGTGTAGCAAAATTGCCAGTAAGTGTCGCAACAGTAAATGTCGCAAAAAAATTAAAAATCAACAGTAAATGTTGCAACTTTATAATTTCGATTTCTAACCAATATCTTCTCCATCCTTGAGTAGTACAAGATGTCGTACTACTCATCGCATAGTGCACTGATGGACCTACACGTCACAGAGATTGCAAAATATATAAATAAGACAGCTATAATTTTCAACATTATGTTTCACTTAGCAATTTGCTTTTACTTTTTTTCGCTAATACTACTAGTTACTCTATGCTTCAAGATTTCCTAAGTGAATCCTGACCAGTCTTTCCTTTTCATACCCTCCACATTATATGATCAAAATCACTTTGTGTAAGTTTGCGATATTTGCTGTTGATTTTGAAAAACATTACGACATTTATTGTTAAAAAAAATTAAAACAAATGAAAATTCTTGTTGCGACACTTACTGTTGAATTGCGACACTTACTGACAATTTTGCGACATTTACTGGAGATTGCGACATTTACTGGCAGTACAACAGTAACACAGGGAAATGGAAGCTTAACCAAAATTTTTACAAAGAGAAACTTTTGAAAATGAATCCGAACAGTTTGTATTCAATTTTGAACAAAACAACCTAGAATAGTAGCATGAGGAACACTCATATGAATCCACGCATGCGATTGATCACACATCTAAGATGTCTTGCGCGCTTGTGGGCTCTCATGGCAAGGCCTGATTGTGGACATTGAAAATGCTTTGCCCACCTAGGAACCCACCAGGCTCTGCCCTGGACTGTATAACTCAATCTTCTCTATCAAAAACAGTATAAGCGAAAGTGCTTGGAAAAATCCCTGGTGATGTGGCTATAATGTCATCAAAATCTTTGAACGACAATATACAATTTTGGCGAAATTGGCGAAAGAAGCTCTACAACATGGGTACACTTTCCAGTCACGATTTTGTGATTTTAATTTTTCATCACCTCTTGACACGAGAAGAAAGGCATTTTACACATCATTTTTAAAGTTCGATGTCATAAAAAGTTTTACTCAGGATACTAGTAACTTGTATATAACAAAAGGTGTTATACATGCTTAACATTCCTGATGCCAGAGCTAAGGAGGAAACTGAGCTATGCTGTAAGAAATAAACAAAGATCCTTTTATATTCAGACAGATTAAACAGAACTTTTTCCCAAGCTAAAAACAAAAGCATAGCTTTCCACTCCCTTTATACAGCGAAAAAATGAGAACTTCTTTATAGAAAAGAATGACCAAGTTATTTCAAGATAATGATATCTTCTATTATAACCATCATTTAATATTTATAAAATAAATTTTGGAGTTGTCTCTGCCATTTGATACATGCAAGAAAGTCATATAGCATGGGGAAGAAAAAGCCAAAATACAATCAAATTTGAAGTAAGAATTTATAACTTACACTCACAGAAATCATGTAAACGAGGGATCTCTCCAATTGAGGCATCTATCACTCAAATGAGCTATTTTTTAGGGTTTTTTATGTGCGGAAAAAATATATGCCCATGCCATTTTTCACTTAAAGCAAGGAGGGCGAAAATACCTAACAATCCATCCATACCATATCAGTCTTCTCATTGAAGGTCAACTTGTGCATAAGGCCAAATTAGGCCGATATTGGACCAAATTTTGAAAATTGTTCAATTCTAATGAAAATTCTAGTGAAACAATTTGAAACTAAATCTAAACAAGGTATGATGACCAATGGTACTCGTTAAATGTGGTTTCTTTTTCATTTTATGCCATCTGGCGCATGTTGATGTACATTGATAACGGAAACTTTCGGCAGGAGATTTTGACTTGTCCTAAAGTTTTTTAATTTAAGTACTATCAGAAATTATGTTTTTGATTCATTTAAGGCCTGAAGCAGTTGGTGAAGGTTTTCTGCACTTTGGATAACGTTGTCGAGAAAAAAAGTTGTTTATATTTTTTTGCACGTGTTTTGTTTTATTTTTTTCTCCCCCCCCCCCCCCCCTAGCCATCTTAAGCTGGTGTGTGTTATTGTTACTGTAATTATAATGTTTACACTCTTTCATATTTTACAGCACTTTCTTTCTTAATTTTTAACACATTTTTAACAAGTTTTTCCTCTGGCAATTTTTGTTGTTGATGTAGTTTTCTTATACAGGACTTCATAAACTGATCTTAATTGACAGATTACTATAATGAACTCAATACCTTTCCAAAAATGCTATATATACAAAAATAATATATGTTTTCATTAATAAAAAATAACAACAGAAGTATTGCTATGTTTTGTAAAAAAGAACACAGCCGTTATCAAATTATATATATGAAGTGTTACTATAGTAGTTTCAAAATTAACATGATACCACCTCAACATTATGAATTGCACGTGTGAAACACCAGTCTCAACACCTAAATTAAATTCATTAGAAATATAGAATCTATTTTCTCACTTCGGCAACCTTTAATAGCAATAGAAAAATATGTCAGCGGTGCCATGGTACAGCTTTAGTTATATACAAATAATTTCCAGGACAGCATATCATCAGGATTAACATATTCATCGACTTAATTTTGATGCCATTTCTGCATTAATGTAAATCAAAACTTGCGCTATAAAATTTCTGTTTGCAAATTTTCATTATAGTTGAACAATTTGGTCCAAATTTGGCCTTATGCACAAGCTGACCTTCAATTTCGAAAACAGCAGTACAAAGTTATTCCTGTATTAAATCTTCATTAGAATTGAACAATTTTCAAAATTTAGTCCAAATTTGGCCAATTTGACCTTATCCACAAGTTGACCTTCATGTTTGAAATCAGCAGTACAAACTTGTTCCACTATTAAATTTTCATTAAAATTGAACGATTTTCAAAATTTGGTCCAAATTTGGCCTATATACTTTGCCTTTTTTGAAAACTCACACTATTCCCAGTGAACTTTCGAAAATATCCCTTACAATATTTGAAAAATATTCTCTAACTCGGAAAAAATAACCAAAAAAAATTTCCAAGTTAGTAACTCGGGAAAACTTTACGAAAAATAAAATTTCCGAGTTAGTAACTCGAGAAAAATTAAACTTGAAAAGTTTCTCGAGTTAGTAACTCGGAAAAAGTAAAGCAAAAAATAATTTCCGAGTTAGTAACTCGGAAGATTTTACGTGAATAAAATTTCTGAGTCAGTAACTCGAGAAAAATTAAAATTTCAAAATCTCTGAGTTAGTAACTCTGTTTGTGACGTCATAATTCGTAGCTCGGTTTTGTAACTCAGTTTTGTAACTCGGAATTCCAAACCTCTGATGAATGAAGCAGAATGAGCAGAATGTTTCCTTTTATATGATTTTGTGATTTCAGAAGTTGCTTAAGGGGTGACGTCCATAATCACTCTTGCCACAGATAACGGGAAAAGACCGTTATTTTTAAAACCCACCTACCCACCTCAATAACGGACCTTAACTATTTTGATAAATATAGACTCACTTTAAAAGAACGTTTTTAATAAAAACATTCGATTGTTTGAGGCTCTTGGTATAAAATATAAAATTTCTCCGTGGGGAAAACCTTTGTAATAAAGGTCATACTCCGATTCCACTTTTGCTTATGACACAAAGCAGTCTATGAAAAAGGCCATGGAAAACAGGTGAGTGGTCGTTGAAGGCGAAGCAAAGGAGGAATTCTTGTTTTATTTTTAAAGTTTAAGTGAAAATAATATTATCAAAAACATTACTCTCAATCTTGCCACGCACATAACTCTTCATGGGAAAACATACCTACCAAGTAACGGTCTTTTCCCGTTATCTGTGGCAAGAGTGATTATGCTATGGACGTCACCCTTAACACATAGCGATCATTAAAATTAAAAATATTTTCATTGGGCTATCGTATATATATTATATCCGTACAAATGAAAATAGCACTTATTTTACTACTATTTTTAGATAAACAAAACATATTTATTTGGATACCTCAATTTACATGATTTCCATGACTGACTGACTTATCACCCTCTCACAGATGATTCAAATTGTAGTTCAGCCTATTTTTCATATCTATGAAAATCCACACCCAAGTTTGGAAAGTAAAAAGAAAAAAAAAAGAACACAGATAGTAGTGCTATAACATTTCCTCCTGCTTATGCAAAAATCCCAATAGTTTTTCTCTGCTGTGTCTGTGGCAATCAGTGTAAAAAATTTCTTGGTAAAAATTTTATTTCGTGATTAAGATCTTATTTCAGGGAAAGAAGCTTGATAAATCTAGTCAAGGTAGTCTGTGGAGATCCTCATGCCTTCTTTAGGAATCAACAAAGCAGCTGCTTCTTTTTTCGAGATTTACGTGGGTATACACGACGACCAGCTTAACGGACATTCCCTTCTTCTCATTTCAGAATAGAGTCTAAGTCTAAGAAGTCTGTGAAAGAAAACTGGTGTGTATCCAAATAATAACCTACTATGATCAAGAGAAATGAAACAAATAAAATCGCAAAACGACCAACGACACCACACAAAACATATCACAAAAACATTTTATTCCAAAATTGATTATTTGGGTCTTGTTTTGACATAACCTTTCGTGATACGGAAACAGTAGAATGCTTGGTAAATCAAGACAATCCTAGCAACTGAGATTATTTATACGGAATTTACACGATCAGCAAAAAAGGGGATCATTGATGTAAGACGTATGTTTACACTTATGACTTGTTAGGTTTTCTTTGTTATTGTTAGGGTCAGGGTTAGGGTTAGTCATAAGCGTAAAATTTCGCTTCGAAATAAATTGCCTGGGGAGTTTCTGAATAAAATAAGCTTGGTAACCTTCCAAATACTTCCAAATATTTTGGCCTTTTGCGTTTTCTTGATGCCGTGTTGAGACGGTATAAATTCGATTCTTGCTGACTTGTCCACGGTGCTGTAGAATATGTCGTAGTCAAACCAGATCGAAGACGATGTATAATACAGAGTCAGTTTTCACTTCATTCGTTGTGTGGGCGCGCGAATGAGTGAACTGATTGACTTTTGATTGATGACCGAGACGCAATCTCATTCACCACGAGCGTGTCTTTTAAATTCACGGAGTATTACACCAATACCCCACTTGCAATTGCAATTTGTGATCAACAGCCGGATAAATAGCAATAAAGAAATTCAAAATGGATGCCTTAGCTGCGTACGACGACTCCGATGAAAATAATTCAGGTGATGAGTCTGCTGAAGTGACATCGTTACCGCCACAGGTTTCTCTGGACTCTTTGAAGGCTAAATACAAACTTGATATAGTTCCATTTGTGGAAGATAAGAAGGTATAAAATATCAATATCATTTTGTGATATGTGCGTTGTTTTTATTGGAGATAGCTATAATCATCTCGTCAAAAAGCTTGATTACGTTATTAGTAGATTACAGTATCTTCAGAGAATATTTACAATTTCACTAGTGTTTTTAAGGTCAATTTCCCCCTTTTTAACAGTTCTAGTGATAGATAAAACAAAAGTGTGGCAATAAAAACCAGACACACAGCAGTTCAAAAAACAACTGCTGATGGATGATGAAAAATGACTAACCATTTTGATTAACAAGTCCTTTAACAGTTTTTGAAACTTTTCTTTTCTTTGACAGATATTTTAATTGAAAAAGTATCAAATCATGCAGTGCATGTATATATATATAATTACCGTAAAGTGGGGTGACTTCGACAGCAGTCAAACAACCGTAAATAGAGGGATCCCGTAATTACGGGATGTGAATTGTATATACATACTGTAATTACGCGATGACCATAATGGCGCGCATACTATAATTACACGAACACAAAAAATCAGCCCAATTAGATGTGACAATGGCGGATTTAAAAGAACTTGTTTGCATAAATCATGATCAGTGGTCTTATGACATGAGCTAATTTGAAACCCGTAACATTAAGAAATCCAGAGCATTTGCCATTTTAATTTACCACTGCTAGAAAATTGCTGATTTTAGAAAAAGTTGCCACGGAAAGGTCACACATTGCCGCGTTAAAATGTCGAGAAATTCCCTAAGGTTTAAGATAAAAAAGTTCCAAGTCTTCCAGGGGAAGTGTGTTCACCGTAGATTCAAAACAAACAAAATTCCTTTAATTGCGGGATGTATCCCGTAATTATGGGATCCCTCTATTTACGGTTGTCCCTGACTGTTCGATCAATTTTGCCACTATTTTAAAAGTAACTTCCGAAATACTAAACCATTACCTCTGAAACTTTGGAATCATTACATTACATATTTCTTCTATTTCAGTGCATAATTTCACATTAACTTAACTTGTAGTTCCAGAGAAATAACCTGATCTTTCCAAGAAAACGACAATATCGATTATGGGGTGACTTCGATCAGCTTATGAGAAGCGCCAAATTACTTATAATTATATTTGACAATGTTTTTAAAGTGCCGTTATTACAATATTAACAGACCACCATTTGTCATCCGCGGTAAATGTTCGACCATAAAAGATCAGCAAATGTTACTAAAACAAAAGATATTTACAACGTTCACACATGTGTGACCCTCGTTAATACGAAACGAAATTGTATCTCAAACAAAATGTTTGAGATCTATCATCAATGAGAAAGAGCACGCTTATTAAAATTTCTTCGGTAAGTCATTAAATCTCCCATGAGATACGACGACTTTTCACGAAGTTCTTGTGAACATGTAACTTATAGCGATATAAAACATTCGGTTTTTTCGTGTTTTTATAAACACGATATTATCGATAAAGGAATAAGGAAAAGAAAAACAGAATATAGCGGTGAAGAACAGAATTTCTTTCAGACATATTATAATTTTCTTTACATTCAGCCTCTATACTTCACATATGTACCAAAAATGTCCAGGCTAAACTCTTGAATACGACGTAGAGCGATGACCAATGTGAGCGGTGAAAATTTTGATGTTTTTCGTCGTTGATTTCGGAAGAAATTGATCGTTTCGCTTGAAGACGATTCTGATGATATTTTACAATAGGAATCTATATAAATGAAAATCTTGAAAAATATGAAAAACGCACTTTAATTTCAGAGTTTTAACGGTTCATTTTTACTGATCGAAGTCGCCCCGCTGATCGAAGTCACCCCGCTTTACGGTACAAAAAGAGAATATTATATTGATATATGATGATGTGTTGCCTTTTAACTACTAGCTAATATTTTAACTTCACTTTATCCAATAGAAGGAACAACAATTTTATTTGTGACAATATAAATTTCAAAAAATTTATTTTCATCATCAGGTCTAAAAGTAATAAAATAAAAACAGTTAAAACCGTTACACTATATACAAACACTCTTATATATACCGTCTTCGTGTCTAATTACGGACAGCCTTCGTAATTACAACATCGATCAAAACATAATTCCAACCGTCTGTAAATTAAAAACACGGCACATCTCGTACTGTCAACCAAACTGTAATAAAACAAACTTCAGAGAGAGATAATTAAATTTATTTGAATGCTAGAGAAAATTACCAATATGCCATTTAGAATTTATTTTTCTAAACTTTAAAGATTTAAAATAGACTGCGCCCTCTTGAGAATCATGCGTATTTTTATGAGCTCCGTGTGTACAATGGTAGCCATATTTACGGATAAAAAATAATGAAATATCGACAGGTCGAAAATTTATGTTTAAAAATGAATTGAGGAATGAAAATGTTTTTAGATCATGCTTTTAGAAAGTTAATTACCATAAAACAAGTCAAATAAATAAAGTTTTTGTACATCAATCACAGTGGGGGAGGACACTTTTTACTGAGTATTGAAATATAGGCCATTATGATTTTCACGGTCCATTATTCTTCAAATGTTGCTGCTAATTGCTCTCTATTGGATTGCTCTGTTTCATAAAACATTTTATTCAGTTATACGTGGTGAACTTGGCAAGAACGCATGTCTATTTTCGTGACAAGAATGTTTGTTTACATTTTGATGTCCGTAATTACAAAGGCTGTCCGTAATTAGACACGAAGACGGTACTGCAATTTGTATAATAATGAATGATCTGTTGTTCTCTATCACTAATGTCAATCATTCAATGTTTTTATCCCTGTTCACTTTCTGTTCAAAGATTTACTTATTCATAATTGCATGTGCTGAAATTTTTTATTTTTCTATTTATTTATTATTTTCTAAATTTTCTATATGGTTTCACCAATTTGGAACCATAAAGAAGAGTTATATATATATCTTATGAGCTCAAGTTTACCTTGTTTCTAAGCTAGGACACTGAACGCTGGTTTTTTTCACCTTTTTCTGTTTGTCTAGTTGTTGTATGTGCTCTTTGTCTGCTTGTGAACTGTCGCTGTTGTGTCGAAACTCTGGTAAGTCATCTCTTGGTGAGGGTACAACTCAAAAACTCAGTTACTGGTCTGAGGCCGGCTGATAGTTAGGAACCCGAACTTTTTTGGTAGCGCTTAAGAGAGGCTGTTCTATCAGCAGCTGTAAAATATCAGGACATTTGTTGTGCCATGTCGCGCATGGAGGGTTTCCCAGCAAATGTGTCTGGTGTGCTTTGTCGAGGCCACACCCTGAGCCTTCTGTTACGGCAGAAGGTTTATTGATGAACCAACAGTATTGACACAATCAGACTTTTTGCATGTTATGTTTGTTCCTTTTATTTAATTTCTCTATCTAAACTTCCCTTATGAAATGGTTAATCAAAGAAAAAACACAAAAAAAACAGCTTCAAAACCCAATTCGATTAACCCGGCCCCACTGAACATATCTTTCACAAATGTCCGTGGTTTTCGTACAAATTTCTCTCACATTCATGCTTTCATTTCTAACAACTCTCCCGACATCCTTCCAATTTCGGAGACTAATCTGAATTCCAATATTGACACAGAAAATGATTTTCTCTTTCAAGGTTATCTTCCTCTACGTCGTAAGGACTCTAAAACCCACATGCATGGCCTTGGTGTATACCTTCGAGACAATTTACCTATAACTCGTGTGAGTGATCTGGAGGATCCTGATTTGCCATACATGTGCTTTCGTCTTTCGTTGCTCCATTCAACAAGCTATCTGTTCTTTCTTTATCGATCTCCATCATCCCAAGACTGTTCTGTTATAGACTCTATATCTGAAAGTATTGACAAGGCCCTATCAATTCATCACAGTGCCAACATATTTGTTTTTGGTGACTTCAATGTTCATCATGAAAAATGGCTCAAATTCTCAAATGGAATCTCTCACTCAGGAATTCATACTCTAAATTTTGGCCTATCTCAATCTCTTCACCAAATCATTGACTTCCCTACTCGCTTTCCTGATCGTGATGATCAATCTCCATCTCTACTTGATCTCTTTTTAACATCAAATCCTGATATCTGTAAAGCATCTAGTCAAGCTCCTCTTGGCAAGTCTGACCATGGCGTAGTTTCTGTCTTAACATCTCTTAATTGCAAAGCTGCTTCTGAATCTCCTTTTCATCGCACTCTCTTCAGTTATGAACGTGGTGAATGGGATAATTTTCGAGACTTTCTTCGCGATGTCCCCTGGTCCAATGTGTTTTCAAATCCAGCTGAAAAATGTGCAGAGGAAGTTACATCTTGGCTTACATCTGGTATTGAAGCATTTATCCCCAGTAGAAAATTTCGTGTTAAACCTCACTCCTCTCCCTGGTTCTCACCTGCTTGTGCTGCAGCAATTGCTCACAGAAATCTTTACTTTCATCAATATCAACGTCAGAAGTCTTCTCATAATAAGGTTCTTTTCAACCAAGCACGAAATCACTGCAAATCTGTCATTAATAATGCAAAGTCTACATATCAACAAGAAACTCGTAATCGTATCTCTTCACAAAAAATTGGCTCTCGAGATTTTTGGCGCATCATTAAAAGTGTCACCAACAATAAAAGGTCATCCATTCCTCCCATTTTCAATGGTCCAGAGGTTTTATCATCATCTAAGGATAAAGCTGAACTCTTCTCTAATATTTTCAGTACTAACTCTACTCTTGATGACTCTGACCATGCTGTTCCGGAATTTCCCTTGAGGACTAATAAAGTACTGGATAGCTGCTTTATCACACCAGCTAAAATATCTTCCATCATTTCAAATCTTGATGCTTCTAAGGCTACTGGCCCTGATGGAATTCCTGTCATCCTATTTCAAAAGTGTGCACCTGAATTATCTCCTGTACTTTCTCGTCTATATAACAAGTGCATAGCTGAATCTTGCTTTCCTTCATCCTGGAAGTTTGCCTCTGTAATTCCAGTCTTTAAAAATTATGGTGATCGATCTAATCCACGAAATTACAGACCCATTAGTCTCCTACCAGTTATGAGTAAAATTTTTGAGGCCTTTATCAATAATGCTCTTGTTAATCACCTTGAATCTAATAACCTCTTCTCAGATTCTCAATATGGCTTTCGCTCCCAACGCTCAACTGCTGACCTCCTAACAGTGATAACTGATAGAATTTACACTGCATTAGATAAATCTGGGGAGGCAAGAGCTGTTGCTCTTGACATATCCAAGGCATTTGATAAAGTATGGCATACTGGTCTTTTGAAAAAGCTTGCTGCATATGGAGTTAAGGGTCTCTTTTATGAGATGATTCGTTCCTTCCTTGGTAATCGTAGGCTTAAGGTTGTTTTAGACGGGCAATCATCATCGACACATTCCATCAATGCAGGTGTTCCCCAAGGTTCTGTCCTTGGGCCAACCCTTTTTCTTCTTTTCATCAATGATCTGCCTGATGACATTATTTCCAAGCTTGCCATCTATGCTGATGATTCAACCATCTATTCCTGTACTCCAAAATCAGATTTGTTCAGCCAGGTAGAAATGACATGCGAAATTGAGTTTGATCTGCAATCTATAGTTGAGTGGGGAGAGAAATGGCTGGTCACATTCAATTCCACAAAAACGAAACTTCTATCTGTAAATCATACTAAAGATCCCTTTTTGCCGTCAATTTCCATGAATGGCACCCAGTTGGAAGAAAACAACTCCTTTCGTCTCCTCGGCATCACTTTTTCACAGGACTTCTCCTGGCGCTCCTACATTGAGGCAATCGCTAAGTCAGCCTCGATGAAGGTGGGCTCCCTTCTTCGTGCAAGAGCATACCTCAGCCCTGATGCCATTCTTTACCTCTATAAATCTACTATTCGACCTTGTATTGAGTATTGTTGCCATATCTGGGGTGGTGCACCCTCTGATTCTCTAAATCTTTTAGATCGTATCCAGAAAAGAATCTGTAATGCTGTAGGTGATGAACTTGCAAGTAAACTTGACACACTCTCCCATCGCAGATCTGTGGCATCTCTTTGCCTCTTTTATAAATACTTTTACGGAAAATGTTCAACTGAGCTCTCTTCTCTCATCCCTGCATTAAAGACTTTCAAGCGAAACACAAGATATTCATCTAATTGCCATGATCACACTGTCAGCATCCCAAAATCATCAAAGAATTTTTACCAACAAAGTTTCATTCCTCGTTCCTCCACTCTCTGGAATTCTTTACCCCAGTCTGTTTTTCCTTCTCATTATAATCTTCAACACTTTAAATGTAATGTCCATCGTCACCTTTCCTCCTTGTACCTCAATACACATTAGTGGTTTTAAACCTTGTATTGAGCGACTAATTAAAAAAAAAAAAAAAAAAAAAATATTGAGTTTTCATAATAAATAAATGAAGTGTCATTCAACCCAGGCTTTCAGAAATCTTCTCAAAATATTATGTTTTTGGCCCACATTAGTTGACAGCAGCCAAAAGCTTTATTTATATCTATAATTTGTTCTTTACAAAATTTTTCATTGTGTCTTGATGCTGCTTGATGTAAGAACAACAACAAAACCAATCAAGCACTTTTCACTCTCCCTAATAATCACACTGTATGGGAAATCTTTGGATCAGATTAGACAACTCTTTCAAAAAGCTGTTTTTTGTGCTCACATCATCTTGAACAAATAGATTTTGGCAATTCCTTTGGATATTGACACGATATTTGTAACAGTTATTTCCATGGAATTAAGAGAGCCAATCAAAACCATGATTCCGATTTGCATAGTCCAAGCCCACAAAGGCAAAGTAGTTGACTACTTGTACTCTAACATAAAGAGAACTGATTGACAGTCAAATGTAAAAGAAAACAACAGAACTTGAGCAAGAAAAGTGACACATGTTGCAATTGCACTAGAAGAATTAACCTGCTGTTGTAACAAGATCATCAAAAATCTTTAAGAGCCACTTTTTGTAAGAGGCTGACAATTTCTGTATATATCATGATATCATGGTAGTGACCATCTCAAAATTACTTTATTTTGAGATATATTGTTGCTTATATTGTGTTTAGTAATTGTGCCAAATATTTTGTTCTAAATTTGTCTTGGCTCTGAGTTACGACCTCATGAAATTAGAGCCACAGGACCAGTAAATCACGAAAACCAAATTTGGGCAGTTTTCGAAGGTTATAATTTTTGCAACGAAATGCATGCACAACGTTTTTACAATGAATATTACTTTAAAACCAAGTGGGGAAGAAGAATATATGACAAAATTGTTTTTATTTATTATGCGGTTACTAAATATCATGCCTTCAAATCACCCATTTGTTTTGTGTGGTGCTGCTAATTTTGAGATCTGTTATCTGGTGAAGCCACTATTTTCATATATTCAACTTTATGTTGATAGGACCATGCCCCTGGACAATATATTTTTGCAATAAAATTCATGTGTACTCCACTAATGGCTTGGCAATGTGGTGCAAAATTGGGAAAAAATGATAGGATCATAACAGATCTCGAAGTGGGTTCCACACAGAACAAAAGTGTGATTTGAAGGAATGATATTTAGTCATTATAGTCATAAAATTTAGCCATAATAGATAAACTGATTTTGTCATAATTGTGTTCCCCACTTGGTCTTAAAGTAATATTCATTGTAAAAACTTTGTTCATGTGTTTCTGTTCAAATTTAGAGCAAAACATTTGGCACAGTTAGTAATCACAACATGAGCAACAAACTCAATTCAGACACATCAAAGTCATTGTGATAGCCACAGTGTCACCATCAAAGCGCTGAAAAACTTGAGAAGGCTGACAGTTGACGAAGTTTTATGGCCATTCTTCTCAATATACAAATTAGTAGCAAGCAGCTTAACTATCCAAATGCACGCAACGTGGCGCACCTACTTTTTTCAATCTGTAAATTTGTGTATTAAATTTTTTTTTGAGGAAACATTCAGGTCTTGTCATGTATCCAATCAGCCAACAGTGCACAACCAGCCGACAAAATTGTTATTTTAACTCACGCAAGGTTTTCTTTGTGGAAATCCGGTTAAGCTTCCATTTCACTGATATTGTAAGAGAGCTGGAAAACTAAGATGCTTTTAAATTTCGTTGAATATCACCAAAACGAGTCCTGCTAGTACCACTTATGTTTTTATATTCTTTCATTAGGTGAACATGAATTCGTATAACAAAGGAAATTTCAAAATTACCTGAGCAATGGTGGTTGTTCTCTCAAGCAACAGCAAATTTGTGAATAAACACTTAATGTACCTAAGTTATCCTTCGTTGTTAATTGAGTGCGAAAACTATATAATAAGTTGAACTTGTTCTAGTTCATATAAACAGTTGAGCATGTTTTTAAAGAGTACCTACATCCGCGATAAAAACGCATCTTGCCTAACTCTAGGAGTGTTCAATCAATCATCGTATTTCACAAAATCTGATGGTCTTTTTGTTTCAATACTGACCGGTCATGTTGATCAACCATTAGAAAGAATACATGATCCAAGTGCCTTATATTGCCGGTATATTGCCGTTGTTTGCAGCGATACCATCACTTGGAAGTCGATAAAATATAGCAGCTTTTCGGTATTACACCATTGCCAGGGTTAAATTCTGCCGGTTTTGATTTTGAAAATGATGTCTCAAAAATAAATGAAAAATAGAAGCACACAATGGTATCAAAAAGATATCCATGTTCTTTTTAAGCATGAAAAACTGATCAAAAGAATGGTATTGTTTAGCTATGACCAACTTGTTATCAAAATTGTTGTCAATCAACAGCTTGAATAATATCACTGTATCCTCCCAAAAAACCCCATTGCCCATATCACGTATGTAAGGGAGATAAAGGGTCATATGAAATGAAAATGACATGTTAGATACTCTTAGGTTCCTAATAAACGTCCCCGGACGCTTATTAATTTTTCGATTTTTGTTTGTCTTTGTGTGCTCCGTTAATATATCGGAGAAATTTCGCTTCTTTTTTCTTCTTATCAGACAGTTGTATTTTTCTTTCTTTTGAATAGAATTTTCCGAAATTTTACTATTATTATTACTACTATTTTTAGTTAAAAGACGTATTTTTTTTTTTCAGTATGAGCATGATTCACAACGGCATCTTGTTGATCCAACATCCAAGGAGGTCAAATATAACATAAAATATGATGATATGTTTGCCCCAGAGGTAAATAATTGAAATTTTAAAAGAAACATGAAATAGTTTGATATGTGAAATAACACAATGTTTTTCAGTTAACAACAAAATTAATCAAAGTTTATTTCGTGTCGTCTTCTCATTCAGATTGGCCCAATGCACCCTTTCAAAACAAACCAACAACTTGCAAAAAAAAACACACTAGCTGGTTTGTAGATGTTACGTTGAAACACATCATCATTGAAAAATGAGTTTTATTATTATTATTTTTATATTCCAATCCAATCATGTTTCAGGTTATGTAGAGGAAGCTAATTTTAGCAAGTTTCAGTTTGATAATCAACAGAAAACTTTTCACAGTTATGGTATGCATTTCTACCGACATTTCTACCAACATTTTTTTTTTTTTGGCTAGGTAACTACGAAGATAAAGTATTATTTATTCACTGTATATCAATTTTTTAGGTTATGCGATGGATCCAAGTTCTGAAGGAGAGAAGTAATAGTTATGATTTTTGATTGAATGAATGTTGATTGAATGTTTTGCTTAGAAAGTTTATTCTACCTTTTAAGCTGAATAAAATTTGACAGTGTTTTCTTTTTTTCATTGATAGATATATTGGCGACCTTTCTAAGTTTGATGAAAATGAAGGTGAGAACAAAAAAGAAAAGAATTCTTCTTGATTGTGGATATTGAATGAAGAAGTGTTTTTATGACAACAATAACTGACGTTTTCTCTTTAGGTAAAACTGTATTTGAAGGTATGAGGAAAAGGCCTGGAGACAAACGTAAACGAAATAAACCAGGTGATCCTGGTGATATCGATGGATATCTTGGTAAATATCATTTTCTGTAGAATTTTATTCTGTTAAAGAAAATTCTAAATTGTTAAAATATATTTGGTTGTACTTTTCAGGGCCGTGGGCAAAGTTTGTTGATGAAAAAACTATTGCCAAACCAAATGAGGTATTATAAAAGGCTTTTCATAGATTCAGTTTTTTTTTACTATGACTTGTTATTTGTGATTTGTAAATTGTTTTGATTTGCTAACTTATTTTGTCCAGGAGCAACAAGCTATTTTAGAAGAATATGAAGAAAAGAAAGAAAAGAAAGGAAAGAAAGAAGAAGAAAAGATTGAAGAGAAAAGCAAAGCGCACAGTAAGATCAACAAAAACATCCTGTTGTCTCATTTCCAAGAGATTATTGTTGATTGTATTTTGCTTTATGTCATATTACAGTCGACGACTTGTATGACTATCAAGGGCGGTCATATCTTCACCCATCCGCTGAAATTGGCACAGACGTCCGATCGGATGAACCACCAGATAAATGTTTTCTCCCGAAAAGACTCATTCATACTTGGTGAAAGCATCTTTGAAAACATTTTTTATTTATGAATGTAACAACTCTGTGAAGTGAGGTGTACTTGAAGCTCCAATCACAAAACTTCATGTAGATGAGCATTTTTGGTTGTTTTTCAGGTCTGGCCATTCAAAGGGTGTTGCTTCAATACGTTTGTTTCCAAAGACTGGACATTTGCTTCTGTCTGCTAGTATGGATTGCAAAATCAAGGTTTAAATTCCTAACATGTTCATTCGCATAATAGAATGCTCAGAACATCTACTTCATTCTGTGTTAAAATCTAGATTTGGGAAGTTTACAATAAAAGAAGAAATATCCGCACGTATGTTGGTAAGCAGTTTGCTTTCATTCGTCTGTCAAGTTTTGGAGAATACTATATTAAAACTGCTTGGGTGGAACGTGGCTCTTTGTATGTTTAAGCTTAAATATTTCCAGTTTTTCAAATGTTTTAGGTCATACGAAAGCTGTACGCGATATTTGTTTCAATAACGATGGCACCAAATTTTTAAGTTGTGGCTATGACAGATGGATCAAACTATGGGATACTGAGACAGGTTGTCATCGCTGGTTGAGCATACTTCTTTTACCTCCCATCCACCAGTGGCTTTCTGATACTACACTTTTCTTTAGGAGAATGCGTTGGAAGATATTCAAACAAGAAGATCCCTTATTGTGTCAAGTTCAATCCAGACGAGGTTAGCGTCAATCATACCTTTTCCATATGCATAATTATGATTTTCATTTTGTTGAAAGATCAGACATTTTGTGAACTCGTAAATTTCATTTTCAGGATAAACAACATTTATTTATTGCTGGAATGTCTGACAAGAAGATGATCACTGTAAACATTTTGTTTGTTTGTTTGTTTCGATTGTTCTACGAATGCTTTCGGGTTTTTTATCAGTGTCGCGTTTAAAAATCAATTTTCGCTTCTTTTTTTTAGTGGGACACCAGAGAAAATGAAATCGTGCAGGAATATGACAGGTACAATGCAATCTTCTGAATTTATGTTTTTAAAATTCTCCTCGAAATAAAATACCAAAGCATTTTCTCTCTTTTGATAGACATTTAGGAGCTGTTAACACAATAACGTTCTTCGATCGAAACCAAAGAATGGCAACAACATCAGACGATAAAAGTATTCGGATATGGGAATGGTATACAGGTTTTTGTCCTATACAAAATGTAAACCTCAATCAAGAACTGCTCGTATTTGAATGACTTTCTTTGCAGGGACATTCCTGTAGATTCGAAGTTAATCCAAGAGCCTAGCATGCACTCGATGCCAGCTGCAACTCTATCACCTAATGGTAACAAGATTGGGTTTTTTTTCTTTCCTCTTTTTGCTGGGCGGAGGGCGTTGTTTGCATGTAATTAATGTTGTTGTTTCAAATGCCAGGAAAATGGCTGGCCTGTCAGTCGATGGACAATCAAATCCTCATATACAACGTCATCAACAGATTTCGACAAAATCGTAAAAAATCCTTCAAAGGTCACATGGTAAGATCAATGCAATTGCTGTTCCGCTTATATCCTGTAGTGCAGCATATTTGACTTTTTTTCTTTTCTTTTTTTTAGAACGCTGGATATGCTTGTCAAGTAAACTTTTCTCCTGATATGAGGTGGGAAGGTTTCTTCAAGTTAGCACTTCATCAATTTAATCACTCACTAAATGTTTTATCTGTTAACCTTCAGCTATCTCATATCTGGCGATGCTGACGGTAAACTGAACATTTGGGATTGGAAAACAACCAAGTTGTACAGGTCGGTATTCTCGAAGCGTCGGTCGGTTATTTGAGTAGTGATGAAGTCGGTCGGTTGGGTAGTGATGAAGTTATAAGCAGCTTCATGATTTTCATCTTTTTCTTTTCAGTAAATTCAAAGCACACGATAAGGTTTGCATTGGTTGTGAATGGCTGCCTCATGAAACTTCAAAAATTGTGACTTGTGGCTGGGATGGATTAATCAAGTTATGGGATTAACTTTTGTACTAATCACTGATGGAATATTTCTATTGTGGAAAGAAAGAAAACCCGAGAAACATGGCGATGTGCTTCTGGAGAAAAGTTATGACGTATATCACATTCCCCGCGAAGTGAAGATATCGTAAACATTTGGTGATTGTTATTTTAAATATCCTGCGAACGAACCAGATGAGGAAAGGAACAGTTTTCGTATTGTAAATATGATTTCGAAAATAAAAGTATACCAGCTGTAGCAACATGATTGTATTGATCGCGTAAGAGATGTTGCACAGATGAGAGACTCCTCTGTCAGATAAGCTTTAGGCTTTCACCTTTATCGGAAACTGGAAGAACGTGTTCTTTTACAGTCGACTCTCGATATCTCGAACTCTCAGGGAACCGGAAAAAAGGTCCAGATATCCAGAGGATTTTTGGTAGTGCGTAGTGTCCAAGGGACTGGGGAAAAAGTTCGAGATATCGAGTATTCCAGATATCGAGAGTCGACTGTAATTCTATCCGAGCATTTATCTGGGGGTTTATGTTAAACAACTCTGAATTGTAGGGTGCAAACCTCCAAGGAAACATAATTTCTGCAGTACACGTATTTTTTTATATGAAAGCAAGCGTTCATCTTCGGATGTGTCAGCATAAAGCCAAATATATTTGGTATATTTATCTCCCCCATATTTGGTATTAATCTCCCGCTAAATTTGTTTAAATTTTACTAAATCAAACTTCAATAACGATGTTCTCGGGACGAATTTGAACCCACAACATTTCGAACGTGAGCTTTTAGCCTTATCCTCTAGGCCATGGCTCCACATTTAGGCCAGCGGTCATTGGAAAAGAAATTTGAAATTGTAATGGCTGCCCAGAAAAAATACGAAAGCTTAAATATGACGACCTAAAACAAAAAAAATTGGTTCCTTGGCGAACGCGAAAATAGTTGGCATACAATCTATCTGAAGATTTGAGTTCAAGACTAAATTTGTTGGAACCAAAGAACATAACGTTAGGTGCTTTATATACCACATTTCAGCCGAATTGTCTGGGGGAAGCAAGACATCTTAGCAGCATTCAAGTACTCTCGATAGCAATCGATGTCATTTCATTGAACAAGTCTTTTTTAGAAAGCACAACATTCCAAAAATTAAGCCTAAAAAAAATAAGCCCCAGTCTGAAACATCAAAATATTAAGCAAGGCTCATTCCATTCCTTCAGTAAGAGTTTGAATATTCGTCATTACGAACGCGAACAATTGAGGGAATAGTCCTCTCGTATAATGAACTAACAGCTCATCTTTCTGCCAAAGTGTTTTGAAAAAATGTATCAACACTAACAAGTATAATAGATAAGCAAAAACAAAAAGAATGGAAGACAAATGTGACATAATAGTGCACGCGATGTTCTTTTGAAATCCATTTTCTATATATATATACAAAGTATAGGAACAAGCAAGTTGAAGACTGTTCAATGTTCTAAAGGACCGAAACACAAATTGTCGAAGAATTTTCGCGCATGGCAACTGTTGATCAGGACATATGAAAGCTTAGAGTGTTTCGAACATATTCAAGTAAAAAAGAAAAGAGACGAAAATGGTACGAAAGTGACGTAATAAAAATCGTCAACCCTGGGTAAGCATAGATATGCTTTCGTAACCATGTTCAACATCATTGTCAGGAAGGCTGGAAACGATTTGTTCACCTTGAATGAACTGTTGTTCCTCAATGTTTTCGCTACTCATGTGATCTTGCGACAGATCGCTTCCATCGTCCATCCTTTGTAAGTCGCTCACCACTGAATGACTTTCAATACGACCTTCCAATTGATCGACTTCGACGGAATTTTCTTGCAATTGTTGCTCAGTGATTGCCAACACTTGCTGATTCGTCATATCGCTTGTCGGATGTTGAATTTGAATGACGGTAGCACGGTTGTTGAAATGCAAGACGTTTTGTTCTTGTAGGATGGAATTCCTGTCATCAGTCTGTAACAACCCGTCTTCTTGATCGAGTTGTGCGCCAGATAGAGCGTCAGGGTTGGCGATGATTTGCGCTGTCTGTCCGTCAGCATTCACGATGATTTGACCAGTACGAGTATCGATCTGAGCTGAACTCACAATCAACTGCTGCTCGTGGTTGTCATGGGTTACTTCAGAACTTTGAACAATAACACCAGCTTGAGAGAGTTGGGCAGCAAACTGAGCAGCTTCGTGACCACTTAAAATATGCAGATTTTGAGCGGTTTCTTCTCCCTGTGTTAGTTGACCAACATTGCTTATAATATGAGTTTGTCCGTCCCCTTGAGCAGCAGCCGTGTCTATCAGAAGTTGCACATCGACTGTCGGAAGTTGAGACACATCAACAGTGGTGATTTGATTTCCGTATCCATGATCGAAATATGCACCCTGGTATTGTAGACCATCTTGGGTTGTCATAACAGTAGTTTGCGAAACTCCGCCATTTTCCACGTTATCTTTATGAAGCATTTCTTGGCCTTGAACGGGTTGGCCATCAAACTCCATACCTTTGTGACGTCGTTGGATGTGACGTTTCAGACTAGATCTATTAGAGCAGCCTCGTTCACAATATGGACAGCGAAATTGCTGTATTATGCCATCTCTGCATTTCTTTAAATGTAAATAAAAACCAGACTTGGAACTATAATATTTTCTACACTTGTGGCACACTCCTTCAGGAAGATCATTGACATCGAGCAACAAGTACGGATTCTCTTTAGGAAACTCCAGATCGCCACCAGGCTGGTGTCGAATCACGTGACGATTGTAGCTAGACTTATGTTGGAACTTTACTTCACATATTGGGCATTTGTATGTTATCAATGTTCCATCTGCCGTGTGTCGCATGACGTGTGCGTTATACTGTGATCGGGAGAAAAATTTACGATCGCAGTAAGGACAGTGACGAATCGGTTTGTTATCTGAGTGGGTGATTTTGTGTTCCTTTAATCCAGTTAAAGTTTTGAAAGCATATCCACAGATATCGCATTCGAATTCACGAGCACCAGAATGCATCACACTGTGTGTATATATTGACAAGGGCGTGGTCAGCTTTTTCTTACACACAATACAGGTGATGACCCCAGCATTGGCGTGGACAGAGAAGCAATGCTCCTTTAATTCAGCTTGTACTTTGAAAGTCTTGAAGCAAATATCACAACGAAAGTTTTTGATCATGGTATGCATGGTTTTTATGTGGTAGTTCAGGTTTCCCTTGGTTTTATGACTACTCCCACATTGGTCGCACACAAATTTACGTTCGTTTGAATGCGAGGTTTTGTGCAAATTCAAGGCGCGCTTGTTTGTCACCCGTTTTCCGCAAATGTCACATTCGAAGCGACCGTTCTTGAAATGAACGACAGTTTGATGTTCGCGGAGACCGTATTTGTTGGAAATAACTTTACCACAGATATCACAGGAACACGGTCCTTTATCATCGCCGTACTGGTATTTTTCGCGCTTCTCCTTACTCGTTCCACTGGCACCTTCGTTACCATCCTTCTCATCAGTATTGGTATTATGATCGTCGTTTTCTGGAGTCTCGTCATGGTTTTCTTTCTCTTCATCTTTTTCTTTTTTCACTTTTCTTACTTTGTTTGATTTGCGGGGTCTTTTATTGGATTTTTTCGATAAGCCAGATGCTTTTCTCTTAGTCGCTTTCCTAGTGTTACTTTCTTCGTCGAGTGAACCACCAGCAGTAGTGACTATGGTTAAAAAGCAGGAATTTACAATGAGTCTCGAAAGTTTCTCTGAAGTATGGCAATGAAAATATTATTACCATCTTTTTGTTGTAACCCATTTTCATTTTGTTCATTCGGTGTTTCTTCAAAATTGAGTTCTTCTTCGTCTTCAGACTGTTGTTTGAGATGGTGCATAGTCGTCGTGCCCTCTGAACTTCCATCAGTTGGAACTAACATCACTTTGACGTCTGCACTGTTGTTCTCTTCAAGTTTTATGGGATCACTTCCAAGTGTAAAGTCGATCTAACAATAAAAGTAAGATAGGTTAAGTTAGAGCAAGTCATTCCAACCTGAGATCAATCAAACATTCAAAGATCAATGCCCTTGTACTAATACTCTCTCACAAAAACAACTCAAAATTAGTGAAACGAAAATATCTCAAAGGTGACATACCTTTTTAGAGTTCTTTTCCAACTCCGTTTTATTGTGGATAACCCAAAATTCATCAACAAGATGTTGATAGGAGGCAATGAGTTGTTCATGAATCCAGGTATCTTTCCATCGAACACGATATGATTTCGTTCCATCCTAACAAATAAAGAGTTATTTTTAACATCCTCAAATATTTCCATATGTTTGCTTTCCTTTATTAATGGGACAAAAATCTCCCTTTTGTCACCCACCATCTCCAACTTCAATGGAACTTGGTGGAGTTGTTCATACCATTGAGAATAGAAATTTTGTTGTTAATGTAATGCTCTCTGTTGTTACAATATGGCTTACCACAATAAAAGGGGTCGGACAAAACATCCTGGAAAGACAATTTCATTATTTTCTCTTTTGATCATATGAAACATCATGTTCAAAGATGGGTACACATATTAGGAGTTGTTTACTTTACATTTTAATCATGGAAGAAAGTTTGCAGCAATCGTTTCATCAATCGTTCAAGATTGTTTGGAAGTACACTATATAACAAGCAATCTTGGGTATACAGCAGAACCTTGTGGTAATGGAAAATGGTCCATCTTAGAGCACTTCCCCTTCTTATGAAGGTTTAGTGTGGGGGAATATATAAGTTTCCATTTTAGAGAGGTCTGTCCATCTTACAGTTTCACTGGATTACTAAAAAAGAATATTTGATGAAATAAATCTGAAGGTAATAAATAAACATAATCACAATGGCAGATAACACTCAAAAAGCAGATAATTTTGTGTTTGAATTTTTTCTTTCTATCATTTTCCTGATCAATTATCTAATACAGTCGAGTACCACCATCACAAACTCTCAACGGATCAAATAAAAAGTTCAAGATAACATGACTTTGAGTTAATGAGATTTATAGAACGCTGTAAATGCTGATAGGAACAAGGTTTTTGTATGAGCGCATGTTTCGAATCAACTGTACTTATTTTACGTCAAAATTATTTTTTGATTTATGCATGTTTTACAATAAATATAAATTCCTTTAAGGCATAAGAAAAATACGTCAAAAAGAAATCAATAGTGTAAACATAGTCTGCAGGTATAGGTATGCACTTTATATTTTGAAGCTTTAATGTAAACAAAGAAAATTCTCTGCAACAACTCAACAAAACTACAGGCATTATTGTATATTGCAGGCATTTATAGAAGATTTTCAATCCTACTCAAATTGAGTTCAATCTCTTAGCTTTCATCTTTCATAATTGTATCCAGATACAACAAAATTCAACAGCAATATTCAACAACAATATTCAACTCACACGTAACCAAAAAACAAACAATTAGTATCAATATCACTTTCATTTGAGCTTCAATGAAAGAAAGATCGAAGGACAGCTGGGAAGACTTTTCTGGAAATTCTATCTTTGAATCACATCTATATATTAATAGCCGATTCTCTGTCTGTCTGTCTGTCTGTTTGTTTGTTTGTAAGTCACGCAAAATGGTAGATTGAGTTGTGAGCAAAATTATTTCGTTTTTTGTGTGCGACGTGAGTTCGAAGCAAATACATTGCAACCCCAATCGAACGTGACTTTTTTTGGCTGATGAACTAATAGGAATAACGTTTTGTTTTTATCATTATTGTTAGTTTTATATTCCACGTTGACTTGGCTTTGAAAACAATACATCAACTAAATACAACGAAACTAACTGATTAAACATTTTGGACAAAATGCAGCAGTGGCAGAACGTAGTAGCATGTTCGGTTTGCCAGTGTATCCTAACGCTTGCCTGACTGTCTGAGACGAGTGAACTTTTTTTTCGAGGAATCAAAATGTTTAAAAACCATAAAACAAAATATTTTTTTGCTTTTCTTTTAATATTTTAATTTGTTTTTTTAATTGTTAAGCGCTTCTGATCGAACGTTTTTTTTATTCTCTTTATTCATTTAGCACGTGCCTTTTTTCTCTCCTCCCGTGTGAACTTTTTAAGAAGAGAAACCATTTTCCCCCTGTTTGATAGCACCCATGTTAGAGCGCGTAACTTTTTTAAAACAAAAGCTAATAAAAAGTTGAAGTTTTTTCTTCCTACGTTTTGAGTGTATTGTTGTACTGATCAACGATTGTTTTAAAAAATAAATAAGTAACACATCATGAAATTTGGGGTTTTTTGGAACCATTGTTTAAACTGATATTTGATATTTGATTTCGAATCTGCCTCTGGCTGAACACAAGTTGTACGAGCCGTTTTTCAGGAAATATGAGGTTTATTGCGGTCTCCGGGGTGACACAGAGCTGGTGCACATGAGCGGAGAGCGACGCCGCCTTGGCGACTAGTGTTATTCTAATATTATGACTTTCTGTATTGCCTGTTCACAAACAGAAAACAGTAGCCGTCTTATTTTACAACAATTATAGGACTTTTAACAAATTTTGGAAAATGTCTTTCATTTTCTACAGGTATAATGAGTTATATATTTAAGTGAAAGTTGTTTTTCGATGTTAATTCTCCTTTGATGTATTGCTGTAAATGTTTTTGATTAACTGACAAGAATTTAAGAACATGCAATGTCAGGCCTCGAAATCCGACGCGAGTACGCGAGTATTGCTCGCGCTGGTACTCGCGTAACTGTAACTATCGCGAGTACTTTTTTATATACTCGCGAGTAATATGTAGCAAAGATATTTTTTCAACAGACTACTTTCTCTGGGAAGAAGTGTTATGAATGGAAAACAAATTCAGACGAAAAAGTTCTTAGACAAACTCTCCATCTGTGTAGTTTTATATAAATCTTCTATTAAATAGAATGATTAATAGGAGCTCTGTGTTGGAGAGCGAGTTCCACAATAATTGATTACGTTAACAAGAAAAAAAGATTGAACCTCTTCTGCGTTCCATTTTCTTTCCTCTGGGATGTAGTAATTTTCGAAACAGATTCTCTATCAACATGAAAAAGAAAACAATTAATTTTTTACTTCCATTAAAAATATATTTCCGGAGAGCCTTTGAGAATAATATTCAAGCACGCAAGAGAGTAGCGAAGACTTTATATGTATGCGAAGGTGTGCACAACAGAATTGTAAATGAATGAATGTCAAAGTTAAGATATTTCTTTCTTCCTTTTCGTAGTGTTGTAGACATGACGTAATTCTATTGCGTAACACTGAAAAAATGTGCCGCAAAGGAGTGTCTCTCCATCCTAAATATAAAAGAATTGTATATGCTGCAACGTTTGTACTCGCGTGAAAGAAGATTACGCGAGTATTTCCCTACACAGTGTACTCGCGATAAATTTACGACGGGAGTACAATTACACTCGCGCAAAATTCAACGGATTTCGAGGCCTGAATGTTATATATTTGTATAAAGGAGAAATAATTTCCATGCTTGATAATGATGTATTTTCTTTAAGTGATCACCGTGAAACTTGACTTCAAATTATATTCTATTACCATTTTGCATGCAGACAGAGAGACAAAGAACTGAGTAATTATATTACGATTATTCTTTGAAACTGACAAATAGACATCACAACTGATGGAGGCTTGTAGCCGAAATATATATCGTCAAGTCATGATGTGTTTTAATATAATTATTTATTTGTGCACACGTCTCTGAATTAGATCACACATTCGATCATAATTATTATATATGGATTCTCTGTGTCAGTTAAGAATAATCGTAGAAATTCGTACCCTTATTATTATTATTATTATTATTCACGAATTTTTATACAGGATGACCAAATCAAAATTGGGTAATATATACATTATGTACATATTTACAAAATTCTGTTCTACCTTTGGGTCCTGTGGTGAAAAATGTAAGTGAAAAATAAAATAAAATTTGAGGTAAAATTTCCAGTTACAAAGTTTGAAATCTAAAATCAATAAAACATTATTATTCCTAGTAAACACACATAGCGCGTTGATGCTTCGATACGTCCAAAAGACGTCGGATGGATCAGAGAACGTCACAAACGACTGCATGTGTTTAACTAGGTTAGTATTTAAAAGATTTATGACCACATCATGATTATTCACACTCCATTCCTTCACATGTTGCTATGTTTCATATAAGGTTGATGGAAATTTTATATGAATTTAGCGTCACTTATCTCCTGAAAATGTCATGCGGCATGTTTTCATTATTTATTAATTTTGTTCTAGTGCCATACATAGCTGGAGAACACATCAAATACTGCATTTGGCATTAATCACCGAGATCCCACCCGTTGGAGATTCAATACTAGCTTAAGCTTTCAAATTACTGAGACCTGCTCTTTCTTCAATCACTTAGTTTTGCAACGGGGAAGAGCAACTTAGACGTTTTGAACCATGGTATGATGGTCGGTGGTGGGTAGGCAAGCAAATGCAGTGGATGATGTATTGTTCTTTTTTAAGAATAATGAAATTTTGTAAAACTAGCCGCCAAGGCGGCGTCACTCGCCGCCTATGTCCACCTGCTCTGTATCAATAAACGTCAAATTTCCTTATAAACGGCTCGTACAACTTGTGTTCAACCAGAAGCAGATTCGAAGTCACAACCTCTGGTAAAACCAATCTTTTATCAGTGTAACAATACACTCAAAACGTATAGAGAGAAAACTTCAACTTTTTATTAGCTTTTGTTTTAAAAAAAGTTACGCGCTCTAACATGGGTGCTATCAAGCGTAAGGGGGAAATGGTTTCTCTTCTTAAAAAGATCACACGGGAGGAGAGAAAAAAAGGCACGTGCTAAATGAATAAAGTGAATAAAAAAAAAACGTTCGATCTGATTAAAATAGATTAAAAGAAATCGATTAAAAGAAATTAAGACAACTATTAAGACAAAAGCAAAAAAAAATTGATTTGTATCATGATACTCTTTTTTTACTTATCGGTTTTTAAACATTTTGATTGCTCGAAAAAAAGGTCACCTGTCTCAGACAGTCAGGCAAGGATACGTTAGGATACACTGGTAAATCGCACATGCTGCCACGTTCTGCCAGTGCTGCTTTATGTCCAAAACGTTTAATCAGTTACTTTCTTTGTATTTAGTTGATGTATTGTTTTCAAAGCCAAGTCAACGTGGAATATAAAACTAACAATAATAATAAAAACAAAACGTTATTCCTATTAGTTCATCAGCCAAAAAAATTCACGTTCGATTGGGGGTTGCAATGTATTTGCTTCGAACTCACGTCGCACACAAAAAAAAGAAATAATTTCGCTCACAACTCAATCTACCATTTTGCGTGACTTACAAACAAACAAACAGAGAATCGGCTATTAATATATAGATAATGAACTTTTTTCTGCGGCCACTTAAACTGATACGGGCGGGTGACGCTAAACTAAAATAAAATTTCCAACGACCTAATATTTAGTAAGCATGAATGTATATTTATGTGACAAGAATCTTTGTTTATTTTTTGCATTCAGAATAAGGAAGGCCATTTTGGAATTAGGAACATTGATTGATTGATGGTACCAACTTCCATTGATTTAGTTTTCTGAAGGGTCACTTTTATCATAAAGTTGTATGTTTTAATAAAAGACATTCACACTTGCAAGGTATAAACATGTAATTAACCAGATAAAAATTGAGAATCATTTTAAGTTATAGATGACTTTTAATATAGATTGGTGTAAGTGGTGAAAGATTTTTCTTAACAAAGTAATCCCAAAACAGTAAAAGCCTGATTTCACATTTCATCTATATACAATAATCAAAATTCTAGGAACAGGTATAATGAAATATTGGAAGGTTTTTTTCTCACCGATAAATTGAACACTTCAACAATCTTTTCAGGTTGCAAATTAACTTCAAAGTTAAGCCCTTCTTTAGCAGCGGATGTACCATCTAAAACCAAATGTAAATTCCTTTGATCCTGTATTTCATCAGACTTCAAATGGTGTTCTACAGCCATGGAGATTCCGGAGGAATTATGCTCTAATTCCATTTCTGGATCCCCAGCTAGATCTTCCGCCATTTTAACAGTCTGTCAAAGGCGTCGAGGCTGAGCAGACGAATAAAGGTTTGTTAGCTTTTCTAGGACTTTTATTTTATTAGGGAAGTGTGAACAAGGTTGCAATTTGCGAGCGTGTTCAAGCCTTTTGGGCCCCTCTGGGCTAAATCTATAGAAGAGCGGCATATGGTGCGCGCAGCGTCCCCTGTGTGTGGCGCGGCGACCTGCTAGGCTACATATGAAAATTTGAAAATTTGTTTTGTCACATTGTTTGCCGCCAATACGTTGACATTTAAGATAGATAGATAGTTAGGTATATTTTCTGTTGTTAATAATAAGTTTACAGGGGCTGGTAATCTATATAATGTTACTTACAACAGTTTTCAGAATGTTAAAAACGTATAAACGTTACAGTTTCTATAATTAAATATATTAAGTTGATATTCTCTAAACTCATAAATAACAAGGAAAGCTCATAGAAGATCAGGGTGGATCGAGAACCTATTTTGCTTGTTCTTGTTGAGATATTTTTTCAGAATCTAATAATGTACTATAGACTATTAAAGATTCATAGACAAAATGCGTGTTAAAAATATTTTTCTACGTTGTCAGTACGTAGGAGAAGCATAGCCTTAAGTTTTTGTTTAAAGTTTACAAAAGATTTCCAATCCAGTGGAGTGTTTGTGGAAGCTATGAGGATATTCCAAGATGCGTTGCACGAAAAGATGATATACCGAACTGTTTAAGTTTATTGCGGCAATAAGGTTCAGATAACATTCTCGCAAATCTTGTTGTGTACTTGTTTGTTGGTTTTAATTTGTACAAATCATGAAATATGGGTGGCACAGTCTTAGTTTTACATTTATACATAAAACAAAGAATTTGGTAATGTTGATTTGATAAATAGTGAAGGTTTTCGGAGCGTCAAAGAGTGTCTAAGCATTTGTGTAGCGGTCTTTAAAGTGTATATAACGCGCATTATTGCATGTTTTTGGAGGCGATAAAGTGGTGTTAGGTTTGACTTAGAATGAAATTAATTTTTTTTAAGGAGAAACGGAGGTTAAAAATGTCTATTATATACAATGTGTAGTTTGTCCTCTGGTTTGTCGTCTATCGCTAATCAAAAAATCGGATCATAAAAGTCCATAATGAAAACTTTGCTGAAGGGTGTTTTCCTCCTCACTTTTTATAGAGTAATTAATAAAAGATAAAGTTTGTTTTGCCTTTCTTCACAAATAAAAAAAATGTCTGTAGTGCAGAGGAAAATTGTGTAAGTGCCGGAACAGCGCAAATTTCTAGGAATACTACCATCAAACTTTAAACTGGAAAGAGTAACAACAAAGATAGATTATTTTCCTTTCCTCTGCCGGTCGATTGCTGTCTCTTTGTGCAACGTTATTAAGCTTCTTAAAACGTAGAAGAAATATGCAGAGAAAGAGAAAGCACTCTTTCTGTGTTCGCGGACTGTTTAAAAGGCGTTCAGTAACAGGAGCATACCACACTTTAGTAGCCGAACTCAGATTTCATGATCGTGGGGTTTTTTTATCGATATATCTATCTGCGAATGTCACCCAACAGATTTGAGCACTTGCTATCTCAACTGTAGCACGACTGTCGTGGAGATAAATTTTTTTCTATCTCTACGACATTGCTGTGCGACATGTTGCACGATCTTCCACATGTTGCACACGATAAGTGTTTCCATTACGTCGTGGGAGCAGTACGACTGTCCCCAGCAGGCAAAATCGTTGAAAAACCACTGCGAAGGAATGCATTTCTATAGGAATATACACACTATTTCAATAAAAATGCTCTTCGTTACAGTGATTTTTTGATAATTTTGCCTGCTGGATGGGATAAGTGCTGCGACGCTCGCACGATAAAGGATAAAATTTCTTTGGAAACCAAGCTTTAACTGTGAAAATCTTACGCAGTCTTATTTCCCGCTTCTGCCGCAACTTTTCGGCAAATCTCTGCCCCCAGCAAAGATCAACCTCTACAGACAGAATTGAAGAAATGCTGGGAACGTGCCATAATGTTTCTTCTTGGAATTGTTTAAAGAGGTAAACTTTGACTCTATTATCACTTCAAATCGGTGCTGTTGCACTGTCGTACCCCCATCCTAATATCATTGATGATTCTGATGCAGAATTACACGATGATTATTGATATCTAACCCCCAGTTAGGACCACTCGACCAAAACTTGCGCGATAAAAAGCGTTTCATACTGCTTTATGACAGCCATACGACGAAGTGAATTCATAACTTTTACTTCTAATTTGAGAATACAAGATTGAGGAATGTATTTTAGAATCATGAAAGTAGTAATTATCAATCTGATACTTAGATCAAAACTTAGGACTCTTCTTTTTTTTACTTTGTCCATTCTCATTGATATAATAAATTGTCCAGAACAAATTACTTGTGCTTTTTATATAAAACCCAAGAAAATGTAAATAGAATTTGTCGAGATATAGATGAAATGCAGTAATTTCATCGTATACTATTAAATAAAGGCACAGCAAGGTCGGGGGAGCACTAAACTTTCTGAGCAAATTCTTGTAACTTTCCCGACATTTTGTGTATGCAACATTTTGCTTTTATAGCATTTGCGACTTTATATGCTGGCGGCTTTCAAATATTTTCACAAAAAATATTTCACAGTTTTACAGCTATTTTTTTTGTTTCCGGAAAAGTGAACCCTGACGAATTACCTCCCAGGGGAGGACTGTGCATGTTATTACAAAATATTTTCTGGTGAAGCATTATAATGACCATTTGTTCGTTTAAATTATTCATTCCCGAATGCTTCCCGAAAATTAATTATTGTAATATATTTGGTATTGTTATGTTAATGATTTTAATAATCGTTTTGTCAATACGCCACACAATAGCGCAATTTGATTTTACGACCATTATTGAAACTGCTAATGTATCACTAGAAAAGCACTCCTCCGAAGATGTAGAAATTGTGAGGACTTTTACTTCAGAACTGTAATACCATCCGTCACATAGTATCTCTATCTGGGGTAGCTGTTACAAAAGTTATATCGATGCACTAGATGAGATTCATGCAAAGGCAGCAAAAGTAATACACCGCTTGCCATACCAGTTGTCAACATTGGATACACTTGAAAAAGTGAAATGGATGTCAATATCGTATCTGTACAAACGACGTCTTCTTTGTTTAATGCACAAAGTTTATTACAAAACAATCGACCCTGAAATTGAGTCAATGTTTAAGTTATGCTAATCCTTGCAGAAGATTTCATCGTGCAAATCAATTGGCTGTTACTGTCGATCATGGAAATAAAAACTGTTTTTCTTACAAAGGTGTTAGGATCTGGAATTGCATGCCAAATGAACTCACTGGGATTGAATCACATTTGCTTTTTAAATAAACTCTATCGGAATATAAAGAACGAATAAACTCTTACTCTTTTGAATGTTACACCTTTCATATCCATAGGGATTTTATTTTTCTTTAAATTAGATTTTTTTGCTCAAGTTTTAATCTTTACTTCGAGGGTAATAAGCCCTTACCAATCTCACTGCCTAACCTCTGAGGTTTGTTATTATCATCTTCTTACTTTTGTTTGTTCCAATGTTAGCTTTTAATGTAGTCTTAATTTATTTAAATATTTTAACTTTGCAAAAGTATTTAAATTTGTTCACTAGTAATTTCAGTTTTAATTTTTCATATATATATAACCATTATATTTTTGTTTGCTAACTCTAGACATCTTTTTGTTTGTGGTTTTAGCTTAGATCAATCAAAAATTCCTTTTAGTTTTATGCAAACCCACTTTCGTGTCCTGTGTCTTAGTTCATTATATCTATTCTAGTCTTTTAGTTTCCATTACCACAACTATATCGACTAAAACATCTAAGAACATTTTTTTCCTTATATTTTATTTATTCAATATTTATTATGTAATATTTTTTATTGTATGTAGAACATATATATATTTTTTATCATAGTAGGTCCACATCAGCTTATGCTGCCTTTTTTGTAACCTGCTTTACTAAATAAAATAATAATAATAATTATTATTATTAATCAGCGTGAAATTCTGCATCTCATCAATAATATTAGGGGAGTATGAAAGTGCAATAGTGCCATTAAATTGTTGAAGCTAGTATATATATATTTCAATCATCGGACTTCCCATCAAGAAGTCCAAATAGAAGCCCCTTCTCTTTCTTAGCTAGCAAACTGAGTTAAGTATCATTAATGATTGGATCATTAGGTGTGGGTTATACGAGTTAACTTTTGTCACGTTAAATTTAATCTGACCTGAGACCTGTATTTATGAATTCTAAAACATGCTAAAGGCAAATGCACCATAATCACCCGTGCACAGGTCTATTTAGATTAATTGGATAAACCAAAAGATTAACATTTATTGTTTTTTTTAGTGCATTTTCATCATACCTTGTATGCAACACTTCTACTCCCTTCCTTAATGTCAAATGATGTCAAATGTTTTGTACAAGAACATGATAAAAAATATATATTATTATTACAACAACACTAGAAAAATAAAAAAGGAATTCAATTAGGCAAATTTTGCCAAAATTCATTAATTTCACCAAGTATATATTCAAATCATTATTTCCCCTTTAGTTAAGATGGCAGTGTCTAATCTTAGCGGTGGCCCGACTGTCTGAGACAGTCAAAAGTTGGTTCAGGCCACCAAAAATTTTGAAAATCAGTGTTGCGGTGGCCCGACTGGACAGGCCAAAAAATAAATATACAAACGAGAGATTTGAAAAAAAAAACAAGAACAATAAAGTATAACTTTGTAAGTTTAGCAAAGTGTCTTTACCTCCTCCTTCGAACAAAATTACGACAGTTCCTAGCTATTTTTATTATGTAATAAATACTACGGCACTCCACCATGTCTTAATAGCCAATCAGAAACTTTGATTTGATGTGCCTTATTATCAGCTAAGATGGAGAACATTTTTTACAAGCTTTGCAGGTGTTTTCTTAGTGACGCTACATTTGTTCAATTACAAAAGATTTCTATATACCTTCTTAGTGCTACTAATTTTCGCGGGCGCCAACTATTGCGGTTTTCATTAATTTTTTGTTCTTGTTTTTGTTCTTCAGACAATAATGTCATCGTGAGATTCATTTTTCGAATAAATGTTTTGAAATTTACATTCCATTAAACGCGAGCAATCAATATCGTGTCTAAAGCATGGTCAAAAGAAAAATATGTTTCTTTTCTGTTGATATGTACAAAGTGAGAGAGTTCAGATGATTTTTTTTAAACGATGTCACTTTTCACTTTTTTAAACCTGTCAGTGAAAAAATCAAAATTCTAAAAGAAGAACGAACACAGAAAGAACAGAAACAGAATGAAAATAAGTCAAAGTAATCAAAGAAGCAAGCGACCATATTTTTGTGATAACAAGGAGCATAAAAAACCTGGACCAAAGCCTAAAAAGCAAAAAGATGTTGATACTATTGAACTTTCCTAAACACTTTATTTCTTTTCGAAAACCATTCGTATTTGTAGTATATATCATGTGCAGACATTCTTGCTAACTTTCCTTTTGTTTTATATCGTATTTATTCTACTGTATGCTGCATACATCCAGACTTCCGATGGACGTCCCTCCTACGTAAAGGTTGAATTAACGGAAAGCCTTTATGACCTAGCAAAATTTTCGTCGGGCCACCAAAGTTTCCATCGGGCCACCAAAAATTCTAAAACCAACGATGTCAATGGCCCGACGTGACACCCAGATAAAATCTTAAGATTAGACACTGGATGGCACATACCAACATTTGGCTAAAGTAATTGTTGCTGTAGTAATTACAGATATTCCTTCAGTTGTCAGGGTCTAATCTAGAATGGAAGGGCAGCGTCCGGCAGAAGGGAAAAGGGCAAATGAACATCCGAAGGACAAGGTGATTTTTTAAATTTTCAGAGCAAAATAAATTTAAAAAGAAAACGTAGAGGGCAGTGTCTGATCAACGGATGCTCTTTTGGCCTAGACCCTGGTGGTAGCTATCTCAAAACAAAAACAAAAACAAAAAAAAAAAAGAAAGTGAAGAACACTGGGTAAAAGCATGGCTTTCCCAGAGATTGAACATGGAATTATATAAATTATATGAAACCTTGCTAAATAATTGCACTCAAAAATTATGTGATTTCTTAACCCCCGATGGGCATTATTGGATGTCATTGCCAACATAGACACATGAATATATATTTTGGGTGGTCAGATCTTCCAACTTCATAAAAAGAATAATTTTTTTTTTTCTTTCCTTAAAATATTAATTTAACTCAATACTTAATTTGTTTACATTTGATAACTCGATTTCTCAACGCGTAATGTATTTTGTTTTATTTTTTTTATTGCAATCAACCTCTCATAATTGAACATAAACATGTTCAAGAAGAAAGGTAATAACATGAAAGTCAAAATACATGCCGTTATGATTAAAATACCTGTCATGGTTAAAAAGGAAAATAATTTCGAATTATTAATGTTGCATCGAAATGTGATCAGTTTGTTTTGTTTTTGTTGTTTTAGGTAACTTGTGGGTTTCTACATTAAAAACAACTTTGGTGACAATTTTTTATTGAACTTTTCCCCTTTTTCATTTTTTGAATATCTTTAAATACCTTTATCTCACTAAATGTGGAATCAACAGCCGCCTAATTGGGCATGGCCTAATCTAAATTATCATTACCAGCAGCACCAAGGTCAGTATTGTATGGAAAAGATTGTGTCATTTCAAAACTAAATTGATAAAACAATTATGCCTATTAATAATTTATATCTTTAGACCCTACTCAAGGCTGGGCTGCTGCAGCGGCATTATGGGCCCACCAAAGACAAATGCAAGAGCAGTATCATAATGGAAGCTTGCCAGTACCACCACCAAGAGAAAAACCACCTGAACCACCTGGTCCTCCTCCACAAATGCCACCTGCTCCACCAGCCCCTGACACTAATTCAAATCAAGTTGAAGTGCATGATTATATGCATGGCTATCAGCCAGTCCCAGAGGTTGTGGATTATCAGCATGGTAAACTTCCTCCTGAACAATCCTATCAGAAGCCAGTTCCTGATGTCATTGATTATAACCATGGTAACCAAGTAAATGTGCCAGTACCAGAAGAAAACTGGGAGTATAAAGAGACTTGGCAGGAGCAGCATAATTATTCAGCACACGAGCCTTACCATAATAAAGAATGGAATACTGAACATAATTCTGAACAATGGCGCAAAGTGGAAGAAAGTTATTACTCTGAAAAACACAATTACAACCACTCAGATTCTCAACAAGTAAAAAAAACTCTTCACAAACATATACAACAAAGCAATTTTTATAACCATGATGAAGCTCATAGGTCAGGGAACAGCTCACCTGGTACGTTTATTTGTTTGCAGTTATTCAGAGAGTACCTTAAGCTTAATCATGTATTAAATCAGACGTCTGAGAGTACACAAACAGTTATTCTTACAAAATCTCTGACTTAATTGGTATCTTTACTATTTTTGGCCTGAGCAATCTTTTATTGAACTGCCCAGTTTGCTCATAACTATATTACATGTCTAGACTTATCAGAAGTTGGTAAGAAATCAAAGTCACTTCCACTGTGGTTACGACAAGGTTTGGAAAAATTAGAAAATGAAAAGAAAAAAGGTTCGAATAAAGATGATGTTGTACCAAATGCCCAAAAAGTTTCCAGTTATGAAGTAGCATCACCACCATCGTCACCAGAAAGAGAGAAAGAAGTAAGTTTGATTACAGGATCATTCCCTCCTTCCCACTTTTCCGTTAGATCGATTTCGAATTGGGGTCTGTATTTTAGCTTTCTGATGGTGATGCAGATGATGATGATGATGATGCTGATAATGACAATGGTAAAATAAATAAAAATTTTATAAAAACGCATAGTCCTACGCCAGACAGTTTTGACAAACAAGAAAGATACTCTGAATCCGAAGAAGATGAAGAAGAAAAACAGAAAAAATTGGTTTGTTATTTCGTTGTATCGAATGTTCATCTGCAAACATAAAAACGTTTTGTTTTTGTATGAACATGAAGGGTTTCTCTCGTATGTTTTAAACATGACTTGTGTTGCATTTCCAGATTTTGAAAATTAAAACGTGGATGACAGAAATCCTTTTAGGGGTAACGAATAACAGTTTAAAGGAAGTTTGCAAAGAGGTTTATTTTGAAATGAAACGATCAGGTATGTATCATAAGCGATATCAAACACAGCCGTATATATCGAAGATCAGCTTGGACATAATGTGAATTTTCTGATATAAAATGTTGCGGTATGTTGACGTACTATTACTACTGTCATTTTGGAAACTGAAATATTTGCTGTTATGTTTACAGCTAAATCCCAAGCAACGCAGCTTCGAAGATCAGGTGGCCTAGACGCCTTGCGTACTAGTTTAGGAGGTATTTACATTCTTGTTGAACGCAACTTTATTTTCTACATTAAGTACTTGTTGCTATTGTCCTCAACAATTGCTTTTTTATAGGAAATGAAGAGGCTTCGAGTAGTGAAGAAGAAGATGAAAAGGTGATTGCTCTCGATCGAGGAACAAAGAAAGGATATAATGAAAGAAGAGACGACAAAGCGAGCAAGACTATGTCTAATACTGACTTGAAAAGTAGTCGTGATAATTTCGAAAACGAAAAACATCCTTTGAAAGTGTCGGAAGAAAAATCTTCCGTATCGAAAAAGAACATTCATAATAATGAAAACTTTTACCGAGATGATGAAAAAGAAGAATCGCGAAGGAAATCGAGTTCACGTAAAAGAAAAAGCGTAGAGAGCGATGAGGTAACATCTGAAAGTTCTTCTGAATCGATAGGTAGTAGTGAATCAGACACGACAGATCGAAGAAAACGAAAAAAGAAACGTTCGTACAGTCGATCACCATCTCGAAAAAGCCGAAAGAAATCGAAACGTTACGAAAGAGACGAGAGTAGTTCGAGTGAACGCGAACGAAAGAAGAAGAAGAAGAAGAAACGTGAGAGAAGTTCATCTTCGGATGATATTTCTTATCGTAAGAAAAAAGTCAAGGGTAAGAAGCATAAACACAAAGATAGATCCATCTCCAGGTAAAAAAAATGGCGACTCCTTTCCTGCTTTTATTGTTGATGTTTTTAGTTATCTAAACTTCAAAGAAGAAAGGGTGTAAGTTAACTCTTGAGTTTGTTAGTGTTTTTCTTGTGAAATAAACATGTTTTGTTTACCTTGTTTTGATAGGTCGCCTCGTCACAAACGAAGAAAATAGACCTGGAGAAAGGTAGGTGCTTGCTTGCTCAACCTGTCTTTCTTGTTCTTTCTTTGAAACCAACGAGAATAGATGAGAGGAGATCAGATGGTAGATGATTCGAAATTGGAAGGTCTTCAAAAATAATTGGAGGATCAAATTGCAACGTGGAAGTGGGGCGCGGAAATTATGAACTTTCACTTGACAGTATTATGCTAGTAGTATTTGTAAACATATTTTATCGATTTGTCGAAGGAACTAACTGCAAATGAATATCGAAGTGGAATTCATTATAACCTATCTCATTATGCAAAATGGTTCCTTTACCTCGTAATACGCTTTCCTATAACCTTGCTTTCACACCGTCCTCATTGTAATATGATTCTATTGGTGTGTTGTCTGCACATTGTATCACAATGATGAGTTTTCGTCTCTAATAATGTATGGAGCGAGGAAAGGTTTCCACTGACACAGGTTTCCAGGTTTTAAAATAGCTACGATGTGAAGAACACGAACTTTCTTGAAGATTTTCGCAGAATATACTTGCATGAACTGAGCATGCGCAGTATGTATTCCGAAAGTATTTTGCGAAGCCATTGTATATAGAATGTTTAAATCTTTTGACTTGGCCAGTTTGGTGAAATTTCAGTAGCTATCATTAGGTAACCGGTTATCAACAGAGACAGGAACAGGAACTGTACACGAAGTTTGTATACTCAAAAGTTTGGTGAAATTTCAGTGTAGCTATCATTAGTTTGTGTACTCAAAATATCAAGGGTGGTAAACGAAAGTAATTATGTAAAAAAGTATTTTTATAGGTATAACTTTGTCAGCAAAAACTAGTAGAGATATGAAACCACAAATATATTCAATTCTAGCAATTCCTTAAATCAACCTATAGTTTCATTGTTTTTTTTTTTTCATTATTTCTTTGTTTTTTAAGTTATTTATTTTTTCTTGCATGTTGATGTGAGGTCATGTTGCTATAGAGATCGCGTTTTGGGGGAAAAAATCCTTAAATGGCAATATCTCAGGAAGGAAAAATTTTCGAAAATTTAAAAGCTGACTTTCATCATTTTTTGGCTGTTTCAAATGCTTTTGTTTACTTTAAATAAACCAAATATTGAAGACTATACACGTTGGCCACTTCCCCCAGTACTTTACATCAAACCTGAATTAGCTTATAATATATGCCTTTTATAATCAGTGTTGTTCGAAGCTTCAACATAGTCTTGAGGAGCTGCAAGTGAAAACTATTTTTACTCATTTTGAAATATGATTGAGTGGTTTCTTTGTACAGCAGTCGATCCTCCTCGAACTTTCAAGGGGCCGGACAAAAAGTTCAAATGAGTTTTTTTTTCCAACATCTGAATTGGTTTAAAAATCAATTGTTGAATGCAAATTAATAAAAGAAACTTGTTATGTTAACCCAGTGGGAAAAATTGTGCATTTTCATTGAAATTATGTGTGTATATTTCTATAGAAATGCACTCCTTCGCAAGGTTTTTTAACAAATGTGCCGGCTGGGAAGGGACAAGTTTTTGTTCGAAAGTTTTCCGTCCGAAAATTGTGTAATTTAAGGACTTTCATAAAGTTATGATTTTCCTTGATTTCGAGCCACTCTTTGGCACTCTTTTAGATATCCCGATGAAGGCAGGGTTCTTTAGGATGCTCAAAGCTGCACAGCACTCGCTCAAAAGCGTTCCTCGCATATTATGGCCAAAGTTACGGGACTGGATACACTCTCAAAGCACTGCGATGTGTATGATAAGCAGTCCGTCGAGGGTTTTCTACAAAAAAACTGTTCTGCGTTAGCGAAAATAGGAAATTTGGCGGATCAAGAAAAAAATAAATTTGGCGGAAATTTATTTTTGCGGTTAAGGAAATTTTTTATATTTTGCGGGAATTAATTTTGGCGGATGGCCCCAATTATCAATTTTCAATTAAGTGGTTCGATAGAATAAAGAGACAAAATATTTAAATGAGAGGAGGAAAGCCCAACATATGGATCGTTTTTTCAAAAAAACAAAAACATTGCAGGTTTCTATTACTACAGTAATTTACGAATCAAATTTATCTATAATAAAATCGAAAGCGTTTCGTTCAAAGTCAATGTTGTCATCTTCCCACTCTGATTTTTCGTCGTCGTCATTGTCTTGCACGTTGACGAAATCATCTAAAACATCTGATCCCGAGCATTTAAATCAAATTTGGCGAGAATTAATTTTGGCGGGAAGAAATATTGGCGGTTTTTGAAGCAATCCGCCAAAATTTCTTCTCGGCAAAATTTCTTCCCTTTACTTAAGGTACAAGAAATTATACGAAATAAAAAATTTTTCCATTGAACGTTATAGCCTTTTTCCGAATTCATTTGAATTACTGAATTATGGTTGATTCATTATTCCTCATACTTAAACCTCATTTCTCTGCAAATGATTGCTTTACCTATTTCATTACGTCACAATTAGTAAGACTCTATCATTCCAAATTCCAATTACATAACAATTTGAACATTAGGAGTGGAGTAGTTTGACATGATCAGATGATAATTGTTTTTATACAGTTAAGTATATATTATTTGCACGTGAAAAACACGAAAACGTCATGTGATGAAATCGTGCTGACAACATGAAGACGTAAAAATATAATGCAAAATCTTTTGTTCTCTTACTTCGATTTTGTAGCTTGATACCTTTCCAGCTGTTATCAGTTCAGCTTTTCTAACAAAAACTAAGTTCTTCAAACACGTCTCACGTCCCGGGTGCTTTGTAAATAAATATTCGAAAGAAATATATGGTTGCTCATTTGTAGCAAAATTCAAGATAAATATTTACATTCACATTCAAGAAACTTTTATTAACATTCAACAAAATTATATGCACATTCAAGAAACTGTCATTTACTTTCAAGGAATTTTTGTTCACATTCAACAAAATTATATTCATATTCAACAAAATTATAATTAACATTCAAAAAAACTTTTATTCATGTTCAAGAAAATTTTTATTCATATTCAAGAAAAAAAATTACATGCAAGGTGTAAAATTACTATTCAAGGAATTTCGGTAACTCAGATCTGGTCATTAAATTATCGGTCACTAATGGAAACTGATTAGCGATACATGAACAGGCGAAAAACAGATTTTTGAAAAATACCAGATGCGAGGGGAATAAACAAGGACGTAGAATCAAAATATCTTGCTACGTCCCTGATAAATGAATGAATTATGGAAAATTTTGAGATGGGGTTTTATGACGGCAGTAAAAGCAAAACGAAATAAGTATCAAAATCCAAGAAAAGGTTCGTCAACAGCATAAGGTTATATTCATTTTATTGATAACAGTTGTTCCAGTGTAAAAGGGAATGTAATAAAATAAGATCAAATCCGACCAGGTGAAAAAGGTGGGTTTGGGGAATCGAAAACTACAGTTGGTAAAACTTTTTCTTTTCTTTTATTAGTAATGACAAAATTCTGCAAAACTGAAAATCCCTCGTTTCTTAAAATTCCCAACAAAATGTCCAGAAAAAATTGAGACTAATTTTGATTCTTGTATTTTTGTAGCACTATTGGAAATCTGTAACTAAAATTCGTGAAGCGAAATAAGTTTCTTAACGAGGAAGAAAAGAAAATGTTTTCTCAAACGCTCTGAATTAAGCCTTTAGCTTCAATAAAGATATCAACGCCAAAGCTTTCTGAATCCCTCAAAAAATTAAGTTGCAATATGCGTTCCAAAACATCTTCTGGAAAAGGATTCGATACGTCTTCAACGTCTACTGATGAAAGACCATCATCAGAAGGAGAAGGAGCTCTTGGATCAAAGCTGAACCAAGAAAGGTCATCTGATCCAGGAGTGGAGAAAACATCCGCAACTTGATGTTGTTCTCGATTTCGAACATCCATTATTCTATTCATCCACATCTTTTGTGGCGACCAATTTCTTTCGGTTTTCTAATAGGATGCCTATTCCAACCTTCGGTAAAATAAGATACCGCTTGGTTGATTCTTGGGAGAAAGATCAAATGTAACATCATTATCCATATTCAAGTGTCCTAAATGACTACAAACATTCAATAGTTGGTATGCTGTGCCCATTACTCTCATGATCAGTTTGACGAAATACATTGCCGTTGCAATTTGTAGGAAGAAAATTGTTAAAAGAAAAGATGCCAGAAAACTGGTGGTTTTTATGAAATTTATTGTTAAAAAATTGTAATAATTTTCTTTACCTTCAGCTTCCATTGCTTGAAATTCGTAGTAAAACTGATGAGCAACGTTTACCCACACATCTGTACCATTCCCAGGTATATAATAAACAAAATGATGATCGTATACAGTTCATCCAGAAAATTTGAAAACTCTTTCATTATTTCCCTTACACCATCTTCTCAGTCACTGTTCTTTCATCTTGTTCAACATTTTCCACATGTTATTCCTGCCATTTTCATACGCCATGCGGTTATCTCAGTTTTTCTGCTAATTTTGCAGACCAGATTTAGGTTACGGAATATCCTTGAATATAATTTTGTCTTGCATAAAAAAAAACGCTGTTGAATATGAATGCATCAAGTATATAAAAACTTCTTAAGTGTTAACGAATCTTTTGTTTGAATGTGAAAGAAAATTTACTTAAGAATGTAAAATTTCTTGAACATGAATAAAAAATTCCTTGAACGTAAATAACAGTTTCTTGAATGTGCATATAATTTTTTTGAATGTGAATAAAAATTTCTTGAATGTGAATGCAAATGCGTATGTTGAATTTTGCTACAAATGAGCAACCATAGAAATAGAATTAAAATTAATCATTGGTCATTGGTTTCATAAACATATTGTATTTTATCGGCAACACAATCCACACTCTATCAGTTAGTCAATGTGACCATAGGTGGCATATAGAAGTTTCTACTACCTAGCATATTTGACTTTGCCAAATGAGCTCCAGCTGCATAGCACACCTTGTGTAACGCTCAAGTTTGATTCCCCTTATTAGTGAAAAAAACAGTTACATGTTTGCTAAAGACGGCTTTGTTGGGGGAAAGTCTCTCATAAAAGTGAAAATAATCGACGCAATAATAAAAAAATAGCGCTTTGAACTTGACTTCATTTTGTTCAATGCTAAATGTTTGGCGAAGTGTTGACGGGTGGTGGAATTATCCGCCCGCTTCGTACATTCGAAATAAGATCTACGCCCAAACAACGCTTCAACAGAAACTGTTGTGAAAAACATGATAAACAAAAATGCTTTGCAAACACTGATGACAACTATTGTGAACTGTTCATGTGAATAACATTCATTTTCGTTACTGCTTAAACTAGCTGTGCTGGTCTCTCCATCTTTCTATCAATAATTTATCGTAACAATACATCTTGTATTTCTCCTGGGATGCAAATCGAATCGAAACTCTCTCATAGGACAGCTGCTTACAAAAAATTTGTCAATATTTATAGAATTAGTAAAACCAGTTTGTCTGTTCGTATTGAAAAAAATTGAAAACGTTTTTTTGTGTAGTGCTATCACTGTTCTTGTCATTATTTCTCAAGGTTAGTTATATTCTTCTGGAACTGATGGATGAAACATATCATCTAACAGATCTTAATTCTTGAATTTGGGGCGTTATATTTGATTTATACATAAAGAACGTTAATCAGGTTGGTGCTAGGGGCGGGAGTAAACAGCGTTAGTGAATGTAAAAAAGCGCGAAGACAATCATTAAAAAACACGATAATTAACACTTGAAGCGTCATATCTTTACCAGTCCAATTTTGAAATCTGTTTTGTCCACGCCTTCAAATTTTCTAATTTGAAAAACAGCCAGGGCGCATGCATAACTACTACCATTATCATCAAAATATAAGATACAATAATATAATGAGATAAAAGACATTCTACTTTTCGTTCGATATAGAGAGGAGACGAGAATCTTCCTTGCGTCACTTTAAAAGCTTGATAAACAAGAAAAACCTGTTTGTAGATAAGCACAAGAATTAGTATAGTCCCTCCTTCGCAGAGATTCTGAAGTAGCAAATGAATAGTTTTGATCAAACTGTGATGAAGAGCGAATAATTAAACTTGTTATATTAACAACAATTATGTTTAGCTAATTTTCTAATTAAGCTTGAATTTGTCGAAAGGCTCCTCATGTTAGCACTTCAGTTTTACAGTAAACTTCCATTATGTTGTTTTAGCAAGGTAAGAATGATATTCAGTAAATAAAACCTACTTTTTTTTATTTGTTTTCCTTAAATTACTGTCACCCATTTCAGTGCTTGTATATTTTTGTCAAATACAATGAACTCTGGGATGCGAATGACCGAATTCACGAATATCTCAATTTTACGATCTCTATCTCGTTAAAACCATGTCCACCACCAACTTCAAGTTCAACTATCTATTCCCCTTTAGTCTCTGTTATGTTGACAGCGATCATGTCTTCTGAAACTATAGTTGCGTGCTTTTCTCTAGATGGTTTGAAAACACTCGCGCGGAAAACGTTGGTGTTGGCAATATCTCCGATAAGATGCAACGAGCCAGGAAGATCTCAGCAGGGTCTGACCTTCAACCCATTTTTGAGGATGGGAAAGTTGTCGAAAAATTTGTTGATAACGAAGTTTTTAAACCAACACCAGTGGAGAAGATCAGAACTCCTCCGCAGATACCATCTAACAGCTGTTGTATGGATGACAGAGTTCAGTATGTGGATAATGCAATTGAATGGCTGAGGGAAGAGTTGACCTCTTTGAAACAGCAAGACAAAAGTTTAATGAACGCATACAAACATTTGATGATGACCGTGAACACACTGAAGAAAATGAACTCCACATTCCAAGAACAATGTAATATCATTGAAAAGATGAACACAAGAGAAGAATCACCAGCTATTGTAGATTTACCAAAACACAATATGAATGAAATCCGATATAAACGAATTGGACAGATGGAAAGACACGCTTCTTACAGCTAAACACTAGTACTGGTAAAGTTCACAGTTTCTTAAATTTAAATTTAAAAGAGATTTAAATTAGATTAGAGTTTGGTGAAGGAAAAAAATGATGAATAAAAAGATTCCGCTAGCCAAAACTTTACATCACTAGACGGACCGTTAATACATACAAGATTATTTCGTGGAAATGAGGTTATTGAACTTTACAAAAGAAGAAAAAAAAGTCAAATTTACTACATCAAAGAGAAATTTTTCAACATAGCGCAAAGAAGATTCGCAATTAAACATTAATTAATCTTTTAAAATGAGAGTAGTTTTTAATTTTGTAAATAATAAAAATAGAGAAAACCTGTTTTAGAAACGAGTTTTGTTCCTTTCCGTTCCAAAAGCACGAATACTTTCCTGTTGAGTAACAACAGCTCACCGCTTTGAAAATATGCCACAGTCATTCCCCTATTGCGTTACTTCAGATGAATTTCAATTTGCGATAATTTTTGAATATTTGATAAAAGCTACTATGTATTTTATCGTCATCGGACTGTGCCAACCTCGAACCCAGGGTCTTATCTCGAAAAGGCAAGAGACCCTGGGTTCGAGGTTGCGGACTGTGCAAGTCCCAAAACCCAGTTACAGCTTATGACGTTAAAGACTGAGTTACTAACTCGAGTTGTTTTTTTTTTACTTTTTTCCAGTCACTAAATCAGAAATTTTTATTTGCTTTAACTTTTCCGAGTTAAAATAATAACAAACGAGAATCGTTAATAAGATGAAAAGTTCATGGAAATTAATTAGATTCAGCGCCACTGTTTGACTGCTTTGAAAATTTTTATGAAATCTGAAGCACCTTTGACATCTCTCTTTGGGAGATTCTTAAACTGAGATCAGTATCACTGAATACAAACTTTCAAGAATATATTTGTAGTATTTCAATAAACACAAGAACGACAAGGTGGGGCATGACTTGTCACGTGTCAGTAACTGAAATCCCGATTTATGCTTTCTGGTTCCAGCTTGATCAAAAACTGACCTCCTCTATTGAAATTGTCAATGTTCTTAGCGTGTTCTTTGTGGTTGATAGATTCCTAACAAGATAACGTTTTTTTTATAAGACAGTGCACTAGAAAAGAGAAAGATTTATCTCGATTAAAAAACATCAATCACAAAACAGTTGTAAGAATTCCCAGATTGTAAACAAATCATTTTGACTCTAAACATTTTTTATCGTCATCTGTCGATTCTCACTATCTCGAATTTTTTACGCTAAAATATGAAACTATAGTACCAGATGAAAACATGTTTCTTACATAAAAAAAAAGGTGATATAAAAGTTTAATATCGCTAACGGCGGTTTTCCAATAGGCAAAAAATATCACAGCGGAAAAATTTACTGTAATAGACCTTCCCGAAATTCCGTTTAAACGCCGTGTTACAGCCTAGCCACTAAGTTTTGCCTCTTTTTCAAACTCTTAATTACTTCTAATTATTCCAAGAACAAGTAACTATTACTTAGCGAAAACATAAAGCAATTGGAAAAACATTGAAAAACATAGGAACGAGGCGTAACTTGATAACTAATCATTAATTCGGGAAAGGTGTATTTGATTGGCGCACCAACAAACTCAAAGAAATGTTTCGAAATTTTCAATGCTGTTGGAATTGAGTTTAGGTAATATTTTGACGTTATAATGCGAATATCGGTTTCGTTACTCGGTAGGTTCGGCCTCACAACCAATGACATATCGATTTTTTGTCAATGAAAATAAGAAAACCAGCAGGTGACGTTTTGTGAGTGGAATTTCTTCCTCATACGCATTCGATAACAAAGTTTGAAGATTTCGTCAATAAATAAAAGACATCGTAATCTGCATCATCTTTGTGAAATGATCAGAGTCACGTGGTTTTAATTATATTACGTGTGTAGTGAAGACCGTGTTCTGTCTTTCCGAAACAAACACAACACACTTTTTTCACAAACAACACAAAAAGTTATTGATAATTTATTGTTGTATATATTGAAGATGTTATATTCAGCAACACATTTCTGAAGTTGCAGATTCTTATGTTTCACTTCTTGTTCTTTAAAACGGGAAAAAAAACTTACTTGGACAGCAGTTTTTTCATGTAAAACTTTACTTCGTCATCGACTTACCCAGTGGGCAAAATCTTCAAATTCACTGCGATGAAGAGCATTTTTATTGAAATAGTGTGCATATTTCTATGGAAATGCACACCTTCTCAGTGATTTTTCAACAGATTTGCCCACTGGTTTGGTAGACAAAAATATGATGAAATTCACAAATAGATTTTCTATTCTCAAAATTTTACATATAACTGTGCCAACAAAATACATTTTCCATATAAGTTTGTCTACTCTTCCTTCCTGGTGTCAAAACGCGACCAAACTTACTAGTTCGTATTAATTAGAAAAGAAATAAAAATAATATATGTAATATATGTGAGTTCTAACCGTTATCTAATTTAAAAAATAATTTATTAATAATAATCAGGATACAGAAATATACAGCGAAAATTCTAGAGGTCATTGATCAGAACATCAATTGTTGTTGATGAGCATGAAATAGGAAAATAGCCACAATGGTGATTTCGATAAAAAATATATTTTATATTCAAGAAATATCAAGGATCGCTTCCGTTTTCTGTGGTGAATATTCTTTTGGAGACCCCTGGATACTTCCGAGTATTCGACGTTGTTTTTATACTCGGGGAAATGTTCATATTATCTAACTGACGCGTCATGCTGTCGCTGTAGACGGATCCATTAGATAAACCAGTCAACACCTGTTGAAATCCGTCGCTACAAAAAAGGTAAAATTCTTTTGAAAAGCAGTCTTTAAACAAGTTAGCCATGGACAGGTTTATACGGTCGCATAATCGCCGTGTCGAATTAAACACCTTGCTAAGTGCGGCCAGAATTCGACTGTATAAAGTTTATACTCGACCATTGAGAAAATAATTCTGAACAATTCTATTAGTTCGGTAGCGTAAACATTTTTACTACTATAAAGGCACAAAAAAGTCGCGAGCATAAATTGTCATAAATTTTTTTGTTTTCGAAGTCACGACTTTTCGTGCTCGCAACTTTCAAAAAAAATATTTCGTGAATTACCATCTACTTTTCCTCATTTCCGGAAAAATGAACCCTAAAGAAAGAATTTTCGACAAAATTTTCTCGACTTTTTGTGCCTTAAGGTAGTCCTTCAATATTCTTCACTTTTACCATTATTGAAGAAGGTTATACCTGTTTTCATTGTTGTGTCTTTTGTTTTGGTTGGGATCACCAGGAGAATTTCTCATGTATACTTCCCCGTGACGCGAAGATTCTGCAGGATCATCAGTTAATCCAATGGTGCTATACCTAACCCACAAACATGAAAAAAAAACTATCAACACAAACAAAAAACGATGAAAACGATTGAGAAATTTATGCTGAAGTAAACCAAAACCTCAAGTTATCATCTCCTTCCCAGTCCTCTTCACCGTCAGAATCATCGGTATTTACGTAAAGAACTTCCATAGTGATATCGCCATGGATACGCGATAAAATATGAACAGCCTCGGCATGAGTGGCGTTTCTTAAATCTTTATCGTTGACAGCTAAAATCGCATCACCTACATATAATTCCTTACAGTGTTCTGCAGGCATCCCTTCGTGAATTTCTGAGATGATGATGGGAACACCATGTTCTTTCCCTCCCTAAAATTCATGAATAACAACATACTTCGAGTATTACAACCACACACACACAAAAACCACTTCTGGTCTGTTCTCATACCGTAATCGAGACTCCGAGACCTTCACTTTTGTCTCGATGTAATCGGACTGATCTTGCATCACCTATCCCTCGCTTTTTCCGATGAACACTCGAAACATCGTCTGTTTCCTTCACTTCTGGTTGGACTGGCTCAGCGAGGTTTTTCTTCTTTTCATAAGGACCACGACATGCACGAATGACCGTCTTGTGTCGGTGCAAATGGATTTCTGCTTCAATTTGATTCCATAACATGTCATGTTGTGGAGTTTTCAAATCACGACCCAATATTTGTATTTGTTGTATCCTAAAAAACATTTCGTTAAAACAACAACAGTGTTCCTATCAACAAATTCACAACATGCATCTATCACCCTACCTCCCAGCAAGCTCTTTGTCTAGATATTTAGCAGCCAGCCTTGCTCCATATACTTCACCCTGAAGTTGAAGAATTTGTTTTCTCAAATCTTCGTTTTCTTTTTGATACTGAACTTTTTCAGCTTCGAGTAAAGATTCTTTCATTGCATCTCGACGAAATTGAGTTAACTCATTTTCCTATAACACAGCAATATGTGTGGATTAAATATGCAAGGTATTACTTGATCATAATCTCCTATGAGATGTGCATGTAGACAAATAGTAAAAATGTTTTCCAAATGAAACACGCACAGCTTTTTTTAGAGACGGACACTTTCATTTGGAAAACGTTAAAGTATTAAAGAAAAGAAAAGAAAAGAAAGTGCCAATGTAAAAGTGGCTGATGTCTCTAAAAAAGCATCATCAAACTTTAAATGTAAATAATTCTTTATTTTTTGCGGTGATAAACTTGATATTTATATCAATCGAGAGGAAATTTTCTAAATTTTTCAAAAAGTTTCTGAAGGTGGAAAAATCAGGGGAACAGAAAAAGTGATTTTTATGAAGGATTTGCACTATTAACTTAGTAAAATTTGATACCTTTTCAGAGACACACTCTATATCCTTTGGCGATTGAGACAATTCAAAAGAAAACATTGAAAAATGAGAAGTTATTATTAACTATGACTCTGTGGTTCTGTTTAGAAAGGCTTATTGCAGAGGTATCTTGACTACAGTCGACTCTTGAAATCTCAAAATCTCAGGAGACTGAAAGCAGTGGAGTTACTGAGTGTTTCAGGTTTCAGGGAGCTGAAATTGGTACAAATTACACTAATTATCATGTCAAAGTTTGAGTTATCCAGGAGGAATTTGAGCTTGAGTGGACTGCATCATCTAAACGCAGTATATACCATTGTTGGTAAAATATCGTGAAAACATTAATTAACAAAACAAGTACATCACCATCAGAAAATCAATAAACTTTTCAATAGAAGCCTCATCCGTGGTGTAAAGACATAAATAGAAAATAGAAAACAAACAGTTTTATTTACCAATTTGGTTCTTATAGCGCTAGAGTCCATTATATTTTCCCCAGAGGAATGTAATTGAAGTTGCACAGCATGCAGTTGAAGGAGTGTGTTTTTCAATTCTTTTTCAAGAACAGAATTCTTTGCTTGTGCTTCAGTCAATGCTGAACGAAGAACAATTTGCTCCGCCTAAAAATCACAGAGAAGTTAAAAATTCCTAGTTTTTGTCCCTTGCAGTAATGTGTAATATATGTAATATTATTGAACACAGTTGAACATGGACCATTTATCCAAATCAGGGATTTTGTTCGATTATGCCAACTCCCCAATTAATAATCATCAGCAGTTTAATAAATCATCACAAAGTTGGCCAGCAGTTGAGCATTTCACTGATTAAAGGATTTGGATTCAATTGAGTGGCTGCTCCATTGCCCAATAAGAATTGAAAGTCTATACATCTACATTTAGTATACACTGTTACACATTGAATCCATGCAAATCCTTAATAACCTTTGAAATCTTGAAACTTGTCTCTTTTTTATCACACTTTTTACTATCCTTGCCCAGTTTAAATTTGCTAAAACTACGACCATCTTCAACTAAGCTGAATATTTTCCAATTGTATATATAGCCTATGGTAAATGATTGTAAAATGAAAGTAAGCATTGCAAAATTAACTCTTTGATTCAATGGTTACTCTATTGCAGTGCTCTATTTTTACTGAGTGAATAAAGCTTAAAATGATAATATTCTTCATGGCACTGATCAAGCAGTATTCTTAGGCAGTCACAAGATATATTCCAGACAATATGAAACTCTTAGCTAATAATGTGACATAATTTTAGTAAAAAAACCTTTGAATTTTTCTTATTGATATCTTCTTTTTAAATTATTAAAATAAGTAAACAATATAGTCAGCTTTGTTCGTATAGAATTCTGAATGCTTTTTTTAGATGCATAATATAACAGATTTCACTGGATGAAAAGTGCCTGCTCCCCTTACCGTTAACTTTAATTATAATGTTGCAAAATTCGTCCATGCAAACATGAAAATACAGCTAAATGGATTATTTAGCACCATAATTGGTCATTCTAGATTTCAAATCAACAAGAACAAACAAGGAAAATAGGATTGAGAACAAATACTGTAATTGTAGACATCATTGGGGTGATGTTCCTCTTTCTGCTAACTTGTTCTTCTTTCTGCTAACTAATTTCACGTTCATCAAAAAGTAATGCAAATAACAAAATTTTACGGAATTCATTGTTCATAACAATAGTTTTCAATAGTTTTCTCAATTTAAGTGCTTTCCACCTTTGCTTCTGCAGATATTAGACAACCACAGGCTTATAAAAATGCATGCCTTTACTGTTTACAAATGGAAGGTAGCCATACTTTTATCAGTGAAGTTTTTTTAAAAAACAATAATGCCGTCTCGACAAGTCAACTTTTGATTGCAACAAAAATCTAGAAACACGTTGGGAATTGCACTATTGTGAACATGCAGAGGTAGAGCTATGAAAAAGTAATTATTGCAGCACATTTATCACTTGATTGCCCCTTATCATAACATTTTTCAGATCAACCCCAGACTTTTATAAATGATTATAAATGACATGTGAACGAAATAAAAAAATGACAATGCGTCCTTTGGGTGAAACGTTTTACAAAAAAAATTTCACTCACATTTCTGGAATGATGAATCTATGGGTGACGTTAAATCAGTGCTAACAAGAACAATTTTTGTTGCTATAGCAGAGAAAGGACACCTGGTAGACGGAATTACCTTACTGTAAACTTTGGATGATTTACTCGTATACACGATGTACAGGAAAACTGTTTTTGTGGATAAAATCTCAGATGCTGGTAGCATTCAAGACGGCAGAGAAATATCAAGGAATCAATCTGTTCTGTTATTTATGAGACTGGATTTGGAAGCATTTATTTTTCGAAGAAGCCATTTAATAATTGTTAGAGTTTATTCAATAAATCAGTAAGTATTTTATAATTCACTTTGAAACTTTCCATAACAATAGCTGAATGCATATACTTTCAAATAAGTTTTGTTTGATTTGTTATCTTTAAAAGAAGGAAATAAGCCATCAAACTCAAAGTTAGCGGCAAGCAACACATAGCGGTAAGGGGAGCAGGCACTCTTAACTTTTTTCTGACAATTTTTTAACTATATATAAAATTTTCTTAATTTTGATTTCATATGCCTACAATATACATTTTTATATCAACAGACAACAACAATAGAATAGTCCATAATATATATGCCATGTAAACATTTTAAGGGTTTCATCAAGTCAGGCAGTTCCTCAATTTCAGAGCGTTATCAAGTTTTGAATTACATCAGCATTCAATCCACTCATGCATGGGCTCTCTGTGAATTTTTATCTGATGTGCTGCTCTCAAAAGTAGCTGGCATGTTTATGCATGTTGTAAAGCATGAAAAACTGAGGAAAACAATACATCATCATTTACTACAACCAACTGTTATCCTTCAAAATAGTTTGTGCTCCCCTTTGCTGCATCCAAACAATAAACACTAACAAACAAAGTAAACCATGATGGAGTCAGAGGACAAAATATATAAAACTCACTTCCATCTTTGCATTCGTTTGGAATATAGTTTGAGACTTGTGAGCAAGCTGAGCAAAAGAGGATGATAATGCTGTTAACTTTTGACGTCCTTCTTGAGTTATTTCGATTTGGTCAGGGTCAATTTCGCCGAGAAGAACATCTAGATCCACAAATGCCTTATCAAATTCCTTTTCTAACAAATCCAGCCATCGAAACATCGAAACAGCAAGAGCCATACTTTTATAATTAAACACAGTAGTAGCGTGTTATGCAGTCCTTTTCTTCATAAATGCAAGAGAAAGATAAGATGGTATGATATGACTTGATTGAATAGTGTGATAACTCAAGTGTGTTGTGGTATTATTTTCGAATCTCGATAAGTCAGCGATTTCAACATAAACTTTAGACTGAGAATGGCGTTCCTTCCTTGATAAAAAATTATCGATATTCTTAATTGTAACTAGCCTAATCAGTTACGAAGAACTAATTCCTCCGTGAATATTTTAAAAGTTTTCTCTACTTTCAAGGATAAATTGGATGCTTAAAAAATTGATTTCGTAAAAAAAAAAAAAAAAATACTTTCGTTAATTCCGGCACAAGGCTAAGATGAGCTTATTTAACCAGATTACCGCATTCGGGTTAAAAATTTCGAAAATTTTGCGGAGTAAATTTTTGCGAATGGAAAATTTTGCGGAATTTATTTTTGCGGAATTGAGCAAAATCTGAAAAAAAAAGTTCCACAAAAAAAAGTTCCGTAAAAATTTCTTCCGCAAACAATTTCTTCCCTTAAGGTAGCCTTTCGCTGAAAAGTTCCTTTTTTTTACAATAACATAAGGTATAGTTTATTATTACATACATACAATAATATATACAATAATATACGAATAATATATTACATACAATTAAAAAAGAAAATACAAAATTTAGTGGATTTGACACACTGCTTCAGTATTCAGTGCGTCGTTTGATAAAAAGTTGGTAAACGTATCGAACCATGTCTTTCTTGTCCCCCTTATATAAAAGAGCGATTGCCTTTATTTATTTTTATTTATTTACGAATGTTTACCCAGGATAGCCTCTTCAGTTCCGTAAGGTACTGTTATCAATGAGGGTCCTGCGAAGGAGGTCCTAGAGCATTTAAAGCCCCCATTTGGGCTACGGAAGCTGTAATGACAGGAACCGCTCAACTAGACAACCACCCTAGACATCATTCCTACTCTCTTGCTGAGTGCCAAGCAGAGAGGATTGATTCACACTGTTATAGTCGCTGGCATGACTCGGTCGGGGATTGAACCCGCGACCTCCCGAACAGGAAACGAGCACTCTACCACAAGGCTACCAGTCGGTCTATGATGAGGGATAAAAAGACATTTTCTGCCGCACACACAGCGCTGTCAAGAACACTAACGAGCTGCTTCCTTACTGCTTACATAGTTAATAGAAAAAATTAACTGTGCTGCTTATAATTCGATTAGCCTTTTGAAGAAAAACGTGGCATTCACGACCCATGCCACCACAAGAGGGCTAAAAACAAGTGGCGTAAACGAGCCATTCTCCACATTCAGAACTCCTTCGTGATATGATTTCTTTTTCTCTTTTTCCTTGACTTCGTACATTTGTTTTTGGTTTCCTTGTTAATGTACCGGCCAGCTGTTGGGTTAAAAACCCTCACGTCAAAAATATCTTTTGGCCAGCAGTTATCCAGAAACCGCGTGCTGAAATGTTTGCTGTTCTTTCGTTCGAAGTCTCACCAGAGAGTGATGTAACTGCAGGTCGATTTTCACGTCCGGACAAACTTCTGTTAGTAGATGTGCAGTCGTTTCTCTTAAAGAATTATTTGAAGAATTCCGAGTGGAAGAACCGTTGTGGAAACGAGGTTGTTTTAACGTCAAAGCATAATTTACATCAGCATGACCTTCATGACCTTCTAAGCCGAATATTCACTGGAGTGGAGTGGAGTATCCAGCACATTTTCAGGGTTTTACTTATTTCGTTTTAGTTATCAAATAATGTGGCTATACAGAAGAAGTGCAGTGAAGTTTTTAAAAATTGGCTACAGAAAAAATGATGTTTATTTACACGGTAATCAATGGTTTTAATTTTCAGTTTGTTTTGAAAAGATATCTTATTAATGTGCGAGTGCAAGAGTTAAAGTAATTCAATCGTTTAGGATGTAGAAGCTGGATGAAAACGAAGAGGAGATGGAGCAACCATAGTCAAAAGACTATGGCGCAACGAAACGAGAGATACTTCTTTGTTGTATTGCCATTTGTTTCTGCATTAAATCTTCTGCGTGTAAAAACATGATTTTGGTGTGAAATAGGGCATTTTAAGTGTTGTGATGTTTGGTTATAATTCGCGTCTCCGGGGTATTATGAGTAGGTAAATAATTGGTAAATGGTTTTGCATGTGTTCTTCATTTCATCTTCTGTGTATAAAAAACATGGTTTTGGTCAAAAAGAGGGAATATCGAGAATTTCAATGTTCCAATTTTTATTATTTTTTTGAAGTTTGATTCTTTTATGTCTCCAGGGGAAATTTAATTGACTAATCCTTTCTCTCGGTTCAACTCACATTGACTGAAACTGTTAAAAAATTTTTACCAGTTAGTACCTTTGAGTGCGACCGCTGCGACCAGTGTTCGAGTCCAGTCATGTCGTATCTCGATACTCCACTCCGATGCTTTTAAAAAGCAGCGTACCTGCCCATTAGGAACCATCGACTGACTGCACACTGGCCTGGGCCAGTGCCGGGGCCCATATACAGCAATTACGGCTTGTAAAAAAGTTATTTTGTCGGAAAAACCATAAGAACGGTTTTCGAAGGGACCTGAACGGTAACTTCAGTCACTCGTCGCAGAATCAAAACACATTAAAATTACGAGATGATGATATTGTTTGCATTTCTTAAAAATAGTACAATTCTATAAACATAATTCTCTGTATCTTTTTTTGTTTCTTCTAATGACTTTGAAACTAAAGAATATATTATAAGTATCTTACTCTAATGCACGAACATATAAACACACATCCTCGAGCAAAAAGGACTGACTAAGTGCGATTTGAAACAAAACGTGAGAACTTTTAAGAAAATTCAAGAAATTATGATCCTCTATCGTTTTTTTTTTTTCTTTTTTTTTGAAATGACGCGTTGTTCGAGAGACGTGTTCAGACTTTATAAATACTTCATAGAATTCTTTGGAAAATATCAACAAAAATTACAAAAATTTCAAACCGATTACAAAACATGATGGAAAATAATAATTCCCGCAGAATGCGATCAAGATAGATATATAGATCAAGATGGATATATAGATCAAGATAGATATATCGACAACTTCTCACAAGATGTTGACCAGAATACAGAATAGGGTTTACAAAAATAGATGGGGCTTTGAGGAACTAGCGAAGCATTCGAGGAATAACCACGCGTAAGGTTCTTGCGTATACACGAGAAAGCATAATTGTCATGATCTAAAAATCATTTCCGTTTGTCAAGAATGAAAGAAACTGATGCCAGTTTTCATCTACAACACTTCTTCTCCGCTGGTGGCTCATGTAGAGTTTCATGTGACAGATAGATGTTTCCAGGGCGGAATGGCACAGTTTTCACGCCATCCCACCCATCCTTTTGAGTTATTTGACCTCTCTCCAATCGAGAGTAGATCTCCTGGGCAGTGGCCACGAACGCTTGTTCAACATTGCAAGTTACTTTAGCTGACGTTTCAATAAACGCCATTCCATAGGCTTGCGCGAAGGCTTCACCTTCTGAAGTGGAAACTTCGCGTTTGTGATCAAGGTCGACTTTATGAGCAACTAACACATAAACAATATCTTGATCTTCGGTCGCGTATTTCGCTTCTTCCAGCCAATCACGCACGTGCTCAAATGATTCCCGATTGGAAATATCATAGACAATCAAACAACCAGCACAATTCCGATAATATGACCGGGTTATAGAACGAAACCGCTCTTGACCAGCAGTATCCCACAATTGCAGCTTGATTCGAACGTTATCTAGTAGATAAACTAACTCTACCAGAACAAGTCACACACACAAAAAAAATGAAGACAAATCCCAAAGAGTTCAAATCAAAAAAAGAGAATTGTTACAGATAATAAAAACAAACGTACCATTTATTTCAATTATCCGTACGTGAAAATCAACACCCACTGTCGGATCGGACGACTGTATAAATTGTCCCTCGGTAAATTGTCGTAAAAGCGACGATTTGCCCACTGTACTATCGCCTATTAAGATCACCCGAAATTGAAAGAAATAGTTCGGTTCAAACCGATTCTTAGTCGCCATGTCAGAATGCAAATAATACTACGCATCTAAATATTCTAAAAATAAAAAGACCATGGAATATTACTTCTGCAGTGAGACTTTTAAAAAGCGGAGCAAATGGAACTTCAGAAGCAGATAAGCTCATGAAAACATATTTAGAACACTTGAAGATGTTACACTCATGCTGATAAAGGACTCCATCTTCAAACTGTCAGATATTTAGAAGCAACTACAGTAAACTCTCTCTAATTCGATCATCGAAGGGACTGACAAAAACGCTCGATTTATAGAAAGTACGGATTAGGGAGGTTCATTTACAAAGAAATGATAGGTGAAGCTACTACGAAATTCGTTCGAATTATAGAAAGTTCGAGTTATGGAGGTTCGAATTAGAGAAATTTGACTGTAATCAAATATGAACAGTAGATTATGAAAGAGCTTTTACTCAGACGTTTGTTAGGAAAACATAAACAATCATTAAAAAACAACTTCGTTTAGGTCTTCACAACAACCACTAGAAGGTGAGTTAAGAGCGGATATGATTGACACATCTACGGATTTCTAACAAGGCTTGCACCAAGAACTAAGCTGGTTAGAAATAGGTAGATGCATTGTATGATATTCCGGATTGAGTTCATCATTACAGTCAACTGTTGTGTCTTCACAAGTCTGGATGTAAGCTACATCCTCTGCTGGGCACATGTCATTATATTCAGATGTGCTGTCACACATATTCTCACAGCTTGTCAGATTATATGTCTTACGAATCTCTGACATTTTATTGAAAATGAAATCTAATTGTTTGGTATCAGAGCATTGACATGCCCATGATGCAATGTTTTGCAATTCCTCTATCAGTGCTTTTTGTTTTCTTGAAACCTCCTCCATTCGTTTCATGCTACTTCTTAAATGGTTCTTGATGTCCTTATCAAACGGATAGTATGTGCGGTCTGTGCTTTCAGGTACCACTACTGAACCTTTAAATAATTCAGTTTGAACAAAAAGCATAAGTTGCTGCTTGATTGCAGAGATATCTCGAAAGCCAGTTTGTACTAGTTCTTGTATTTTTTGAATGATAACTGGATGTAGTCTGTTGTATGTAGATGCGGACGTTACAGAATGAGAATGAGCCGAAGAGAGTGGAACTTCAATACAAAATCTTGATAGACAGGTGACATTTTCTTCTGCTTTTAACTTCAATCTTAATTGTTTCAGTTGATTAGCTTTCAGTTTTCGTAAACCTTTCCCACTGAATACCGAGGAAGGATCAATCTAAAAGTGAAAGGGGAACTGCAGGATGACCAGAAAAATTATGTAAAACAAAATTCTTTCCCGGACAATTGGTGTCAAATAGAAAATGAAAACGAAAATACAGGCAACTGAAACCATACAAGCACATTAGCAGTGTAAAACAAACATAAAGTAATAAACAAAAAATTGTAAATTAAATATTGATAATATTGATATCGTACTGGAAGCGACTGAAGTAGTAAATCTACTGAGAACTGAGAAGATGATGATGAAGAGGGCATTTTACTGTTAAAGTATGCAATAGGTGATATATTTCTCATCAATAAACATTTAGTGTTTAGGACATGAACATACTTTGAATTCAGGAAAAACTGTTACTTGCTTTATTTTGAGTGAAGCTTTGCAACCAAGCTTTCTACTCTTTCGTTTTCGTTTCAAACATTGTTCATCTGTTGTTTTCTCTTCGTCAATCTAAAATAAATTCAAGTTGAAGTTAAAAATTTCATGGTTCAGCCACCACGTGACTAAGCGGATGTAATTATCTGTGTACCTTTAATTTTCTTTTTATTGGTGTCACCCCATTAAAACAATCGCGAATAACATAACCTTCCACACAAAATGGCATATTGAAGGATGGCACCGGCATCACACCACTACTTAGATTCCAAAGCAACTTACTTTTCTGGAAAGATGCCCTGCCAAAAAAAAGCATGACATATAAACAGTAACAATGAATGACTGTGCATCAAGAGTGCTCAACAAATCAGGATAGTTGTAAGAAAACATGAAACTTTTAGTTCTATAAATGCTTTAGCTTTCTTTCTCTCTTACCTACTGTTAATGACATATAACAAAGAACAAATTGAATCTAAGTGATCGATTTAATTGAAAGAACGTACAGGTGATTCTTTTCTTTGTACCAATGATGTGAATCTCTGATAGGAAACGAATTCTTAGCAACAACACGATATTCTGATAAAAACTCCTCCAGATTTTCTTTTCCATCGATGTAGCCATTTAAGTAACTGCCTGTTTGAGATATATCGTGAACATATTTACCAGCAACTTCCAAAATGCTTTCTAAAATGTATCAAAAATGATTTTTAATAACTTTTCAGTTAGGAAAATTCGAATCGAAATTTGAAATGAACCGAATATACATACCATCTATGTCAGCATTGGTATTCCTTATGCTTTCCTTTGAAAGGTTTGTTTCAGTGTTTATGCATTTATTCTCTTCATATTCCACATTTAACTGAAGATCTGAATGGCAATTGTAAAAATGAAATATTGTAAACCTCAAAAACAATCGAAAATGTAAGAGTTGTGCAGATGCACTTCTTTCCCAGTTCACTAAGATTAAAACAGCTCAAAATATTTCCAGTAAAATAGAAATTTATGAAAGGGGTTTGTGATGAAGACATTAATTATGGTGAATGCATTATAAATAAAATTGTTAAATCTCAACAAGAGATGGCATTCCTTCAGATATATGGCAGTTTATAATGCTCTTAAAAGGCTATCTTTCTTGGATACTACCTTAAGGGAAGAAATTTTAGCGGGAATTTAATTTTGCGGTTGATCAAAATAATTTTTTTTCACAGAATTTAATTTCGTGGATGGAAAAAATTATTTTCCAAGGAATTTAATTTTGCAGTGGTAAAATTTATTAATTTTTTAGTGAATTAATTTAATGTTTATTGCATACTGTTGAGCATAAGTATTATTTCAAAGCAGGATAAATATATTAGTTAAAACCTTAAGGAAACCATTAATCCCCTAGTGTACAATTTAAAAGGAGACATATACCCAGTACCTAAAATCAACGATTTTGTTTCAAGTATAGAAGTATGAAGAAATACTGCAGTTTAATTTTGTAATTTCGTGAATTTAGATTCGCGAACAGCCAATTTTGAAAAATTTCACAGGAATTTAATTTCACAGACAACCAATTTTGAAAAATTTCCCACGAAAATTTCCCTTCCCTTTAGGTATTTATGTCAGGAAATCTATGCAATATACTGGCTTGGATTTTATTCATTTTCAATGAAAAAACTAGATATATATATATACCAGCAATGTCCTTAATGGAAACAGTGTAACATTTTTACATCAGCATACCTGCACTCCCATCATTAAAGTCAGTTATATCAATTTGGGATCTTATGTTTTCATGTAAAGGAAGAGATTCATCATTTTGTTCTTGGATTGGTATATTTCCTATCATCTCTATAAAAAACGAAAAGATAGTAGTAAACACTATTGGCTCTATTGATTATTCAACATCATACCATGCATAATTGAAAAGGTACTAGAACACATTAAGCCTGACTTTTTTAAACAAAAAGTAGTTAGCCTAAAGTCTGCTTAAAGATACTTCACTGGCAGCTTTTAGCATCGACAGTTGAATGGAAAAGTAATCCATAAAGAAAACCTGAACGCATTAAAATGTAAACAATGAAAAACACTGTGACAGGAAGTCTTCCAAGGAGAAAATTTCAAACACAGAAAATAAATAAACATGAAGTATGAATTTATAACTATTGAAATATTTGCTTTTCTGATTTTGTTTAACTCATTCAAACTAATAAGCTATTCTTGCATGAAATATACAGAATTCTAACCTCTTCTTTCGATCTTCTTCTCTTCAGCATTCATTTCCTCTCACCATGAACACCACTGGCATCCAATAAATTATCGTAAAAACCTAAACATTTTAATCTTTTACAGAAATAACAAAACATTAGGCATAACATTTAATCTCATAAGAAATTCTTTATACATAATACAAGAAAAGAAATAATCTTCTTATGTAAACTTGCTACAGGAGGAATAAGGAACTTCTTTTTGATATTTTTACAAAGAACTATTAAGAAAATCAACATCTAGTCCATAATGAAATAAATGAAAGAGCTAAACAGAATTCTTCTTGTAGCATTAATTGTCATATTATGCTATAATTTTCATCAACAACATCCTAGTCATTGAAATAAAAAATGGAGGGTGAGTGCCAGCAAAGTTTAACTTACTAATGTCATGATTAAATTTACCTGGTGATATCTCAACAGAAATCCACTTAAATTAAATGAAAGCTATTTTCATGACTGACGATAAAATTTTAATGCAGTGAGCACCTCAGTAATTTACTTGTGGTGCATGTTGCAAGTGGTATATACATTAAAGTGAATCTAGCCTGCAAACAAAAATATTGAAATGTGATATGTAATATCAATATTCTTGTATACATTTTGAGATACATAATATATTCATGACAAATCAGAAAAATTGACATAATATCTTGAATTTAACCTGTCTTAAACATGACTGGAATAAGGTAACATGTTCTTATAGATATTCAGCAAAAGGGTTCAATAATAAGAAAGAATTTACAGTACAAAGTTAAACAACTTTATGAACAGTTGGCAGAGAACCAGGTGTGAATAATAAATTTCTACTCGATACTGATACAAACAAAGAGTTAAATGAACGATTTTGTGCGACATCAGTGTGGAGCCATTGTATTGCGACACAAATCGAACGTGACATTTAGAAAAAATTATAACGCTAACCAATGGGGATAACTGACATTTTATGGGGTCTGTGATACAGGTGATAGGGTAACAAAAAATTTGGGCCTAAATTCTTTTGGGGATGGGTCATCAAAATCTTTGATCGACAATATCTCTGTAACGGTTGGTCATAGCAAAACAATCACATACATTTTTTTTATCAGTTTTTCGAGCTCTACAACATGGTTACACTTTCTGTTGCCAATTTCTAAAATTTAATTTTTCGTGAACTCAACGCAGGCTGAAGGTGGACATAGGCGGTGAGCTCTGCTGCCTTGGCGTCTAGCATAATAATTTATGCAATTCTTATGTAATACGTAGAAATTGATAAATGATGAAGTTTCATTAATAGAAAGAAATGTTTAAGGCTATAGACATAAATTCTGAAAGGAAATAAAAGAAGTGTTTTCAACTCAAAAGAAATCATGTTTACACATAATATCTTAAAAAATTGCTGCTACAGTGAAAAATTAACTGGTTTACTTGTTGATCTCCATTTTTATTTAAGAAATCAAGGTGGGTTTTAAATTTTACACATCTTATAAATATATTATGTAATAAATATACCCTTCTGGAAATTTTAAAAAAACATTAACATCAACACAAAGATAACACAACACAGGATAAGAAGGAGTTCACAGCACTGCGAAACTTCATTCTCATTAAAATTCATTACATACATAGGTAGTCAGTTCACCGTAATTATTAATTATCAAGGATTTTCCCAGGCATTTTTGGTTACTACAGTTTTTGGTAGAGAAGATTGAGTTATACAGTCCAGGACAGAGCTTGCTTGGGTCCTAGGTGGGCAAAACCCCTAGTCGTTCTGCAATTTTAGCAATTTCGATGTCCACAAACAGGCCTTGCCATGAGTGGTGTGCCAGTCACACGTGCCCATACACGTGCAAGGCGTCTTAAACGTGTGATCAAATGCACGTGTGGATTCGTATGAGTGTTCCTCGTGCTACTATACTAAGATGCTACTATACTAAGATACTACTATACTAAGACGGTCAACTGTTCAGAGTTATTTTAACAAGTTTCTCTTTATGAAAGTTTTGGTTAAGCTTCCATTTTCCTGTTATTGTAAAGAGAGTGGGAAACTAAAGGCTGAAATACATTATACATTTAATGGATCAGTTTAAATTGTTTGAAATAAGAGAAAACGTGATACATATAGCGAATTAAATAGAAATATAGTCCCTGTGGGCAAAACTGTCATAAATAGAACAATTTAAAACAATTTATGTATTTCAGCCTTAAGATGTTTTTTAATTTCATTAGATAACATGAAAACAAGTCCTACTGGTACCACTTTATATACTTGTTTTCATATTCTTTCGTTAGGTGAAGAAATGAATTTGTATAACAAAGGAAATTTCAAAATTATATTAGTGGTCATTCCCCCTAGCAACAGAACATTTGGTGAATAATAGCCTAATATACCTAAGTTATCTCTTGTGAATTGAATAATCTAAGTTGAGTATGTTTTGTTTCATGTAAATAGTAAAGTATGTTTTTAAAATCCTCCCACTTACCAGCAAAAATAATTTTCATTTCATAATTTCAATATTGTTTATAGGCAAAAACAGATTGAGATCGCGTTTATGGCTAACATAAACTGTGGTGGTAGTTTTGTTGTATTATATTTAAATTGATATTTTGCACTCCCTGGGAACTACAGCATTTTTTATATTTTTTATTCTATAGCTATTGACCTAACAGAAGATCAAAACATGTCCTTATTTGTTGTTTACCCTCTCAAAATGTTTTTAAGTACTATGTATTAAAGAGTTAAAGAATGCATAATTGATAATTTGAATGAATAGTTTCTAAATTCAATTCAAGATTGAGAGTTTCATTGCAACTACCGGTAAACGGTAGTTAGAAAGTGCTTGGAAAAATCCCTGAATATATAATAGAATAATTATAGGCAGGTTTTTTTAATCCACTACCTATAACTCATCAGTAATTGTGAAAAACGTTTACTGTTTTATAGAGCCAATTAAAGTCAGTTCAATGTAAATAATAAGAAGGAATCTTTCAAAAAAGTTGAGTATTGGGGATCGGGCCATCATTATTATAAACAGTCTGGAAACTTTCCAAAGGATCTTTCATAGGAAGATTTGTAGTATGAATCGATGCTAATTGTTCGTTCACCGAAAACTAAGTGCGGCAAAAGAATAACTGTTGTTCGTTCTCTTTAAGTAAGTACCTTCTTTATTTCCGTCCCGAGCGAGGAGGAGGCGAATTTTAAGGAGTAAAAAAGGAGTAGATAGTAGACTCCTCAATACCACTTCCTTCCGATCAAAGTACAATGGATATTATGCACATTACAAATGCATTTGATCAACTTATTATCATTTGTGATCTATAATGGTCAATCAGTGAACACCCAATAAATTCCAAGCCAAAAGCCCTATTCCCTCTAAATCATCTTTGAGAAAAGAGTGTCCACTTTGGTATCACAATGTCCCATTGGTGATACTGCAAAACCACACTATGCGCAAGAACCAAACAAAAAACACATGGATGACACATTATGGAATTTTATTCTTTTGAGGGAAGTTCCCTGGATAGATAATACCTTGACTAAGCATTTTTTTTGCTCAATTCATTTAAGTTAAACTTTTTATGGCTACATGTAATACTTATACCGTAACTGCAACTACAAACGAAAATTAGTCTGATTTTCTCTATCCAAACTGTTTGTTGTTGTGGTGTGTGTAAAAATTAAATTAAACAAATTCAAAGGTTAGCGGTGAGATCATGGAGGTTTTTTATAGGATGAATGAGTCCACGCTTAAGACTATAGTTACGTTACTGCTTGTATCACAGGTAAAGACTTTTTTGTTCCCTTCTCATGTTATTTAGATAGACTCACTATGATAGATTGATTTTCTTTACAATTTTGTATTCATTATTGTATTCAGAATACCTGAATATTGCTTTACATTTTCCATAGGCATGTTTTGGCTGGTGCCCATTAAATAATGTTGTCACAATTGTTGATGGTACAAAAGAATGTTTGCCTTGTTTAAAATGTCCTTCTGGTTTCGGAATGTCAGTTTTATGCAATAATATTATCCCCTACCAAGAAAATGTTAATATAACTTGCGAACCATGTAAAAGTGGTACCTTCTCAAAAGATTTTTTAAGGTGTGCTAAGTGCTCTCCAATTTGTGCTCAAAATGAAGTGGAAATTCAAGCCTGTACTAGATATTACAATCGACAGTGTGAATGTAAGAAAGGATTTGTAAGGAATATAGCAACTGGTATGTGTAATGTATCAGAGGAATCCAGATATGTTGGTGAGTTTCTGTTTGTTTTTAGATTATTATTATCATGCCTACTTTCTTTTGATATCTTCCATTTCTTCTCAATAGATCTGCTTGATATCAGAACTCTTAAGGTATCTATCAATTATCTTTTAAATATTCATATCTTTTTATTTATAATATTTTATGTTGAAATTTAAAGTTAAAGTTAAAAGGGAACTTAACTTTTACTGACATTTTGCTTTAAATGACATTTAATAAGCACGAAAATGCAAATTTTAAAAAGTGTAATATCTTATATAATATATTCGTGATTTTTATCAGGAATATATTACACTTTTTAAAATTTGTGACGGTTTGAGGGAAAATTATAACAAATGATAATTTCTGATAAATTTATCAGTAAATTACTGATTAGAAAACAATAGATTTAATCAGTAATTCGTTCGATTTATCAGTAATTTGTTCGATGAATCAGTATTTACTGATAAAATAATTGGTAAATACTGATAAATAATCAGTAATTTATCAGTATTACTGATTATTTATCAGTATTACTGATTCATCGAACGAATTACTGATAAATCGAACAAATTACCGATTCATCGAACGAATTACTGATAAATCGAACAAATTACTGATTATTTATCAGTATTACTGATTATTACTGATAAATTTCTGATAAATTACTGATTAATTTATCGGTAATATCACTTGTTATGATTTTCCCTCAAACCGTCACGTTTGTGTTTTTGTGCTTATTACTATTTCTCGCTTATTGACAATGAAATGACATTTAGTAGGAACTGTTCCATTTCATTTCCCTTTTTTTGAGTAGGTTCTTCATCTATAACTTTGTCAGCAGAAAATAATTTTATGAAATTGTGAAATTCGTAATTCTTGAAACCCAAATGCTATAAAAAATTTAATTGTGAATTTAGTTCTCAGTAACAAGTTTTTTTTCTTCTTAGGCATTACTTAAAAAGATGTGGGAATGAATCGTTTAAGGAATGCAAGAGCAAGAAGTATACCCCCAACATTTTCGTTACAAATGTTAATTATGCTTCCATTGATACAATTGGTACAATGAGGAACTATAATTGTTATAGTTACAATTCAATATATACAAGGGATTTTTTAAGTGAATGCATTCTTTTTGAAGATGCTATGAATACAGAGCTTTGTAAAATAATGTAGTATTTTATTGAAATTATATGTTATGTATGTTTGTTTGTTCATTGTATTCAAAATTATTAAAATTGTGCTTGCAAAAAATGATTTCTCTCTTTTACTGTTATTATTTATTATCATATGTCTGAGATATTTTTTTCATTGTAGACAACTATTATAATTAATACATTGTTCTAATTATCGCATGATTGCCAAGAAGAATAATGGTAAGTTATGGTAACAACAAATTCATCATTGATATAGCACCAAAATTAATTTTTACATCATCTAATCTAGTTAATTCTTTGTCATTTTAGACTTGTCAAGATTGTCCGCCAGGATTTGGAAGAGGTGAAGGATGCAAATGTGTGAGATGTATTCCTGGAATAACATATTCTTCGAACACTTCACCAGATGAATGTGAACCTTGTCGTAAGTGCACGGGACATCAAGAAGAAGATCGTGCATGCACTATAAAAGAAAATAGATTGTGCAAATGTAAAAAAACATTTGCAAGGCATCGTGTGACAGACGATTGTACTCAATGTTGTTTTTGTAAAACAAACTTTTGGAAGGAGAGAACTCCTGCTTGCATGCACAGAAAAGATGGACGTGTAAGTTTGAGGAAAAATAAAACATAAACCAAAGCATGAATGGATTTAGCATAAGACAAAATAAACACATTAAGATTTGTAAAGGCTTTCTTTTAGTGACATCTTTATGTGAACAACTTGTGAATTAACTCCTTTACTCTGAAATAAAACAATGTGAAACGATCCATAAACACGTTATTAAATCTTAATTATCTTGATTGCAAAATTGACTTTAAATTCTTAAATACTAATGAAATGATTTGGAACAAGATTCGCAAAAATGCGACTATATATTTCCCCAAAGTTGCGAAACTTTTGTCAATTATTGTGTGTACATTGATAGCCATAAGAAAAATGTATCAATAAGTAATAACAATAACTACCATCAATGTCATACTCAGATAAAAATGTTGTTCTTACTAATCAGGGTGGAATTGAATTTAATACCACAAAAGAACTTATTTTGAACTTATTAAGAAATGAAGATGTTCATGGTCAAAGGATAAGGTTGCTCTTATAAATTTTGCTGAGTAATACTTTCCCTTAAACAACTAAATATCAACAACCGCACCAATGTGTAAGGCGAGTTTAGCATAATAAACGTATGATTGTTGCAGAAGCTTGACATCCTTTATACCATAAAATCACGACAAAACAATGTAATTCAACAGAAGACAGTTGCACTTGCTTTTTGTAACTCAGATAAAACTATCTTTCAACATTATACTACAATCAAATTTGTATATAGATTTACAAAATAAGAAAAGAATACTTTGAGTTAGACATATAAGCAAGTAACTATAACCATAAGAAAGATTTTGGCAAAGAACTCAATACCAGTTGGTAGAGTCAAAGTAAAACATTATACTACACTATACTACATTATTCATTTATTTAAAATTTAAAAACATAAAAATACATGACTTTAACTTTCATGCATATCACAATCATCAGATGTATAAAATGAAGGTGTATAAAATTTTATGCATGAAACTAAAAGTAATGTATTTTTATGTTTTTAAATTTTAAATAAATGAATAAGCAAATAACTATCAAAAGCACTTAAAAGCACTTCAAATTACGACTTCAAATTTGGACAGAAGAGTTATTTTCAAAAAAGAGATAGGCTTAAAGTGACAATTTATAAAATTAAATTCAAGGATTCAGAATAAACATCTCTGTTCAAAAAAATATGTGCACAAACATTATTTATTATATATTTGATAAAAATGACCATTGTAAATCCCAAATGAAAAAAAACAACAGATTTCGGTAGTGAAAATAGACTACACATCCATAACCAAATTCACTACAAAGTTGAAAGTAGACGTTCGTGTTCTGGCTTGATTTAATTTACAGATTGTTTGTTGGATTGTGCTTTGATTTATATACGTTTGTTGTTTGTGTAAGGAAAATATCAATTTTTACTAAAATATCATATATATACAGTATCAAAACAGTATAGGTGATCATGGAAGTAATCCATAGTTAATTATGTTTCTGTTGTCAGATTAAATGACTATCCAGGGAAGCACATTTTTCAACCAGATTCTTTATTGTGTCTCAATCTTGTCTGTTAAAATATTATACGCAATTGGTTTTCTGACGTTCTTATTGCATATGCGAAATTACATTTTTACTTTGCTGTTTTTTTAATGTACTTTCTGAATTAACTGGTTGAACTGCTTGTTCTCAACATAAAAAAGGTTTCCTTTATAGCTGTACGTACATCATATTATGTGCTTTGGCTTTCAGTACACATTATATCCGGACGTAAAATAAAAATAAATCTTCAGCCTGTATTGATAACGAATTCGTCTTTGCACTGAAATCACAGCTTCAATGGTTTTCTGTTCCAAACATTACCAATCATCATCATCATAATAGATAGCATTTTTGTCATCAACAAAAACAAAACAACATTTTTCTATTTTTTACACGTTTCTGCATAAGTTTTTACGAAACCTTTTAAGACAATATTGAACTAAAACGATTTATTTCCATCATATAACGTTGAATTCTCTTGAATCATTTTAAAAGCTAGTGGAAAAAGCAAAAATCTTCTACAGCCCATCCGCACTGACTGAAAAAACATGGCGTACTACTTGACTGTAGACTAGCCTCTATTCTTATCTACTTTGGCGGCTAGGCGAAAATTCCATTCTGAACCGCGGCTATAAAAGTGAACGGAGAAGGAGAAGAAGGAGAAGAAGGAGAAGGAAACTGCCGGTTTTAACATATATTTCGCCCTACGGGGAAATATATAAAAAGTCTAAGCTCTCCTAGTCTACTGTAATGGCATCGTATCCATATCACAGTTTCTTATCACAAGACAAAATCAACACATTAAGATTTGTCAAGGCTTTAAATTTTTAATACTAATGAAATGATTTGAAAAAAACTAAGCTCTCTTAGTCTACTGTAATAGGATCGGATCTATACCACAGTTGGTACAGCAATTCTCCACCCAGCAAGATCTATTACCTTTCCAGTGATTGGAAAGTAAACTGTCTATATATGGATTGCGTATAATAAATACTATAGTTACATTTCTTATCACATAAGGATGGATGTTGTCCGAAACAAGGGCTTTGTTAGGTGTATCTTCCTCCTCCATGTACTGAGCTTCACAATCACCAGAAATTTAACAGATTGGATGGTAGCTGATGCATGGTTGCATCAACTTGATCACATTTCACTGAATTGGACCTTTGAATCATTAACCTCCCCTGGTCTACTCTAAACTAAGGGTGTATACTGATTACATCCGATTTAGAAATAGATGTTTTGTAGTTTTGAACTTTAATAGATTGAAAATGAAGTCTGTTTCATGCTTTTGTTTATGGGTGTCAAAGTTTGAGTTATCGTTGTTCATATGTAGTGTACTGGAAATAGGATTGTTTTACCAGGTAGATATTGATTGCATCAATTTATTTTCAGCATTGCATGGCTAAATCACATGTTGGTATATGCGATGAAGATGTGTCCTTTCCAAAATCTGTTAATCCGACACAAAGTACCGTCTTTCCAAAATCTGTTAATCCGACACAAAGTACCGTCTTTCAACAAATGAATGAATCAATGGCAGTTAGAGGTTCTACTTTATACCAAGAGATTTTAAGCACATCCAGCTATCATTATGTTGTGCCCACTTCCACAGTGTATTCTAAATCAATAAATGTCACAGATTATCGGACTGGCACAATTAGCAATACTTTCAACCCTCTTTACATCCTCACTGCCTTTCTTCCCTTTATTGCATTTGTTGTGTTAATTAGAAAGGCGTGGAGAAAAAGACAGATGTCGAAAAAAGGTAAAGCAAAGTTAATATCAGGTTATTAAGAAACTTCATTTATTTTTTTCACCTTAAAGATAATGAACTGTTATAGATAGAAGTGGCGGTTGCACTATGCTGATGTGAACTTGATCCAAATTGATTGTTTATTTTAGTGCCAGAAACTGAAGTAACTGTTGGTTATTTACAATGTCCGATGAGAAGGATAGGTAGTGATTTGAATATTTGATATTGACCTTCTCTAATGATGTGGAAGTCGCGTTTTAGAACTGATGGAAACGATTGTAGTGAAGGTTGCCAAAGTACACTCTCGCAAATGGATCTATTCGTATCATGATTTTTTTCAGTCAGTAGAGAGTCGCTTGTTTTTTTTTCTTCTTAAATGAAAATAAATGAAAAAATCCTTGAAGCTTCATTTGTTTTAGAATTGTGTATCGACCGATGGGTGAACTTAATCAAAATCGTTTATTTTAGTGCCAACTGAAGTAACTGTGGGTTCTTTAAAGTACAAGACTTTCAAAGATCTCGAGAAAGCTCTCGAACCTGACGAGGCTTGGAAAGAATTTGGGTTTAGATGTGTCGAAAAGTTCGAAAGTGATACCGTCAAAAAGTCTGATTTAAATCAGCGTATAGAAGGATGCGGTCAACGCAATATTGCTGAAAAAATGTTTGCGCTGTGGGAGACAAAGTTTCCAGACCGAACTGTTAAAACCTTGCGGCAGTATGCAACAGAATTTAATCGTCAAGATATAATTCAATGTTTGGAAGGAATTCAAGATACATTGGTGAAGGAAATAAATAGAGACTTGAAAGCAAGACTGTGCTCCTGCCTCAATTCGGTAGTCCCGAATGGTATTGAAGACTGTAGGAGTTTTCTTGGGGAAGACTTCACAGTGGAAGAAATTCGTAGTATTACAACGGTAAGTGCAAAAGATCAGACATCGTGTACATGTAAAATGTTGACAATTATTCAGCAACAGTTTGGTAAACAACCTTTGCATGTACTGTCCAATGTGTCCGAAGATATGTGTCGAGGAGACGTGAAAATAATCTTCGATAATTTAATCACGGTGACTGAAACCTATGTGTGAACGTCTGCGTATATTTGTTTTAACAATCATACACACATGATGTACCTTTCCAGTTGCAGTTTTCCAAAGAACAGAAGTCGAAAAAATCACACTTCAGTTTCTATATTTGAAAGTAGTTCTTGATGATAAAGGAACTTTATTTTTGATAAAATGCTTATATTAGTTTTATTCAACTTCAGATGAAGGTTGCTGTGATGTAATTTTTAGATGGGAGTATTGTTTGTGAAAGTTTATGACACAGTTCGTTAATATTTCCGGTGACTTTCTAATTCAGACTTAATTCTTTAAAACATGTCTCATGCAACCATTCGACTCTCTCGTAGCCAGTAGTTCATTTGAGCTTTTTTATTGGCAATTGATAACGATATTGAAAAAAATACAAGGCTTCCACAATTTCCACCAATCTCTATTTCGCCAAAGTATATATACAAATCTTACAAGCCATAGAGAGGATAGTGACTCGATAGTAAGCGATCAGTCAAAGATATTTTTAAGAAAAGAAGAAAACAGATGAAAAAAAAAATGGTATGAAAAGTAGATAAACACTGCTGAAATATTGCTGCCTAAAATAAGCGAAAAACATAAAGTAACTGGTTGAACATGCCGGAAATTCTTTTGTGCATTTTACGAAATATTGTTTCCAGGGTATTGTTCCATTTTTCCAGGTATGTGGTATGAAAATCTTGATTACTAAGTAAAATGGGCTTTTTGCAATTGGATTTTTTGAAGTGATTAGAAGAGCATTTTCATTTAAATTGTGTGTACATTTCTATAGAAATACACTCCTTCGCAGTGATTTTTTAACAAACGTTACTCCCTAGGATTGGTCACTATACTTCAAAGGATACGTTCCAAAAGAGTCGTCAGAAAAACCTCGTTCTCGTGTTTTTATATTAACATTGTTTGATCAAGAAAAACTAAGGTGCATTTTGTTCTTCTTCTAGAGTTAGTAGTCAATAGTTAGTAGTATAATTTTCGAGTTATCACATGCTCTACATAAGACAAACTTTATCTCGAATAAATTTCTATTTTCCACCTTGAAGGTTCAATGTCCTAAGGAGTACATGATGAAAGAGAAATGTGATGTTTTTTTTTTGGAAATCATATAACCTTTTTCACATTTCAAGTATGTCATATGGTCTTTTATTTTTCATACTTCAGCAGATTTTGCAGAAATCCTTTTGCTTGTTAGGGCATCTTGTTGCGGTATGTAAACAGGACATGTTTGTAGAGATCGAAAGTGACGTTCGCCGATAGTAAAAATGTCTGAGTAAACGAGGCAAGGCATTATTCTAACCTTAAACCTTCGAAAGTTTTTTTTAAAATTTTTTTCATAAAATTTTTCACGGGTAATACCAGTGACTCATTAAATTGACGGTAGCCGAGAAAATTTTGCTTCTTTTCTTCTGATACGAAATGTTATATTTTAATGGTGTTGTTTATTATAGAGATTAATTGTTACATAAGATATAGATAAAAACAAAAAGCTTAATTAATCACGTGTAACCCAAGCCATATAGCTATATAAAATGACCAAACATTCTGTAACGTTCTTCGCAAAAGTACTGTTCATGGAAACGTAGCGGTATTGAATATGTTTTCCAGGAACCTGATTCTTCTTTCAACATAAGCTATCGGCTCGATGATCTTATCTCCTAACCACTCGCTAATTGTTTCGTTGTGAAAATACCACTGAAGTGCTGACTCAGCTTTTTCTTTCGTTGTCCTCAAAATCACCAAAGCGCTTCGCAAATCGGTTAAAGTTTCGTTGACATACAAGAAATTGATCATGTTTCTACGAAGATAATACGGTCTTGTCCAACCTTTCTCTCGGTTTTTCGTCCAGGGGTCGTAGCCAATAGCTTTCTCTCGCCACCCAGCAACCCTAAGGATTCGGCTACCGGTAAATTTTGCTTCTTCTGGTTTGTACTTGCGTGGAAATTCGTACAGGAGGCGAATAGGCTGTTCAAATTTCAAATAGTTAGAGACACTTTTATGGAGTTCGTGGTCAAATTTCCCTTGTTTTAATATCTTTAAACAAATAGCAAGAGATGGAATAGACACCGGAAGTAACTCACATAATGGTGCGTAGTGGTCAAATCGGCTCCACCCCATTAGAGCTATGCCCAGGACCTTCACATTCATCGGTTTTAATTTCATCACTACCCTTAACCAGGAGAGGTTGTTGTCTATATGACGTTGAATGGGAACGAGGTTGGTACTTGGTTCGAACGTTCCTTTAAATGAGCTAGCCAACCATATTTTATCGAATGCATCGTTATAGCGATCCCACATGTCTTTAGGAAATGCTTTTTCCACATCTACGTCATAACTCCAAACCATTGGTGTTACATAGGGGGAAATCTTTCTCAGATCGTCGATGGACCACATACGGATTTCGTCGTCCCAAATTATGGGTTTGACAATTTCGTTGTATTTGGTACGGAATGTCCTCACATACCTTAACAAAGGGATAAAGAAATCTAGGAATTTTTCTTTGGGTGATGGGTCCGTAGGTTTATCAGACACTTTCAGATATTTCAACACTTGTGTGCCACCTAAATGAAGCCAGGTTGATTTGTGATGGATATTTAGAATTTGGTTAATCATCTCTTTGATCAAGCGAACGGAATGCTGATTGGTCGGGTCAATCACGTGGGTGGAATTTTTGTGTTCTCTTAAATGAGCATAGTTTGGCAACTTGAGAACAAAATCTATATAGCTGATTGATGGAATGCTTGGGATGATAGCCAAGTCAAATTCTTCAGCCGCTTTTATAATGAGATTAATATCAGTCTCAGTGTAATGAATAGGTTTTTTAGCTTTTGCTAAATACCCACTCCATGGAAACATATCCTCGTATTCCAGAAGTAAAGCCGTACCACCCAGGTCCTTTATTTTCTGAATAATTCGAATAAGGTAGTCGATTTTTGGTGGGGCACCTTTGAAATCCAAGTGGACGATGCGGTGGCCTTCGATGCTGTCGAATTGCTGTTTATTTCTGCGCGCGATCTGATCGCTTTGCACGTGACTCAACTTGATGACGTCTTTCACCATGACGTCAATGTCGTCCAGTTTCTTTGCAACCTCGCCAAGTTGGTCTTTATCCTCCATCATCTGTGTTCTCAAGTTTACTTCAGTTTTATAACAATCGATCAACTGGAGTGATTTCGAGTTTTCTAACTCCAGTTTATGTTTGTCACATTGATTTTTGAGTTCATCGCAATTCTTCACTTGTTCTTGTAATATCTCCACACGGCTGTGCAACTTCTTTATCAGCTCCTGGTCGTGTGTTTCAACCACATCTGGGTTCTGAATAAACAAGTTTAAAAATTAAAATAAAAATAAGAAGTTAACTTTTTGAGGGCTGGAAATGTTGAACTTCATGTTGACCTCTGATCACGTGACTAATAAATGACGTCATTGGCTATGTTATTATCACGTGACTTCAAGTAACTAGCTAAGTCACATTAATTTGCAGTTAGTAATTATAAGCGGCGATTAGGAAGGTGTATCAGATCAGGGAATTTCCTAATGGCCATGTGATGTGATTTTTCAAAAGCACTTTCTTTATCCTTTTTCATTACATTTTCAGGATTACCACGAGATTAGAGTCCGATTGTTGGACCCATTCATCATCGCTCATCTTATTCAATCATTTAAACCCAAAGCACACCTATACAAACGTTTCTACTCTCTCTATCGCTACCTGGTCATTTTTGTTTGTGTATATTGAGTTGGTGATGCCAGATTCTCAAAACAATATCTGAATTAGTAAGTGTATGGAGTTAGATCAGTAGAATTGAAGAAGGGAATCTTTGAGCATAGAAAAACAAAATAATAATATACATGCAATGTTACCTCGAGTTTTAAAGTTAGATAATTACAATGTTCGTTTAGCTTCTGATACGAATAAAGTAATACCAAATTTATCATCAGCGAGATTGCGAATGCAATTCTTTTGAATGACAGCCACTGGTTACCTGATACCATGTTGATACGGTTTTCCATACAGAATGAAGTTTTGTCTGAGTTACATGTCCTCTTTCAACAATCTCTTTCAGTAATCTTAACTCTTAACAAGTTTCTGTTGCAGTATTGTTTTTGGTGTAATTAACGATTTATAATTGGTTTGAAAAATGCAGTTGCTTGCAAAATAAGAATAACGATAATAATTTTTTTTCTTTGGAAAAAAGTGGCGCGTAAATACACGTGATATATGGCAAAGGATTTAGTCAATAAACCGATCTTTTTTGTTTCTGAAATCTTATTTACACCTTTCTGATAACCAGATCTTCCAGGCTTCCATTCGTAACAGTTAGATCTTTCATCTGCGGTCTGCAAACTAGTATTTGACATTCAAGAATCTCCTTCAGAGTATGGTCAGATCTTAAACATTGCATTAAAACGGTGAAAACACATATAAAAGTATTTGAACAAGTGAGGCTAAGCCCTCATCCTCACTAACCCAGACACATTTCACAAGGTTTACAGCGTAAAGTCCAATGTTTAAATCCTGTCCTGTCAACTGGATGTCAACATGGCACAAAAATTTTTTCTTTGAGAATTTATAAACCATATATATTCTCTGTTTAAAGTCGATAAAAATATTTACAATTCGCAAAATATTTTTTATTGTCTTATTAAAATCGACTGAAATAGATATACTTCAGTCATTGATACTTAATTGCGTATGCTATTACGATGTAGGAAGTCAATGGAAGCTATCAAATTCATGACTATCAAATTTTAACATGTGAATTTACAAGGTTGGTTCAAATTGACCAAAGTTTGGTACTCAATATTAAACCACGAGAAAAAACGCATCGTGAAATCAGTTGTTACATCATGACAACCGTAATTCCTCTAATAAACGCCGCCGCGTTAATTACAAATTCCAGTCTTTGAATGCGGCGTTTAGTAGAGTGTGGCGTTTACTACAAATGTTCGGTTATAATTGCGGCGTTTAATAGATGGCAGCGTTGGCACCGTGGTTTCAATATATGTACAAAGTAACATTTAGAAATTAATAATAATAATTAAGTGGAAGAATGAAGAATGAAAAAGACATACATTGAAACCACGGCCGGCATTATTTTCTAATGCGATATTATTTTCTATTACATCTTCAAGGTTTCGCGTTAAAGGGAGGCAACAGTAAACGAAGATAAGGTGTCGGAGAAGACAAATATAGTTTTAAATATATGGGTATAGTTTTTTAGGACATGACAGTCGGGACCCGTCCCGTCAGTGACGTGAACAGGGATGGTTTTTAGATTTCAAAGTGAAATAATAAAGATAGTAACAGATGTAGGATGGTTGGAAATAAGATAGTGGTAAGTATTTATGAATACTATTCCCATAATGCAATGAGAAACAAAAACATTGAAAGTTCGACTGTAGTAATTAAGTTGGCCAGACATATTCCATTACCCTTAGAAGTGGTCTGGTCTCTTGTTTAAAAACAGACATTTTTAGGGATGGCGGCATATTTGACCTGGGGACTTTTTTTTAACGAGAAATTTAAACCATTCTGATGATGAAGATCAGAATTTTAATTTTTTTTATTTTTATCAATCGAGTCATGTCATTATTGGTCAGATTAATTTTTGAGGGAATAAATTTCATTTTTCAATAAAAAATTTTACATTTTAGCTTTCCTGGATGCAATCTACAATGCCTTGTGACGTCATCTCCCATAATCCACCGTAATCTTGTGATGTTCGATAAGAGCTGTCAACATGCTTTCAATACGATAGTTCTGTGTTTCTATACACTTAATTTTTTTCCGTAAAGTTCGCACAGTGTCTTTAAGTTCATCTGTCTCCTTTCGAAGATGATCAGTGCTATCCTAAAGGAACGATGTACGCGACTCTATTCCGATTCGGATAAAATGTTTGACAAACGGTACAAACCATCTAACAATTTAAAAGCATCGAAACCTCATGGTGTAAACCTTGTAAAATTTGTTTGGGTTAGTGAGGTTAGGTTCAGGCTCGTTCTTTCAGACTATTTTAAGAAGCTTTAACCGAGAAGTTTGATGTTTTCAAATTGTTACATAAACACATCAAAAAAATTTGAAAAAACTCGTACCGTCTCAGGGAGCATGATTTTGGGCGAAACTGACGCCCAAAATGACCACACACTCCACCCCTTCTCTGTATTCGGTGAAATACATTCTTCTATTTTTACTAACTTTCTCTGTAATGTCAACGGAAGTGCTTTTTCTACATCTAACGTCAAATCAACCTAGCATGGAATAAAGAGGTGTTGAATTCTTCAACATAGTGAGGACATTAACTTGTTTATTGTTAAGTAGTTGGGTAACTAGTTTGGTAATTTTCCATTCATTCTAAAACTTCTGGCCTGAACGAAATCATTCTTACGCTGATTTACACAACAAACATAAATAATGTAAACGTTCTGGGCATGCGCCTTACCTGCATAGCAAGTCTTTTCAACACGGCAGTTTCTTGAACGCCTTTGATATCATCAACTGCAAGACCGACCTAATCATCAAAATAAAAAAAATATATATAACTAAAATATTGTTTGTAGTGTAAACCTAACCTTATCCTTGCTACTGACTTTAAGGCCGTTTTAAACTTCCAAACTAATAGATTACCCTCTGGTTATACATTCAACTCAATTGTCTCACAACAACAAAAACTGTCCTTCTTGTAAAGCTCGTTGTGTAGCTCCTTTCAGGAAAGCTCAGTAAAACAAGATTACAAAGGGAATAACTGCATGCAAAACATTTGCCACAAAAAAAACCCTATCTCACCAGTAAATTCATTAGAATGATGCAATTGATAACGAGGTAAGCCACATAAATGGCCCACGCCATTCCCATTGGATTATAATCTCCATTAAAAACAGAATCATATTCAAATTCTCCTAACATTCCTAGCGTTGACTTCAGAATTGAACGGGCCGGCGTAACAAATGCAATAGGTTCCTAAACATAAAAACATTACGTTGAAACGAATTTGTTGATAAGATAGTTTGAAAGTGATGCAAGGTGGTTTCTACCTGTTCATATAAAAGCATGTGAAATGCTAACCCAAACGCGATGATGAAGAGAGCAAACACCATGAAGAACTGTGCAAAAGTTTTCAAAATATCCGTAAACATTACAACATAAATGCCAAGTTTCGGAAACTTCCGCATGTATAACACTAAATTAATCCACGACAGCCACACGGTCGCAGCTCCTAAACTTCGATGCCAATTGTTACACCTATGGGTGAAAAGGAAACTAGGGAGAGTGTTTGTCACCAAATGGAGGTCTGGGTTCAACACGTGATCGAGTCATGCCAACGACAACAACAGTGTGAACCAAACAGTTTAGCGTTAGGCTTAAAAGTGATATCTAGGGAAACTGTTTGTTAGAGCGGTTGAAACTCTCATGCGTCTTCCGTAGCCACCAACACGGGGAAGAACTAAATGCTCTAGAACTCTCCTTCGCAGAGCCTCCATTTATATCAGTTCTATCAGAGCTGAAGAGGTCATCCTGAGTGAAACATAAAGAAAAGAAAAAAACGTTCAGCAGGTCTAAAAGCCATACCTTGAATTACTAACTACCTCTATTCTAGATCCGTCAGACCAAGTAAACGATTCGAGAATATACATTATCGCTAAAATATACGACGTAAATTCGATTGCGCGATGAAGGCGTAAATAGTGGTGAAGTTCCGAAACAAGTTTTGCAAGCTGTAAAAAGACGAGATAAATTGCATAACAACTGTTTAATATTTAGCAGAACGAAAATGACGTAAAAGAACGTACTTCTATGAGGACATTTATAACAGCTAGTATTATAACCATGTATCTTCCAAAATCAACAAAAAATATTCTAGTGGCTTCCGAAACACCAGTTGTATGGTTGGAAACTGGTAAACAGAAGCACGTTGTATTAACGCCACAAATAAACTGGTATTCATCTTTGGCCACAGTCAGGGCGTATCCAGTTAAAAAGAATAGAAACACAACGTATAAAGTCAATTTTGAATAGTAGACATAGCGCCCACATGTGCGCCATTTGTGGCGCAATAAATAAGTCACTAATGGATGCGATAATAATCTTGTTCGTTCGTTTTGAACCTAAACAAGAAATTTTAAATTTTCTTGTCAACGATTACATTATTCAAGGAATACGGCCATTACTTTAAAATTCATTTATTCAGAACACTGTCCCTTTGTCTTCTTCATAAAAAAATAACATTTCGACAGGTGACACTTATTAATGTAGGGTCCTCTACGTTGATGATGTTTGTAACAGTATAATCCAAAACAGTGTTTTTCTTACAACTTATAGCAAACACCACTTGCTTCACAAGTTTACAAACAAAGTCACTTCAACGTGCTCACCATGTATTTCAAAGGATGATTTCTTTCGAATTCAGATTGTTTACGAATGTAACCAGGTAACCATAATTTATTTCCAATCCGCTGCAGTAGAGTTTCTTGTCTTCCTTTGTCAGCTGAATCCGCTGACCAATCGTACATATCAGCTGTCTTGCAATCATAAATACTAGGTCCCCAGTCTGTAAAATTGTCTTCTAAATATTCATACGTGCAGGTAACTTCATATAATGGATGATCTTGAGGCAACCCATTCCCTTTAATGCACTGATTGAAAACTTTCTCTGCAACTCCTACGGGAAACAAAACAAAATGAACAAATGCTGATGCCATGTTGAAGGGCAACAAACAGCCAAGCTAGTTACCAGGCAACTTCTGAATGAGTTTTCGCATTGGAGTGGTAACCAGGCCTCTCTCAACCGTACAATTCCTCAAAGCTTCGCACCAATTTTTATCATCAAGTATCGCAAGAGCAGCTTCCCTTTAAAGTGAAAAGTGAAAAATGTTTTACTAAGCAGGATTTAGCGATAACTTTTAAGGACAGGGGTACTAAATGGTACAAAACATCTGAACAGAAACAATGATGGCTACCCTTGATTATTCTCTATGGCTAGATCTAGACAATTTCTACCAAGATTATCTTTTCTAGCGATATTTGCTTTTCTTGATAGCAAGAGTTTGATCATTTCGGCGTGTCCTTCTTTACTGGCGAGGTGTAAAGGTGTTGTCTATTGGAAAAGCAAAACATAATTTCAAACTTTGAAAGATTTAATGTTCACAACCACAAAACCATAAACGAACTAGAACCATACGGTGCAAAATGGCAGCAACATTTCAAAACTAACACGCGATACGAACAAAATAGATACAAACTCCAACCGTCCGAACTACTGAGTTTCATTTATTCATTTCTCTTTTTAGCCTGACGCCTTTTTATGTTTTAAAATGATTTGTAAGTGTAAACAAGGCTTAATTAAATAAAAAAAACACAAGAAATCGTATTTCTAAAATACATAAAAATGAAAAGAAATATCCTTAAATGAGCTGTAACCATGGATACAAATCTAATTTTGAAATTAACGTTCAAACATAGAGATGCGGTTCAAATAAAATACAGGGTTTAAGGCAAGGTTAAAATATGAACTGCATCTACTTCTTCTTATACTGCTGTAGTCCAGTGGGCAAAATCGTCAAAAAGTCACTGCGACGAAGAGTATTTTTATCGAAAGAGTGTATATATTTCTATAGAAATGCACTTCTTAGCAGTGATTTTTCGACAAATTTCCCAACTGGGAGGTGATGTTCAAAGCATGAGGCGCTACTAACAGCAAAATCATTAAATTTCAAAGTGATACATCAAATTAGAATGAACTGAAATCCTTCTTTAATACTAAGGGATAAGAACCATTTTTTTTATGAATAAAATATCATTTTTGTGAGTAAACGGGAAAATATCAAAAAATACTTTATGGGATGTTTTGATAAGCTTTTGAGAATTCCTAGCCTAAGTACGGTCGTTACAATTTACATATATTTTCATTAAGGGAATTTTTCCGACTCCGATGCACAGACTAAACTGTCATTTCTGCCTGAGGAAGAGGAAGAGTAGACCAAGGATGTTTTAATACAGTATACGCTTTCGTTGTTACAGTAAAGATTGTAATAAAAGTAATGAATTACCTTGGCTTTATCAACTGGATCAATCAAAGAGTCATTATCAAGCAAATATTCCGCACACCAAGTCCATCCTCGTGACGCGGCGCAATCAAGTGGCGTCCACAGATTTGCATTTCTTTACAAGAAAATTTCACACCATCAAACAGTTTGTAATCAGATTTACCGTAATTCCTCTCATAAACGCCCTCATTCTTTTTAACGCTCCCCTCTTAATTCAAAAAAAATTAAATAAACGCTCCCCTCTAATAAACGCCCTACCCGCTTAGAGGGGTGTTTATTGGAAAAAAAAATTAAATTTTTTGAATAAACGACCCCCTCTTTTAAACGCCCGTCTTAAACTCGAATAATTAAAAAACGCCCTAGGCGTTTATTAGAGGATTTACGGTATACTAAATGTGTCAAACTTATACTACATGTGTCACTTTAAAACTACCTGGCATCAACTGCAGCACTTGATTTTAGTAATATTTGTACCACTTTGACATGTCCTTCTAATGCACCAAGGTGAAGAGGAGTATTAGAAGCGTCATCTTCATCGTTCACAATGTTGATGTTTTGAGCTAGTAATAACTCTACAATCCTAAGAAGATATTTTGAAGAATCGTGTCATAGTTCCAAGTTTTAAAAACAAAGTTTGTAAAATCCTACCCAGCCTGGCCATACTTGGCAGCTAAGTGAAGTGGTGTCAAACATTGTTCATTTTTGGCGTCAATGCGCGCACCCATCTCAAGCAATATCTAAAGAAAAACCATTCCATACAGGTAATAAGAAACCCACGGTAACGCAATGGAACCGTAGACTAGCCTACCTTCACAACTTTGATGTTTCCTTTCATTGCAGCAATATGAAGAGGAGTATTTTCATTCTTATCAAACTCCTCTAACAGATCTTTACTTTTCAAGTCGGCTCTTAAAATCTATCATACCACTAAAAAAATGTTTATGAAGTCAACAAAACATTAAAAAAAATTCCATCTACAACTTACCTCTAACACCTCGACACAATCCTCCTGAGCGGCCAGATAGAGACAGGTTTTATCTTTGCATTCCTTCACCGTGACGTCAGCATTTCTAGCTAGTAGTAAGATGACCGCCTCCACATTATTCTTACAAACAGCCATCATCAATGGCGTCTCTTTGTCCTTATCACGACAATTTATTTCCGCACCTCTACAGACAAAATACATGGAAGGAAATTCTTAGGGAATGAAAATTATTACGTGAGTTCAGGTACTTGTCAAGTTCAGATACCTATCAAGTAGAAGATCCATTATTGCACATCTGTTAAAGAGAGCAGCCCTATGCAATGGTGTCTCTTGTAAAACATTTTTCGCTTCAATATCAGCTCCGCTTTCGATTAAGCTTTCAACTATGTCAAACTGACCAGAGGTGCAAGCGAGATGAAGGGGTGTAATTAAGTTGGCTTTCACAAAATTCACGTTAGCACCTTTTTCAATACATAGCTTTACGATTTCAAAATGTCCATTTTCAACAGCAAGATGAAGTGCAGTCTGTTCGTCTCGATCTTGGTCCATAATCATTTTCGCCAGAAGAGTCAATCCTCCCCATTTCTCGCCGACATCGAAGAGAAGTTTCACGATATCTTATACGTAAAAACAACTTGATATGTTAACATACGTGTTGCAACTGTAGAGAAACAAATTGATTTGCATGCACTTACCTAAATGACCTTCCATGCAAGCAAAATGAAGTGGCGTCATATCTTCTTCATCTCGAGATCGTATGTCACTTCCGTGACGTAATAGCAACTCGGCAACTTCGTACGAACCACTGCTTGCTGCAGAGTGTAATGCCGTCATTTGTGTACGGTCTTTCAGCTTTTTTTTTTATTAAAACAATAATATTCAAAAAGATTTCTCGAACAAAAATACCGCTAATACTTCAAAATATATATCTATACCTCAATATTGATACTCTTCTGGCGTAAAAGTTGTCTTGCAGCACACACATTCCCTCGCATCGCAGCATAATGGAGAGGAGTAGATCCGTAGAAATCTTTGGCGTTAATGTTAGCTTTGTTTTCCAATAAACACATTAAAATTGAATCTTCGTTTGTAAGTGGCATACCTAATAAATTTTGAATCTTAAATCTACTTTCCTCCTCTTGCTTCTCGTCTTTCTTAACACTAACATCTGGCAGAGAAACGGAATCATTTCGGTCTTTCTTCACTTTCAATGTGTTGTTAACAACCTCGATAGAATTCAATTCCGATTCGGGATTTATTATACTACGAATTTCTGGCAATATCAAAGCGTCGAGGCTGCGCATACTTTGTGACACATCTTCATGACGAACTACGGGTTGGTCACACTTCAAAGCATGTTTAGCATAATGAAGTTCTTTTCTTAACGAAGGTTCATCTGGACATGGATTACAAATTGTTTCCAACTCAAAGTTACTGTGAGCTTGTTCTTGTGTCTCTCTTAACATGAGAGGAGTTTTGCTTTCGTCATCTAAATTTTCTAAAGATCCATGAATGGTCGACTTTCGTTCGAGTTTCGGTAACGCTGACATGCTCATTTCGTCAAATTTCGGTTTTGGCGATCGATAGAAGACAGACAGGTCAACAAACGATCTTAAACCTTTTGTAATAGATGGTTTTTTCTTGGAGCAGTCGCCTGTCTTTCTGAAAGGCACACTACTTTTTCTATTACCCAAAAACTGCAGTAAGGACTTGGAGCTTTTGTTTCTAGAAATGAGTGCTGGTTGAAACTTGTCAAAGAAATTGGAAGATCTTGAAGTTTTCAGGACGTATCGAGAAGCATAGTGAAGAGGAGTTGCACCATATTCTCCGTTGACATTCACATCTAAACAATAGTGAAAAGATTGAAAAAGAAGAACATAATAAACACAGCAAAAGCATAATTGTGAAATTTTCTTTACTTGCTCCATTCTCAATTAACAGTTGCACGATAGCAAAGTGTCCATAACGAACTGCGTAATGCAATGCGGTACTCTGTTCCTCGTCTTTCTGTTCAATTTCTTCTTCTCCTTGCCGATTGCAATTATATGTTGACGGACAACATCAATTTGGCCATCACGTGCCGCCTGTAACAGAAATTATGAACATGAACGGACAGATAAACAAAAACTCTCATATTACAACACTTCATTCTACCTGCATCAAATTCATCTGTCTAACTTTTGGCAACATTGATTTAATGTCATTCCTAGATCTCCTCCTTGGTTGGATATTCATGTGGACAATTTCCTAGTTTTATGGCATTAAAATACTTATGTTCATTGAAGGAAAATTTGACTGCTCTTTCATTGGTACATGCTGTAATACTTTTAAATTTCCAGAAACATGTATCGTAAATCGTAAACTACTTTCAGTACCAAAGATATTTTTCTTTTTGAAAAGCTAAAAAAAGTTTATGTGCATGCACTAATGAATCCGCAGCTGTTTCGTGTGGTCTTGATATGTAGAACGAATGAAGCCCATCTACAGCTAAACGGATGAGTTAAACCAAAATTGGCAGCAGGTGACAGAAATTCGCAATGTGAAAAAAAAAAACAACCAAAATAAAACTGAAGAAAAAACCACATTTCAGCTATTTAAGAGAGCCACTAAATATTCATGAAAAAACTTCAAAAATGAAATCACAGATACATAAAAGCTCTTAAACTTTTCAATTTATTTCCTCATTAGCTCTTCGTTATTAATTCATTATCATGTTAAATTTTTGATTCCTATATTAACATAATTCCTCCTGTACAACCAATGAAAAATTAATGATCCTCCCAGCCTCTCTTAAAATATAAAATCCAGGCAGTCTTTCATAATTATTGCACTTCTGCAGTAATAATACTAAACGATGAATAATAAATAAGAAGAAAACTTTCAGGTGATTTAGGCCATTTTAAAATTATATGGTTTTGTAATTCCTAAAAGCTGATCATGATTTCATGGACTCCAAATTTAATGGCCAGAGAAGAGAAGGTCAACTCAAAATTTATGCGTTAAATTGACTGAGCACTTCTTCTGCTATGAGGGATATTATTAATCCAGAAATATAAATAGATTTTTATAAATGGTGGACAAAGCACCTGCATTTTATTACAAAAATCAAATTGATGAAGTATCGTCTATTCTCATATCAGGTAAGAACTATCAACAGATTGGAAAACTATTGCTAACTTCGTAGAAAGTTCTAGATTAATGACATTTTCAATTATTTTCCCCTTTATTTTCAAGAGATAAAATCAATGATGGAGATAAAATCAATGATGGAGATAAGTAGTTCTAGTTTGATGTTGTCCTAAAACCCAAACCAATTTCCTACCATCATGACATATATATGTTTTGTTTGTTTGAAAAACATTGATGGTTGGTAATTAAACATTTTTTTAAACAGTAAAACATCGAAAATGTAACTGCAGAGCAAAGACAATTCATCATTATTACAAGCGAGACTGGTTTAAGTAGAAGTACATGCTATACAAACCTTAATCAATGTGTAAGGCAACATAACAAATGTCATAACAAGGAAGAACAACATTTTAACTGAGTATCAGGACCACTTGCTGATCGGTTCATTTTGCTGATAATTATACTATGATAATTATTCAGCAAAGTGATACATATTTTTCCTATAGATATCAACTATGCACATAATAAGTGATAAAATGTTCATTACTTTGGGGAAATGAATTGGTCACACAAATTGGTCACATACTTTGCATAAGTTTTAGAGGGCATAAGTCTCGACAGAATTTAACTAGATGTAAACAAACCTGTGCAAATTGAGGACACAGTGTTGTTGAATCATTCAAAGCTTAATTGGTAGATACATGGAATTCTGTTGTAATAACAATTTTCTTACTTATTCTCTCTATCATTTTTGTGCAAGCTCATAAAGTAAAAATAATCTGATGGCTTTCACACAAAAGCAGCACTTAAGCTGTTATTCTCATCTATGACTAAGTCTTTCCTTAATGAAAAAGCTGATAGGAATTTAGGAGTTGGCAGCTACAGCAGGATGTTGAACTGTGCTTAAAATTGCATAGTAAGACCACAATCACCTATCAGACTAGTAAGTGCAAGTTCTCTGCCTTTAGATCTGAGGTATACATTCCTGGTGGAGGCCCACATCAGTGAGTTACACTGCAATTCCCTCTGGCCTCATAATAATAATGATAATAATAAATAAATAAATAAATAAAGATTTAACCATGAAAACTGTCCGCACCTTCATTTTACTCGCGGCTTGAGATCTGTCATCTTGGATGTAATTGCTTTCTCATAGCAGCCTGGTGACAATTACTTTGTGACATAACAAAGGATAAAACAAAGTTTTCCAGAATTTTATTTTATTTTCGTCCAAAATATTAAAAACTGATGAATAAACATTGATATAGCTATTCAGTGTCTGCTAAAATGGTGCATCAGGAAAAATATAACTATGAATTAAGGATCAGATATAAATATTTACATAACAAATTACGTAAAAACCAATTCTCCCACAAGGGGCACAGTTATGACATAAACAATAAAGTACCATTTGAAGGACCAATTAAAGTAAAATGGAATAACTTGATTATTTATGAATGTTTTTTAACGTTATAACGTTATTCACAACATTATCATAACATTTTAAGGTTTGTTATCAAAATCCCCTGGAGCTGTCACATAATCCTGAATAAATGTTTGCAAAACATTTTCACATCATAAAAAAGCTTGTATAGGCAAGGTATGTAAAATTAGAAAGTTCTGCTGAAGAAACTGATGTCATGTCCATTAGTCATAATTCATTCTTATTTCACTCTGCTGACAATGATCACAAAAATTTCAGGGAATAAAATCTTTGATATGTTCATTCATAAGTTGCAAACGATAGCAGCATGTCAAAACTAACTGAGAAGTTTTCCTGGATTAAAAGACACAAAAAGCCCATTGAATGGAAATTTTGCCTCTTTTGCTTACGAACAACCTTAACATACTGATTTGTCTAAGGAAAAAGCGAAAGACAAAACTGAGGCTGGTGCAATTGCTATAAGGGGTATAGCGTCCAAGCCCCTCCAAGACCATATGCTCTTTGAACCAGAATCTGGATGGAAGAAGATTGATTCATTACAGCATCCATCATTGAAACTGAAACTCACAGTTGATTCTTCAGACTACGATGCAATCAATCATCCTACATCAAAGATTAAACCGTGTGAAGGTTGTGTAATGACTGACACTGGGGCCTAATCCTGTCTTTGGGGCCTCTCAGACTTTTTGAGATGCAGATTCAACAAAACCGACCTTATTCCAGTTAAACACACCCTATACGCTGCCAACAAAGAGAAAATTGAAATCATTGGTGTTATATTAATTAGACTTACCGGTGGTGATGGTAACGGAAAACTAATATCTACAACTATTATGACACATGTGAGTCTGAGAACACAGCACTTTTACTTAGCAAAGGAAGCTCTAATTCAACTTGACGTAACTTCTAGAGACTTTCCTCACATTGGTTTAACATCTGAAAGTTGTTTCATAAGTGAGCAAGACTCCACTGGTAGCCATGTTAGTATTCACAAACACTCAGAAACTAAACTGGCACCCTGTTATTGTCTGGAACGCACCTTACCACCAACTTGCCTTCAAGAATTACCATCCGAATGTACTGAAGAAAATAAGAGATGAGAGACTAAGATGAGAGATTGGTTGCTACAGCACTATTTGTCCTCAACATTTAATCAATGCAAACACCAGCAACTTCCTGGAATGGCAGGACCGTCCATTAGACTCCACGTAAAACCGAATGTGACACCATCTGCAGTACATGCACCAGAAGAGGTTAAGGATCAACTTGATGCCAATATTGCTTTGGGCCACAGGATGATGTTAGCTTGGTTTGTCAGATTTGTCACCATTAATTGGATATTGTCTTCGTGAGACTCACCACGTTCAACCATCATTCCAACAAGCTAAAGCTGTACCATCAAACACCTGGAAAAAATGACAGATGAGTGTAACGGATTTCAGGTTGTACTCATCCCCCCTGACGATAGACATTACACAATATTTTATAACACGTTGGGGGTGTTATCGTTATAAAGTAGCCCCACAGGGTTTTATGGAGGTGGTTACTCCAGAAGATTCAATGAAATCATTGCCGATATGGAGAGAAAGTCTAAATGTGTTGACGACATGATAATGATACCTTGAAAGTAATTGACTTTATAACTCTCTGTGGAAACAGCAGCATTATCCTCAAGTATGATAAATCAAAATTTCAATTTTGCACGGAAACAGCTAACTTTGCCAACTGGGATTAAACCACTCAATGGATTCATCAATGCCACCAAGGAGTTCCAACCTCGACAATGGACATTCTTCAAGAGCAACTGTGCCCCAAACTTGGAAACTGACGCTGATACTCCAGTCAGATGTTCCATTAAAGTGCAACAATGAAGAAGATTTATAAGCGAGAGATTGGTAAATATGTGACAAAAAATTAATGTGAATGAAAGCTTTGTGAAGAATTGTTGGACTTACATCTCATTGTGTTTTATTGATAAAGACACTGAGAGATTGTCCTGGTTGGTTTACAGGCATTGCTCAGACTACTAACGTACACATTCTTCAATTTATAGTGATCAATACATCAGGAATATTTTGATCTGGGAGGAGATGTATAAATATTTCCTATTTACTTTATGTTTCATTTACATACAAACAACATTATTTTACTAAATATAATTATTGAAACAATAACAATCCTTGTTCAACCATCAATACCTGTATCAATATCTTAATTAAAATCATACATTAAAATACGTTAAAATCATATGTATGTGAGCTAAAAGAGAAAAAAACAGCATCTTCTTCCGAAAAAAAAAAAAAAATTAATAAATTAATATGAAATTATCCATCCAAAATACTGCAAACAAAGTAAACAAAAAATTCAAATAACAAACAAGAATAGTTAAACGTTAGGTTTTAAGTTACAGTTGAAAGTTAAAAGTAAGAACGGCTTCTAAACTGAACAAAAATTTGAATAACTGAAATCTTTCCTTTTGTTTTTCCTAAGGGTGAGATCCATTTTTTCTGATAAGATATCAAAAATATCTTTCATTGAAAAACTTTTGTATGTTTTGCATACTCGGTACACACAAACTGTGGAGTAGTAGGAGGAGTCCAATGTTGTTTCAATATGTTTTCACTATCATGCTATCATATGCTATCATAATTAAAGAAATTACCTGTTGCAGTGTCATGATTGGAACAATTTTCTTCATACTTGACATATTAGCTTTACTTCTTTTTGATTCACGAACACTTTGAAACAGCAAGCCAGGGTTCAACAATCTTTCAAGTGATAATTGATCGGAATTAATTGATAATTTTGATGAATTTTTTTGACTACCTACTGGACTAACGTCACAATGTGGCAATTCATCAGTTACCTCACCAACCTCCATCTTTTGAATTTAATTTTGCCTAAAAAGAACTAAGGTTATCATTCTGTGTTTCTAACAGAATTGAATTTTTTAAACCTTTCAATTCTTTAGAAATTATATGTTCAGTTCAGTTCAATTTTAAATTCCCTTTCTCATATCATATCTTCAAAATATGTTTTCAGTTCATGTGCTTTTTTAAAGTCTGACTTGTTTTGGTTTCTTTTACATATATCTTTCTATTATTTTTCTTATTCTATTATTACATTTTTACGTAAAGATATGTCTAATGATGTTGATAAACAAACCATTTATTTTAGATCTGAACTATATCTTTACAGTCCTTTATGGAAAACAAAATTTAAGTCAACTTTATCTCCAGTAAAAATTAATATTACATGGAAGTTCTATAGATTTTCTACATGCTTTTCTGATTTCTCTCTAAAGTAAATAAATCAAATAAATATTTATCATTCTTAAGACCTTTAACACCGTCCTAGTTAGTGATGATTCCCTATTTTGTCTTTTTACATTTAGGAGGACCTGGGGGATCTTTGCAATGTCCAAAATGATAAACACTGTCATTGCAACCTGAACCAATCACAGTTTAAAAATGACGGATGATCTTGGCATTATTCCTTTTTAAACTCTGGTGTTAAACATAAATGAATATTAACTTACATAATAATTTTTACATGACAATGAATGAAGTAAGAAAAGAGATGAGAAAGGAGTTGGACACTGGAAAGAAATTGAAAAAATGAAAACATAATGTTACAAGTAATAATTGGTGATCAGAAGTTTAAAGCCGTTCTTTTTTAGCAGAAAACCCTTGACTGGCTGCTTCTGTATAATACACAGTGTAATGCTTTGAGAACTTTGAGAATCTTGTCTCTTAAATTTGATCCTAATATGCGACAGTACTTCTGGAACACCTCTAAAGCAAGTGCTGAGCAGCTTTGGGTTTCTTTTTTTGTCGGGATCACGCTTTTTTTATAAGAACAATTTTATAAGAACACTAGTCTCAGATTGGCCGAAAAAATAAGAACAAAATAAGAACAACCTGAGGCTCAAATCAATGTTTCAAAAATTAAGAACAGCCTAAGCCTGAATTTTCTTATAAAATAAGAACAATTCATGATAAGAACAACTCATGATGTCAATTCTCTCACTGGCAAATGGTTTAGAAGTTGTTGTTTTTTTCACCTTGTCATATCGGGTCATTACCGAACAGCAACCATGCATTTTAAACAATTGTTTTTGAAAACATTTATTTTAATTTCACTTGAAGTTCCATAAATAAGAACAAAATGAGGTTGAAATATGAAACTGCCTTCTTAAAGGTAAGAAAGAAATAAGAACAATTCAGGTTGAAAAAGGCTAAAAAAATAAGAACAGCCAGCCTCTATGGCTCACCAAAAAGTTTTTATTACTATCTTATCTTACATATAATAGCAAGTGTGCATACCACTATATTTAGTTTTAATTTACAGTTAATATAGTACGGTTATATAGTTATATAGTGGCATGTGCCATGACGTCAGCTTCTTTTACTTTAAGCTTGGTATACATTATTACTTAAATGGATCTGTTTAAATATTTTTATGACGTTTTTGCCCACAGGGACTATTTCTATTTAATTCGCTATGTATCACGTTTTCTTTTATTTAAAACCATTTAAACTGATCCATTAAATGTGTAATGTATTCCAAGCTTTATTAAAAAGTCTAAACTTTAAATTTTGAATTTTTCATCACCTATTTTTGACACAGGTTTTGCGTACATTGTTTTCGAAGTTTGAGGTGGTAAAAAAATTTTACCGAACTTTACATAATACTTATATTCTGAATTACCTAATGAACCTACCCCAAGACATTAAAATACCAGGTTGGCGTCTGGTGGGTCAGTCTTACTTAATGGAGGGGAAGGCTTCTTTAGCTTTGGTAGGCAACCTTCTTAGAGATGGTGTCTTGATAAAAACACCTGGTTGGCAAGCCGCAATTGTCTTTAGGGGTAGGTAGAGATGTGCTTCTTGCAGTGTCATATCTACTCTAGGATGATGAACATCGGTCTCCTCGTTGCGCTTGATTGTGTGACAAATGCTTGAGTCTATTTTCAATATTGCTTCTTAGTTGTCTATGCTGAGGGTGTAAGGATAGTAGTTTTACCTGATTGTTACTTTGCCAACTGGTAGTACATGAGCCCGATAGTACATGCTAGCTACTTAGAGAGGCTGGTCTATCAACAGTCGAAAAATGGTGTTGCAGTAGTAGTGCCAAGTTGCGCTTGGACTGCGCCCTGCAGCTGTAACGGTTTGCATCCTTAATGGCCACAACATTGCTTTTGTTACGACAATAGGTTCAAAGCTAGCAGCAAACCTATATTGAAATTATCCTCTAGCACGAGTTCTTCAGCTGACACAACTAGGATTTCTTTCTCCTCATTATGAAAAAAATTGGCAAATACCAGTAAATCTAAATCGGGTTCTCGTAAATCGACAACGCCTTTTTCACTTTCCTTCTCTAATATTCGTGGGCTTCGTGGGAACCTCTCTCATTTGGAATCTTTTCTAGTCAACTCATCTCCTGACATTCTAGCTATTTGTGAAACTAATCTCAACTCTTCTATTAGCTCCTCTGACTTTGATGTACCTGGCTATCTTCCTATTAATCGCAAGGACTCATCTATTCTTATGCACGGTCTATGTTCATGACTGTCTTCCTGTCAGTCATCAATTGTATCTCAAATCTCCTGACGAATCTTTCATCCGCCTACGTCTTTCTCTCTTGTATTCAACTAGCTATCTTTTCCTTGTGTATCCTAACCTTCTCAGTCATGCAGCGTCATCAATTCTATCTCAGAAAATATTGATAAATATTGATCATAACTCACCCTTCTGCTTATATCTTTGTGTTCAGTGATTTCAATATCCATCATGCTGACTGGTTACCTTTCTCTCACACTACCTCCCCATCTGGCATTGACATTTTCAACTTTTTGAACTCTCCCACTTGCATATCTGATTGAGTTGATCAGGAGCCTTCTTTACTTGACCTATTCTTTTCGTCTAACCCGAACATTTGCGAAACATCAACATCTTGTCCTGTAGGTAATTCCGATCATTCTGTTGTTAACGTAACCATTGACTTTAATTCCGCTTGCCCACAGGATCCACCCATTCACCGCAAACTTTATTCGTACCATCGTGATGACTGGGACAGCTTTCAAGATCTGATTCGTGAACTGCCGGTTGATCATATCTTTGCCTGTGATGCAGAGAGGTGCGCAGTGGAGATCTCTTCTTGGCTTCAGGTTGGTATTGATGAATTTGTTCCTTCTTGTAAGTATTAAGTTAAACCACACTCTACCCCCTGGTTCTCTCCTGCCATTTCTGCTGCAAATGCCCATCGTAATCATTTTTCCATCGTAATCAACGCTGTATTAGTGAGGACAACAGGCGTCTTTTCACCAGAGCTCGCAACAACTGTAAAAATCAGGTCCATGATCGGCTTATATCTGAATCTGCTGGGTCTCATGATTTCTGGCGTATATATTGTCTAAGATTCCACCGCTCTTCAATGGTCCTGAGGTGTTGACATCTGCTGTTAGCAAGGCAGAGCTCTTTGCTAAACAGTTCAGCAGGAACTCCACTTTTGATGACACTGGTCATGTTTTGCCCGATATTGCCCCCATAACTGACGTGGATTTGTCTTCTCTGAACAAGATGGTTGCGGATGTTGTTAGTTCGACGACTCTTCTAAGGCTACTGGTCCCGACGAAATCCCTGTAATCGTTCTACAAAAATGCTCTCTCCCATACTCTGTATTAATTTTGTTTTCCTTCTTGTTGGAAGATTGCTTTTGTTGTGCCTGTTTTCAAAAACACTGGTGAGAGATCGGACCCTCTATATTATCATTCTATTAGTCTTCTCTCTATTATAAATAAGGTCTTCGAATCATTGATCAACTCTTCCATCATCCATCATCTGGAGGCATTCGACAAAGTTTGGCATCGTAGCCTTCTTCACAAGTTGAACTCTTATGGCATTTCTGGTTCACTCTTGAATCTTATTAAGTCCTTTCTTAGTGGCAGGAGTATTAAAGTGGTTCTCGATGGTCATTCGTCTTCTTCTTACCCTATTAATTCAGGGGTGCCTCAAGGTTCTGTTTTTAGTCCGACCCTCTTTCTCATTTTCTTCAACAACCTTCCCAATTGTATACTCAGTAAACTTGCTATTTACGCTGACGACACTACTCTTTACTTGTCTCTTGATAGGACTAAGAACTTGTTTGATAAGGTTGAAATGGCTGCTGAGTTGGAGGACGATCTTAAAGCAGTAGTCGAATGGGCTCAGACCATAGTATTAAAGTAATGACTGTGGGTAGCATTCTGTTAGTACTATAAAATCTACAGTCAACTCTCTCTAAAGCGGACACCATTCGTTCCAGCAAAAAGTGTCCGCTTTATGGAAGTGTCCGCTTTATAGAAAGTATTTTTAAAGGAAAACTTCAATTCGTTCCGAGAAAATGTGTCCGCTTTATGGAGGTGTCCGCTTTATAGAGTGTCCGCTTTAGGGAGAGTCGACTGTATAATAGATTTAATAACTCACTACAAACATAGGATAATATACACACATAGCACATATAGCACTATATTGAGAAAGTATTTTTAAGGACTTTCTCTAAAACACAGCATTATTTTTAAATGAATGCCATTATTTAATAAGATGGTAATAAAAACCTTTTTGGCGCGTCATAAGCCTCAGGTCCTATTTTACTGATTAATATAAAAAAATCCTGTTTATCAGGTGCCAAATCAGCCAAAAACATAATTTTGCAACGTCCTTTAATTAAAAAATTCCATTTTAGGTGCTTGTTTATTGTAACACCTAAGTATTTGGCATCATCAACAGATTCTAAATTTCGGTTGCGAATTTTGTACAGAGAGCAAATTGATTTGATCTTGTTAGTTCCCCATAACACCTTGCATTTCTTAGAGTGGAATTCCATGCTCCATGTGCATTCCCAATTTTGCAATGCATTCAAATCATCCTGCATTATGTTTGAATCATTTTGAGTCAACACTGGTCGATAAAGGTAGGCATCGTCTGCAAAGAGGCAAACCATTGACTTTACGCATGCAGGCAGATCGTTTATGTATATAAAAAATAAGACTGGGTCCAGAACTGTTCCTTGAGGGACTCCCTATTTCACTGCAGCAGTGGAAGATGATTTACCATTGATGATAACTTGTTGGGTTCTTCCACTCACAGTGTCTGATCTTAGCAGTGGCCCGACTGTCTGAGACAGTCAAAAATGCGTTCGGGCCACCAAAATTTTTGAAAACCAGTGTTGTGGTGGCCCAAATGGACAGGCGAAAAAAAGTATATAAATTGTAAACATGATTTAAGAATTTCCATTACAAGAGAATTGAGTTTTATAATGTTTGTCTTTGCAATTTCAGCTCTTTCTTTCTAATTTGTAAGCATTTCTAAGTGTGTCCAAATGAAATTGTAGAGTGTTATTGAATATCGGGCCATTAAAATTTCCTTCGGGCCACCAACAATTTTAAAACCAATGATGTCAATGGCCCGGCACGACACCCAGATAAAATCTTAAGATTAGACACTGGCATATTGTTTAAAGCAGGCAGGGAACTGTTGAGAACATTAGGTAGATTTGGTAATACTCCTGTAACCAACTGTACAGGTGTGAATCCCTTATGGTTTTGAAGACAATTCTTAATGCGTTGACTGCATTTGCCAGAGCAATGTTAATTTTCATTTTTGGGTTCTCCTCAAGCATTTTCATAACCATCAAATCAACTACGGCATGGTTTCGTTCACATATGCCATTACTCCAAGGAGAAGCAGCTCCGGTTGCACACACTTCAACATTGAATTGTTCCATTGCTGCAAGATACTGCGGGTTGTCAAATTCGCCGCCATTATCAATCAGCACTTTCTTAGGCGGTCCCATTCCAGCAGAAATCCAAGTAAGGACAAAAGCATCAACAACTTCTTTTGGTTCTTTGCTCCTCAGAACTGTTGCACGCGTAAATCTCGTAAATAAATCAACAAAGTATATGAAGTAAATGTTACTCTGAGTGAAAACTTTTAAGTCCATTGCAACAACTTCATTAAACGATGCAGCCATGGGTAACGAAACAACTGGGTGTGACGGTGTGCGTTTATATCTCAGGCAAACGTCGCAATCATCAGCTACACGTTCATTCATCTGCTTCAACTCAGTATTGATCATCCCAGCTCTCTTTAACAACTCTTCTGTTACACTAGCAGGTTGGTGTCGAAACTGGCGATGGAGCTTTTTAATCATTTCTAGCTTTTCCTTCTCATTCATATCACTTACACAGATATTTACTTCATCATTATTCCATAGAGACAGTTTAAAATGTCCTGAGGCTGTTGTGTCTAGATCATAAGACTTCCCATTTACTTCCAGCGTGTCATTGTTAAAGTTTATAGAAAAACCTCGTTTTTTCATTTCTGCCTTAGAAATCAGCAATGGTATATCCCTTTGAACAATGTCTGCAGTAATAGTAGTACGCTTTCCTAAGATGTAACAAGGAAACTTCACCTTCTCACTTGCCTGAATAGGAACTTCTCCACCAAACTTGAACTTCGAATTTGAAGGAAATGTCTCTACTTCTGCAAAAGAAGAGGTTGACCATTTTCATCTAAATGATTCATTTGACGCTTTCTTACATTTTCTTACATTTTAGGTACCTTTCGTACCTAAGTTGGATTGAGTTGGTGTTTCTGATTTAAAAATACGACTTGGCTGGAATCTACCACCTCGACTTCGTTAACCTCTTCCTCGTCCTGAACCACGATTAAAGCTACAGCCACGATTTGAAAACTGCACATTGTTCCTGCTGTAAACATAGTAGGCTTCATCATCGTCAGCTGTCAATAATACCTCATCTTTTACCTTCTGGTTTTCTGTCACAGTTAAACCAGTTTTCTCACTCCCAAGATATTTTCGCAGTGACCTCTTTGTTTGATCCAAGATGTCGGGGATCTTATCGTTTATCCCGGATATAACTAGCTGACTCACATCATCACTCAAACATGCACTTTCCATGAGCTGAAGAGCCTAAGTTTCATCATCCAATTCTCTCCCAGCTATTTTCAAACTCGAACACGCACTGTCAAATTTATCAATATACTCATCAATATTTTGTCCCTTGTCACGTTTTAGTTCAATAAAAGTTTTCCATGCTTTCTTTTTTAAAGCTAGGTCATCTTCTTTAAATCTCTTATCAAGTACATGTAAAATTTGATCAACTGCATCTTCATGGAACACATCTATAACACCTAACTGTGCTTCTGCAACAAGTTTATTCCCGATATTGTCTTTTTCTATGTCCTTTAACTTTTGGAATAATAAATATCCACGATCAGATTTTGGTAACTTGGCACGCTCACAAGCTTCAACCCACATTAACACCAAAAATTTCCAATCATTATATCGTTGCTTGATAGGATCCCAACCAGGAGGCTTGAGCTTTTCTTCGCGGTAAAACTTCTTGTCAGCCATTATCGCAACTACTCTCTGCTACCAATGTTAAAAATAGCTATAATATGATAATAAGCCTCCTGTGGAACTCCTGTATATATATCTAAAGATAAAACAGAGAGTAAACAATAACAGTAATAGGCTGTGAGACACACCTAGACCCATCAATTAAAAAAAAAGATTTACAGCATACCGACAAGATGGTAGAGACTCTTGAGTTGGTGTTATTATAGTAGTAAAATCTTCTGTTATTTCTGACCAGTTATATGAATCTAGAAATACTGAATGTATTGCAATTAAAAACTTACCAAAAACCTGTCATCATTACTGCAGCATACTGACCACCAAAATGTAATCTGAAGTATATTGATGACCTTGCAGATGATGTCACAACCATAATTAATAGCCACAAAACAAGCCCTCATTTGAATTGGTTGTGATGGGAACCTCTCAGATATTGACTACTAACAACATTATAGGTTACCAGTACCCTAAAGCAATCAATGAGTCATTTATCAACATGATGGAAGATACCAATACGGAACAGCTAGTCAACTTTCCAACAAGAAAAAACAACACTCTTGACATTCTTCTTACCAATAATCCTTCATAAGCTTCTAATATTAAAGGTATTGATGACATCAGTGACCATGACAGAATTCCTATAGCTGATATCTTGTGTCATCCTCATCGAAATCGACCTGTCAAAAGGACCGTTAACCAATGGAATAGGGCTGATAATTCTGCCATTAAAATTCCCTTACAGGCACACATAGAACGATTCTGTATAGACCAATCAAATGATATAAATGATCTATGGAATAAATTTAAAACCATCACTAACTCGGCAATGTGAAAATATCAAAAGAAACATCAACATGTTATAATGTACCCTGGATCAACCAAGAGTGCCAACGTTTATCACGTTGTAAAAAACATGCTTTCAGAAGAGCAAAAGAAACCAATATGAAAGCAGATTGGGAAGGATTTAAGTCCTTGCGTTCCAAAACCAAAAAAGCTAGTCACACAGCTTACAACACGTTAATGAGACTATCATATAAGACAATCCAAAAAGCTTCTACTCATTCATTTAAAGCAAAAGAGAGGACAACATTACAGTTTCCTCAAATCCAACGGAAGCCTGGTGATCGACGATGAAAAGAAAGCAGACATACTTAATAAACAGTGCTGCAGTGTGTTTTCAGAACCTGACGGCAAATTACCTGATATACCTAGTCCACCTTTTGCAAATGAAATAGATGATTCTACCATCTCAGGCAAAGGAGTTACAAAACTATTGAAGTCCATTAAACCATTTAAAGCGACAGGATCCGACTGCATAAAAGCAAGGTTTCTTTTTGAATTTGCCAATGAACTTTCTCCAGCATTAGTTAAGATATTTAATGCTTCATTAAAACAGAGAGAAGTACCTACAGACTGGAAACATGCCTTTACCGTGCCAGCGTACAAAAGAGGAGAAAAAAATAAAAGTGACCCTGATTGCTACCGACCAATTTCTTTAACATCGATAGTTTGTAAGACTATGGAACATATCCTTTGCAGAAAATTATGGCTCATCTTAATAACAATGAAATATTGTCAGATCTGCAATATGGTTTTAGAGAGAAAAGGTCCTGTGAAACACAATTACTTTTCACAGTAAATGACTTTGCAAATATTATCAATCAGGGGGACAAACAGACTCTGTCCTTTCAGATTTTAGCAAAGCATTTGATAAGATTGATAAAAAAAACTCTGTCACAAGCTCCATCATTACTATCTTACGTACGTGGAAGGCCTGCATCATGGATCCATTCATTCCTGAGTCAGTGTCTAATCTTAAGATTTTATCTGGGTGTCGTGCCGGGCCATTGACATCATTGGTTTTAAAATTGTTGGTGGCCCGAAGGAAATTTTAATGGCCCGATATTCAATAACACTCTACAATTTCATTTGGACACACTTAGAAATGCTTACAAATTAGAAAGAAAGAGCTGAAATTGCAAAGACAAACATTATAAAACTCAATTCTCTTGTAATGGAAATTCTTAAATCATGTTTACAATTTATATACTTTTTTTCGCCTGTCCATTTGGGCCACCACAACACTGGTTTTCAAAAATTTTGGTGGCCCGAACGCATTTTTGACTGTCTCAGACAGTCGGGCCACTGCTAAGATCAGACACTGTATGCATCTAGCTCGTTGTACATACATGAAAAATGAGTCATCTGAACGAATAAAGCGTGCATTACAACATCGTGTCAGATCTTGTGAGGAAACGTTTCTGCAAGGCGACAAAGTTTATTACAAACGGAATGATTCTCCAAGATGGAGAGGGGCAGGAAAAGTACTCGGTCAGTTAGGAACTGTGGTTTATGTTATACATGGTTCAAGGTTAATAAGATGCTCTGCAAACTGTGTCGTGAAAGTTGCTCATGCGGAACCAACTGCAGATACTGGCAAGAAGAAAGCAGAGAACAATGATACAGCTGATTTACAGTCAAGACCACCTGCTGAACCATCATCTGATGAAAGTGATGGAGATGAATTGAGTGATGTTGAAAATCTTGCAGACATAGTACCTGATGATTCTGTAAATGATGGAGATAGAGGAGATCAAGAGAACAATGAGCAGGATGTAGCAACATCAGAATGAAGACCAAGGCGTACCCGAAAAACACCATCATTGTATGACCCAGAAACCGGTAAATGGAGTTCTAACATCATTAATGAAGCCCATGTCGTAATGATACCTGTTGAACGACACAATGATCCTGATGTGATTGAAGCTAAGCATGCTGAAATTGAAAATTGGAGGATGATGGAGGCTGTAGATTTGATTGAAGACAAAGGTCAGAAAGTCATAAGTATGAGATGGGTTGTGACAGAGAAGGAACAAGAAGATGGAAGTATTAAACCGAAGGCTCGACTTGTCATACGTGGTTTTGAGGAAGAAGATATGGTGCAAGCAGATGCACCAACTGCTTCTAGAACAACATTGCGAGTAGTATTTGCCATAGCTTCTAAAAACGATTGGGTTATACAAACAATCGACATTAAGGCTGCATTTTTACAAGGTAGAGACCAATTACCACCACCTGAAGCCAACAGAAATGGACAATTATGGAGATTGCGTAAAACAGCATATGGATTGATTGATGCAGCACGCAACTGGTATTTATCTGTCAGAGAAACTCTTATAAAGCTCAGTTGTATTCAGTCTCAGTTAGATAAAGCTGTTTTCAGATGGTATTATGATGGTATTCTACATGGTATCATACTTTTGAATGTGGATGATTTCTTTGTTACAGGCACATTGATTTTCTTTCAGCAAGTTATTCAGAATGCAAAGGAGAAATTTAAAGTCGGTAAATGTATCTCACTCTGTTTCAAGTATGTTGGTCTGCAAGTGACGAAATTGTCTTCTGGTAGTATAGTTGTCAATCAGGCTGCTTATGCTTCTGAAATTCATGATCAAGAAATGCAGATAGATGGTCCTCAGGAGAATGTAGATCAAAAGCAACTGAGATTATTGAGAAGTATAATCGGTCAACTTCAATGGGTAAGCTCTCAGACACGACCTGATTTATGTTTTGATACACTGGAATTGAGTATTGAAAGAAATAAGGCATCTGCAGCTACATTCAAACATGCCAAGAAAGTAATTAAAAAGCTACACACAAGAAAGTCAGAGATCGTTTTTAAACCAGTCGGTGAAATTGAGAAAATTATTGCATACTCTGATGCAGGATTTTGTAATTTGCCAGATGGTGTTTCAAGCACGCAAGGCTATGTGATATTGCTTGTTGGTAGTAACGACACATGTATTCTTGATTGGGGTTCTTCCAAGATTAAGAGAAAAGTAGCAAGCACTCTAGAAGCCGAAACTCTTGCTTTAAAAGAGACGATTAACAATGCTATTTACCAAGCAAGTTCAGGAGAAACGCCTCAGAGTTGATGTTGGAGAAATTCAGCGATTGCTTGAAGATAAGGAAGTTGCTGACATCAAGTGGATTCCAACTGCATCACAGCTAGCAGATGGATTGACTAAACGTGATATCATGATGGACGAACTGATGAATTTGGTTACATAGACTGTTTGGACTGTTTAAAAAGACATATTGACTTTTACTATTTTGTTATGTTGGATATAGGTTTATTCACACAGAAGTTTACAGTTCAAGCAGCATGAACATCGTCGCTATGTTCATTGCTGGGAACATGTTGTGCTTTGCTGGTGCACGTTTATCTTGGTTTTATTAGTAGTTTATTTTACAACTAGGTTTATATTTTTTTTCAGCCAGGTTCAGGACATTTTGTTTCATTTAGAACATAGGGAGGATTGTTATTGTTTACTCTCTGTTTTATCTTTAGATATATATACAGGAGTTCCACAGGAGGCTTATTATCATATTATAGCTATTTTTAACAATTACAACGTCAGTATTGGTATCATGAAGCATACGGTGGAACTCTTCTTTCTTGCTCCAGATTTTTTGGAAATTTATTACCATAATTCGGAGAGATCGGGTTTTAGTTTTTGCAGGTAGCTCATGATGGTTGCTGTTGAAGGAGCTATCAGAGTCTGAAAAACAGCTATCAAAAACAGTGTTACGGTTACAGCACATCCATTGGTCCGGAGTTGACTTCAATTGAACCGCTAAGGCTTAACAATAATTGGACAATATTTGTTTTGGTTCCAAAGTGGTGGGTATGCATTATGTTTCCAATACTGAGGTATGGCTAGCAATATGTAATCATATGATGTTGTCATCCTTTGGAAGCATACTTCATTGTTCATGTGGATCACAGCTTCAGATTTCTTTAATATTACTTCAATGAGTATCAGCAATATTGATTGCCAGAAATACATCTTTCATTTGGGCTAATGCTGAACAGTACATTAAATATGATAGATCACTGGTATATATAATTGCATCAAGAAAGCTTCCAGCAGACTGAAGCTGTTGCAGAAAATCTGCTATTATATTGATTCCCACACTGCTTTGATGATATTATAGATCCACACTTCTGTCTATGATGACATACTGTCCTCTCTCATTAATCGCCAAGTCCAAGATTAAGTCTTGAACTGAGAGCGAGGCGTATCATTGGTGGGAAAACTGTTGTACCTTCAGTATCACGAATCATCAACACGTGAACTTGCATATTCGCACGAAAATGTTTCAATGGTGATGTGTGTGAACCTTTCCAGAGTTATTTTTCTGTTGCTGCATCAAACAATGTACGCCCGTAACAAAGACTCTCTGTTGAAACTACCAAAAATAAAATTAGAAGCTGCACAATCATCATTTTATCACCAAGGCGCCTTCCTCTTCAATATGCTACATGCAGAAGTTCGAAAAAGAAAAGAATATTCAAAAATTCTATTACCTTTTAAATGATTTTTATAATAGTTTATCTTAAGAGTGCTTTGTGTGTGCTGTGTGCGCATGTGTGTGTTGCGCGTATCTGTTTGTTTTCTTTTCAACTGTACCATCCATCTCTCCATATATCTTTCCCTAAACTTTTATTAATTAGGCTTTTATATCTTTGATGTGTTACTCATCCTCAACTCACGGCTCTATTCCCGAATCAGTAAGTACTTTTTGTGTTTGCTTTCTAGTATTTGATTGCATTTGGCCTTCCATCCAACGATTTTTCCCTTATTGATTTTTGTGAAGTTGTGGCTGTTGTTTTTGGGCTTGTTTTTGAATATGTATTATATATTAGTTAATCATCATCTTTAATTTTCCATGTAATGTAATTTATCATTTTAAATACAAATACAAAAAAAATTATCACTTTTATTCTTCATTCTTAGTTGTATCTTCTACTGACTTTTATTCCTTTTACTGACTAGAATAGTATATTTTATTGTCAGTATTTATGCTTTCTTTGCGCTTTCTTTCTTTTTTAGCAGCAACAAAGAAATGGTCTTCATTTATAAGAGGAATTTATAAGAGGAATCATAGAATACCGTCAATCTTCCAAACTTCGGACATCCTTCCAAATATTGGACATAAAAAAAGCATATCGGCAAAATACAAACCACATCAATAATGATACATACTGCGCCGTCAATTAAACTAGAACTTTTTTGTGAAGTTTTAGTCACAAAAATCAAACATTTGAATTAGTTGACTGTACACTTGAGAGCAATGTTGCACGCAATAACGCAAAACTGTTATAATGCGAATTATAATTACGTCCCTGATTTAAGGCTCTATCTAAACATCAGATCTAATATTGAAAATGACTTTTTTCTTCACGTTTATTGTGCTGTGCGGTTACTTATTGCATTTCAACATCTTTTATCTGCTTCATCCAATATTTTTATAGTATTTTTTATGGCTTGGTTGAGTGGTCATGTACATTTCGTTTACCAGATAGGTCTATTTTATTAGCGTGTCCAAAGTTTGGAAGGATGTCCAAAGTTTGGGAGATTGATGGTACTAAATAACAAAAAAGAAACTATACTAAACTAAAAATACCTTTGCACATGTTTTTAAGACTGGTTTCAGTAGAAAACGTGTCTTTTCTTCTATAGTATGTCGCAAAACAAAAAATGACAAGCAAAAGAAAAACCATAACAAAGCCCACAACAAAACAACATCAACGCAATTAGTTATACATATGCTGAAGTAGTGAAGGACAGCTAAAAACTTTTCTCAGAGATTTAAAAGAAATTGAACTTAGGTTAACGTGAGGAAAGAATTGTTGTAATGTGTCCCCATATAACAATACTTTCTGCAAAAACTTGAAAGAGAAAAAGTTCAAAATTATATGGAAAGATAAGATTCATTCATACCTAACTTTTCATGTCGTCTTATAGTTATTGAATCAGATTGACACTGAATTTAAAATTTTCCCGAAAAAAAGATCAATGAACGCATGTTTATATCCTGTGTAAAAATGACACGAAAAGTATTTCATTAGGTGCGGAAACTCGTTCATAAAGGCATTTTCCGCGCCTCATTACGAACGTAAGTCAAGTATTCTGTAAACACATTGTTTTCATTCATTCTGGACTGGAGAGAGTAAATTAATTAAAATTTGGATACTTCCATAATAATGAGAATGTTGAATGATATTTAGCTTACTTCTTTGTAAATTTTTTAGGGAGTAAAACTAAAGACTTCGAATTGAAGTCAATTAGAAGAATCTACCCACAGTTTTTTCAAAAAACACTAATCTATAGACGAGTTTCCGTGTTACGTCACACCGAAATAAAAACATTATGCGCGCGCATATTCGCAGGTCAGAAAATACTAGCGACCGAATGAGTAACAGCCAGTTTGATTAAATCTCAACTGCTTTTCATGAAAACATGCCTGATAGCTGCTGTATTGTTGGTTGTAGTAACAAAAGAAGTGGGGAAAATAAAACTATACCGTTTTATACAATCCCTAAAGGTCGAACTGCGTTTGAAAAAAGAAGAAGAGAAGAATGGATAAAAGCTGTGAGTAGAGAGGATTGGAAAGGTTGGAGTGAAGAGAAAATATCTCGTCAAAGGATATGTGGAGCACATTTTGTATCAGGTATGGATAGCTTCATTATTTCCAACAATAGTTAGGGATAGTTTTCTTTTATTTGATCGTTTTTTTTAAATTTCTTTCCATAGGAAAAAGGTCTGATGATCCAGAAGATATAGACTTTGTACCCACTATATTTTCACATGCAAAGAAAAAATCATTAAGAAGTATCATTCAGCTTTCACGATCCAAGAAACGCTATAGCCTCATCCAAAGTAAAAGAGAAAAATCTATGTTATCAAATATTGTTGAGCCTGAACCATCACAAACACCAGATGATGTTACTGAAATTGTTGTTGAAGATACTGATGATAATGATTTTAGAGTAGATCCAGCTGAAGACACCAAATATTCGCAATTATTAAAGGAAATTAATGATGGGAAAGCAGAACTTATGAAATGTGAAGAACAACTGAAAATGTATAAATCAGAGCTGAATGAACGTAATAAGGAACTCTATGGTTTAAGGGAACACAAAACAAGAATAGTGCATTTTGGGATGCATAAAATAGATAACAATAATATTTCTTTTTACACTGGTCTTCCTAGCAAACAATTATTCCATTGGATATTGGCAAGAATTAAAAATGAGGTAGACGTACAAGTTAAATCACTCACATTAGAGAATCATTTGTTATTAGTACTCATGAAAATCAAACTTGGATTGTTAAACAAAGATTTGGCTGATCGCTTTGGTATCAAACCTCCCACTGTTTCTAAAATTTTTCGAAGTTTTATTAAAACACTTTCATTGAAGTTGAAGTGCTTGATAGTATGGCCTGATCGTGGAGCAATTCGATATAATTTGCCAGAATGTTTCAAAAAAAAGTACCGTGATGCCATTTGCATTATAGATTGCAGTGAAGTTTTTATCCAGCGACCAACCAATCTCACAGCAAGGGCACAAACATGGTCTAACTATAAACACAACAATACTGTGAAATATTTAATTGGTATTTCTCCAGCAGGTGCTGTCATGTTTCTTTCCTCTGGTTGGGGTGGAAGAGTATCAGATAAACAAATTACGCTTGATTCTGACTTTTTAAGCAAAGTAACCATTGGTGACGTTATATTGGCTGATAGAGGATTCAATATTGCGGAAGAACTGGCAATAAATGGTGCAGTGCTAAAAATTCCGAAATTCACCAGAGGAAAGCCACAACTACCAGGAAGTGATGTTGATATGTGTCGGCAATTATCGAACGTAAGGATACATGTAGAGAGAGTTATTGGTCGAATCAAGACATTTCGTATTCTTCAAACTATAATTCCCATTTCACAAGTTGACTTATTGGATGATGTAATTGTCACAATTTGTGCTTTTGTAAATTTGAATGGTAGCATAGTAAAATGAACCAATAATCACAGTTATTTATAAGTTATATAGTGTGATGTATATATTACATTTATAGACAATTTGATGAATTGGTATCTCAAATTTCCTAAATCATCAGCATAATTAATTGGCTTGTGTTATCAAGGTCATGGTTACAGCATGCCTGTTCATTCTTTGAACTAAAATGAGAGACCATCTAATGAAAAACTAGATACCAATTTGTCAAATAGATTGTTTTATATAACGCCAGATTTACATTTACATGAAGGGCAAATCCATTTCCCTTTTGGGGCGCGACACAAATTAACACACGAGTAGTGATACCATTCATTTAGACAGTTACTGTTATCACATCCAATCATATTACCAAAAGCTGGTCGTTTGCAGCTACAATACATTTTTCGTTCGTTTTCAACTGCAGAGTCTCTTTTTCGAGTAACTATTTCTGGTAGCAGAGTTTCAAAAAAGAACTTCTTTGATTTCATAAGAAATTCATCTATCAATTGCTGGTCTATCTTGATGTTAATTACTTTACTGGTAGAACCATCTTTATGCGGCGAGTATATGAGTAAGTCAGCTGAGTTTATTTTTGTCAGAAGCATTTGGACTTGTGTTTGAATAAAATACATGTGATTCTTCTTAACTGTTCCATTTTTTTCCAATACAAAATCCTTATCTTCTTCCCAATTTACCAAACCCAGTTGATACTTATATGGGCACTTGATCTCCAAAACTCTCTGTCCGTGGCAAGAGCAGCTAACAATTCCATCAGGTGATGCTCCAATATAAGGGTAGACAGAATTAACATGGAATCCAGTTTCTTCAACAGTTGCATTCACATGTTCTTTCAAGAAATTACTTTTATAAAAATTTCTAGCAATGGGCTCATTAGTTTTTCCATAGCGTGTGTACTTATTATCTACAAGTTCATTGTACTGCATAATGGTTTTCACTAGTGATTCACTCACATCTCTCATCGATAAAATGTTCTTGGCAAGTGAAGCAGTGATTCGTCCAGCTCTGTGGTGCATCCAAGCAGGACTTAAAGCCTGACATTTTGTTATTTTGACTAAATTATCAAAATGTTCCTGAGTGAATGTTGACTCATACTGGATATAACGTTTTTCACAGAGTTTTGATAGCTCTTCTGTTTCTAAATTTATTGCAGTTGGGTCAAACAAGCTTGTTAAAGTTTCTGGTAAGCAATCGTCTTCTGTTTCAGTTGCTGTATCAGTAGCACTTGGATCATCATTGTCAGAGCATATGGAGGTGTGGGGCAAATAATCGTTAACATCAACACTTGTGAAAAATACTGCATTTGGTACAATGTTGAAAAGAGACTTGATCTCCTCTCTATCTAAACCATGAAGACCAGACAAAGGATCACTATATGAATAATGTTTTATAACTGATGTTCTCTCGATCACTTGGTCTCTAGGTAATTCCCCTTTTCTAACACGTTTAAAATTAATGTCATTTATTTGTGCAGGGTTCACACGTTTTTTTGATTTCTTCCATTCGCACAAAACACTCGTAGGAGCAGATGGTTTGTTAAGCTGCATCTGTACAGCAGTCTCCAGCTTAAACAATAAAGCAGCAACATGACTACATGCTGAACCCAAACCAGCCATACAGGAACAGTTGCCAGTCAAAACCCACCCATGATGCTTATTCAAACACACCCAAACTTGATACATGGCAGTATTGTCGGATTGGCGTTGACTGGGTAATACCTAAGATTAATAGATTATAGAGTAATACATAACAGCTCCTTTGTATAAATATAAATATCATAAGTTTTACTTATATTTCATTATTGTTTACCTCTGATTTTATGAAGCAAAAATTGCTTTCTTTGTTGATGTCGTGATGAAGACACTCATGAACATGCCCATCCACAAAATACTGATAAGCATCCAGTGATTTGTAGGCTTTCATTGATTCTTTTGTGTATGGACTGGGAGTATCAATCAAGTACTCAGTAACATCCCTCGACGAAATGTCTGGAAGCTTTTGAATATCATTTGTCCAACCACTAGTTAAAATGTATGGATCAGGAAGTTGTTTTCCATCTGTTAGACGTAACTTTTTAAAATAATTCGATTTATCTTCATCACTGAGTCTTTTAACGTATTCAGAAGTCATGTTTACAGCTTTAGGTTCATAAAATGAATGAAGATCGCTACGCATCAGACTGTTTTCTATCCTGCGAACTTGCGCGCGCATGATTTTTTTACGGCACCCGATGTAAACAAACGCAACTGGTCTATTCTAGCTACGTCTAGTCTCGATTTTACGTATTGGAATGTTTGACCATAGTGTTCGTTTTCCCCAATGATATATAAGCGAAGCGCTATCATTGGTTTTATCATTGGTTTTCCCCCAAATATATAGCTAATAGTCAAGTCACATGACATCCTGACCAGAGAAGAATGTTCAGATCACAAATCACTCCAAAAATTGAAATTTACAGAGAATAGATGAGGTTCTTAGTGACGTAATGTTTATAAACACCAGTGTTCTTTGCTCGATAATTACAGTATATTGCAACATAGAATATCATTAATCAAGTCATTTTCCTGTGAGTATGCGCACGCAGCCTCACAGGAAATAAAAGTCTCTTTATACACTTCAAAATGCTGTCACTTTATTTGGTTCTCTGGAGTCCCCTTAAAGACAATCGACATTAGAAAGTTTCAATACACATTAGCACTTCCTATCTATTTTCGTACATTGTATTTGATTTTTAGTATATGTACAAGGTATAAAAGTGTAATTAACATTGGAAACTCGTCTATAGTTTACCTAACAAAATAATAAGTATATAATTTTAGCTAATTGATTGTTCTGCAGAAGGAAACAATACATTATTAATAAATATGTCAACTCACATGTTTTGAGTGTGTGACACATGCATGCAATTTGGAAAAAAGAAAAACAAACTTGTTTATAAAACATTTTATTTCTAAACGAAGCTTTTCATTCTATAAGAAGAACATCATCAGATATGTACAATAAAATTTAAACATGGCAATTTGGTTATTACACACATAAAGAATGTTTTTTAAATTCCTTATCTGAAATAAAGGAATTCAAATCTTCACTTTGCTACTTTTCGTGCTGTTTTCATCATTTGCTAAGTGCATTTTCTCGCAGTGCAGACAGAGTGTACAATTTCCAAACTTTCTCTGCGGTGCCAATCAAGGTGTCATAGGGAGATGACACCTCTAAAAACTGGTAGCGGAAATCTCTCACACATTTCAACAATTTTAACACCTCATCAGTATTGTACTGCATTTTTCAACAACCTTCTTTACCAAATATCTAAATTATGAAAGTGCTGGAGATATAGGGTGATATGGGTTGTACTACATGCAATCTTATACTTTTGCAAACATAAATGCACAAAATCATGGAATATTATATTAACATACTTTTTGAAATGTTTGATATGTATATAGTCATCGAATAGTCTACTATTATCATGGGATTTGCATCAGCTTTCTTGTCTAATTGACAAGCTGGTTCCTTAGTTGAATTTTATCTGGAACTGACAAATCAAAAAATTTTTTTTACCTCAAGATTGCTTAAAAGAGCAGTTTTTGTTTTTTTAGTGATCATTTGTAAAAACATAAACCATATATAGAATATTGAAAGAATTTCATTGAAAATTAGTCCTGGCAAAGAAATTCAACCAGAGACATCCTTCATTTCATTGTAATTGATGATTATGGTTATTCAACATTACATTCCAGAAAGCATTGATTACTAAAATTGTCAGCAAAAATTTATATAATGATTTTATAAGTTATATACAGGATCTGCTTTTCATCATTGTGTATTCATGTAGGTTAAAACTCAAATGGAAGCTTGAGGTTAACTTCAATCAAGTTTCAAACCCTATTTCAGCTAAGGTAATATTGGCATTTTAAAGATGATTGATGTTTGTGCTTGGTTATAAGTTATGCATTCCCCCTAATCGCAATTTAAAACTACAATGGAATTCCAAAAAAAATCATTAGATGTTTGCTGGTAACTACATGTGTTAAACCTTAATAGCTCATGATAATCTGGCTCAATGTCAACATTATGTTTGTCAGATTACTGTTGCTTGGTATTGAATTATCAGAATTTTTAAAGAGATTTTGGACATTTAAAGTGCTTTAGGAATACATTTATTCATTGAGGACTTAACGCATCTTCTGACATTCAGCTTTGAAATAGAAATGTACGTATTTTAATACATAATGTAATAACTTAATTTTTACATTTATTCTAGATTTTATTATAATAAATTTAACAATTTAATATGTATATATATCTTGAAACTGGTCAATGTTTACGAAAAAAAAATCCAAAAATTTTTACACCCAACATTAAATTGCCTCATTCTGGTTTCAGAGAGATCCGAAAAGCCAGACCAGAGCCTTATGTCCCTGTCTCCCAAAATACTTTTTTGAAATGTACTTAATCATAAAAAGATGTCTTTTTAGAATGGATTAGCAGTCCTGATAAAGATATTGTTGACTAAGTAAGATTTCAATTCAAAAACAAAACCTTCAGGACTTGTGTACTGGACTGAAAGTATCGGACTAATCTTCTGTGTTCTAGAGTAATGACATTTAAATGGGTTGGGTAATAATTCTGCAACTGAGATGTTTCGATATCTGCTTGATCCATTATGTTGGCAAAATTTATGTTTCGAGACAACTGAAGATATTAAAATATGTCACAGTCACAAACTTATCCAATTATATAAGTAATGTAGATGTTTCACCATCCTTGATTGATTGCTGTTATACTTGTTAATGTATTTACCTTCATAGGAACGAGTATCAGTTGAAAATGAATAATCAGTCAGCAGTCAGACAAATGGAAGAACCTGAGTTGCTTACAGAGGTGCCGCCAATACTAAAAAGACTTGCAAAAACTGTTGCTTATGCATTCTATGAACCTGAACTTATAGTGACTGTCAGCTTGCTCACAAGATACCCCTGTATTGATGAAGACACACTTCTAGAGAAATTGCAATTTGATAAAAGGCAACTCCGTCAAGTGTTATCAAGGTTGAAAAATGATAAGTTAATCAAGCAGAGAGTTATTAAAGAAAAACAAGCTGACTCTGCTAATCTTAACATCTACAATTTTTATTTCATCAATTATAAACTGTTTGTTAATGTAGTGAAGTACAAGTTAGATCATATTCGGAAAAAGCTCGAGAATGAAGAGCAACAGGCAAGAAATCGTCCATCTTTTCAATGTCAACAATGTGAGAAACACTACACTGACTTAGAAGTTGATCGACTGATTGATTTCGAGACAGGGTTATTGAAATGTACGTTTTGTAATGGTGATGTAGAAGAAGATGCCAGTCATATCAATACATACAGCAATGGTTCATCTCTTGGTCGATTTAACGATCAAATAGAAATGATTTTCAAACTTTTAAAGGAATGTGAGAATATCAATTTAGCACCGGAAGTATTAGAACCAACTCCATCAACGGCTGCTTTGAAATCTGCTCATACGAAGTCTTCCAGTGGCTCCAAGTCCGGCTGGGCGAATGATAAATCTATTGATATTTATGAACAGCGCATACAGATCAATGTCGGCGACGAGGTGAAGCAAAAGGAAACGAAAGTTGCAAAAGAACTCCCGTCGTGGTTAGCTCACAGCACAGTGTTTGAGGAAGAATCGAACGACAGTATTTCGAATGTTCCTAGCGATGCTGCTGCGTCATCGAGTAACTCCAAGAAAATGGAAGTTGATGATAATGAAATCATGTCTGACCTGTTAGCACATGAATCAAACAACAAAAAAGTTGATCTTAATTTATCTGAAAACCGAAAATCTGACACGACATCCGATTCGGAGATGGATTCTAGTCCAGAGGTCAATAAGGCTGATAGTGCTGTTGTGACGACAGAAGTTGCTGAAATGGGAGATAGTGATGACGATGAAGATGAAGTCATGGTTAAAGTGGGTGACATGAAGTATCCAATGTCTGATATTACAGACGAAATCATATCGAAAATGACAGACGAAGAGCGGGAGGTTTATTTGAAACTTTACCATGAAGCTTACGAGCAGTTTTATTGAGTTTCGAAAGATGCTTTCACATGATTGGCTAACGACTATTCGAATTTTATTGAGTTTCGAAAGTTGCTTTCACGTGATTGGTTAACGACTATTCGATCAAGCTGTTTGATCTGTACGATGAATATTTCAAGTTCTGACGACAGGAAGGTATTCTGAAACGAACGGCTTACATCGGTGTTGTTGTTTCTCATTTCGATTCTGTTTGTTATTGCTGGTGTTTGTTTATCTCATCATTTTGCAGAATTTCGATATTAATTCGTTGTGCTATGATGTTTTTTTCCTTTTCCTTTCTGAGTTAGCACGATCGCGTGGTGCTAATCGAATATCGTTTCCTTTCCAGTTCTCAAGCCAACCTAGTTCTCAAGCCAACCTAGTTCTCGCGTTTGAAAGTTTTGATGAAATTTATTTTGTCAGTAGCATTAAAAAAAATAGACGAAATAAGTTGCTAATTTTAGGTGCAGGACACCCACGTGAGTTACTTTTCTTTTGATATAAATAGAATGAGCTTTCCATTAATGACCACTAGGCCCTTCTGATCGTCATAAGCTCCCACTTATTATCGAAGTTACAAATCACAAGGTTTTTCTATTTTTTTCTTAAATGTCTTTGATTTACTATCAAACATCGATCGTCCGCTATAAGAAAAAAGCTCGCGTATTTTGACTAAACCGGTTGTTTGAGAACACTATTATTTCGCCATTTTGTCAGATTTGTAAAAATAACTAAAGTTGTAATTTAAAATTATGACCTTTAATTAGGATATGAAAGACGATTAAGATCTTATGAGGAAGCCTACAGGATATGTCTGTTTCTGTCTTACAAGCAACGGAAAGAATTTCTTCTTACAGCAAAAGCTCAGGAATGGCGTAGTATTGTTACGAAGTTACGTGAAAAAAAAAACAATGTCGTAAATATAATGTGTCTTTGCTCTTCTATAAAATGATTCACAACTTAACATCAATACACCGTTCATGTCCGACGTAAAACCAACGTAAAACCATGTATGCTACCTCTATAGGTCAGGTAAGGCGATTTTTTTTTATCGTGTATTCATACAAAGAGTCTTTATACGAAACACACCTATCGATTTAAGTACTTTTTTTAAAAGCTAATCAAATAAAACGTATTTTCAATATCCTTACAGCAGCGAAACGAGAGGGACGGGCTGTGAAATTGGGGTTGGCACGTGTTGAAGTTTGGACAAAGAACTGGTTTTAATGAAAATTACAAAAAGTTAATAAGGAGCTTATTCTGTGCTTCCTGGGAAGGCAAAATTTTATCTCGATGTACCAATTAAATAAAAACTATAAACAATAGATGCAGCTGTACCAGTAACCAATTGTACAGGGGGTAATGTTTATCAAGAAATCACTTAAATACTTATTAGAAGCATAGAAAAGCAAAGGGATGTATGCGGACTGTTGAACATTAAGGGAACACTTTTGAATAAATAAATAAGTCTTTCTATTCTAAACCATCACTAAAATATAGTAAGAGACACGTTAAAGAGGCTTAGAGTTGTGTGCTTATCTCCCTAAGAACCGCGTATTAGAGAAAAAAAAACTGTACAAAATTGACAATTTCATATTTACGAAGAAGTGAAAAAGTGACTCTATCCTGACGGCAACTTCGTACAAAGAAATTCGCTTCATAATGTGCGTATGATTTTCAAGGTAACAATTTACTATATGCATATAACTACTGAAAGTTTGCTCTCCGGTGGATATTACCAGAGAACTGCAACATCTATCAGATTTTGAATATTCATGACATTGAAGATTTAGCAGAGTAGTATATTTACCAGTAACACAACAGACACGTGAATCGTCTCTTTGACATGTATTGACAGATATGTATCTTTGAAGTATACTTTAATTGGAGAAATGGGCAAAGTAATGTTTTCATACTTAAGAAGCGCGGAAATTTGAAATATTTTATCGTTTTGTTATTTAACTTGATGGGTTTTTCTTTTTTAACTCAAACAGAAATGAATCTTGAGTTTTTTTCAGGTAAGCAGAGTAGTTAATTCTTTTTGCGGAATCTGTAAATTAAATATTTTTGGTTGAAAACATCTGCATTTTTTTTTTTTTGCCTTAAGTTGTGTAACCATTTTTTGCAATGAAAAATATATTTTTGAGGGTAGGCTTGTAAATCCCAAAAATCATCAGAAACCATTTTGACGAAGAAGATTTTTCATGTTTTGACTTTCCCCTGTATAAACCTCGATACCAGATCTCTCGATCACACTGATTTTCATATTGATTTATGAAACGAACTAAGAGAAGAGACACTGGGTTCAAAGTTGTTTTATCTCCTGAAGACATAAATGATACAATTTCCATGCACGAAGATGCGGAAATGACTTCTCTCTCAATCTTCAGCTTTATCCTGGTATATGTCATAACTTTATAATCGATCCTTTTTGTCGGGTTGTTTCTAATGACAGGTTCATTGTCTCTGTTGGAGAAGTCTTAAAGTTTAACTTGTCCCCTTCGTCAATGGTAAAATAAATGAATGAATGATTACGCCATTTTTAAATGTTAAAACATTTGAAATGATATAGAATTCATAAATAAATAAATAAATAAAATGTTGATGATGATGACGATTATGTTGCGTAGTCTTAGTGATTTCCTGTGTCCCTTAAAAACCTTTCACCGATTTCAATAACGTCGTAAAATAGCAGTGAGGTTAAGCAAGAAAAAGGAAGCTGTCCAATACACTATAATAGGTTTTCATTACGCATCTTAAAAATTGCTCTATAAAAAAAATTTCAAATTGGATAATCAATTAACATTTTTTGTAACGATGGCGAACGGACGAAAGGGAAAATCAGAGAATAGTTTTTAAGTTTAATTCGAAGCTGTTACATGTTGGTAAAAAAAAAAAAAAAAATTGAAATGAACATGAGATTCTTAGCTTATTAGATTTGGTCATTGTGGATATTATCAACTCGATTAAAGTTTGAAAAAGGACCATTCAATCTGGCGTGTTATTACAACGTGAGAATTTTTCCATGGTGTTAAACTAAAATACATATATATACATATATTCGGATAGAAAGGGAGGTCTTGGAAGATTTAATGCTTGTAAATGATAATGTTGTTCTCCCGACAGGTTGTCGTTCTCCTATCCGTCGCCGTCATTTGTTTGGTTCACTGCATTCCGACAGAAAAAAAGACTACCCATGATGCACCTCGGTTAGTTATACAAATACTGCGGACTGCCAGAGATTTCACGAAAGAAACAAAACATGATATGAAAACTATTTTAACCAATCAACAGCCTGATGAACAGCGGCCAAAAGATTTTGTGCAGCGTCGAGTGCCCTGGTATACTGTGCTCACAAATTTGAAAAAGAAAAAACGATTTCGTACGAGGAGAAGAAGACAAAAGAGGGGTGGAAGGATAAATACAGACCATGATTTAATCTCGCCATATCCTACTAACAGGAGATTATACAAACTGTCCAATAGATTAGGATATTATTTACGAATCCATTTTAATGGAACTATCGATGGCACACTGGATCAAGCTGATACAAGAAGTAAGTTCTTTGTTTCAATGCGTTTGAAGGTTTGTGTGGTAGCTATTGAAAACCGCAAAATACGATAGCCAATTTAAAACGCAGATGCGTAGGAATGAGGAGGTAATATGTTTACATATGTTTTGACGCATGTGGTAAACTGATGACACTTTCCGACAGATAAACAAGTCTTAGGTATAATGATGTTATGTGACGACAATCACGAAAAGATTGATAAAAAGGTTTTTGATTCGTTGCGTGGGAATTTCCGAGCCTTTTCTCGCCACCTATTTATATGTCTTTGATCCATGGGTCACTCTCAACCAAGTCCATTGTCAAAACTTAAGGAGGTGATTTGATCGAATACAAATATTTACTTGTCGCCTGAAAGCTATTATTTAGCAATTAGAAACTATAAACATTTCTTGAATTTTTTTGCTATTTTTATTATCAAACGATTTATTTTTGTGCAATTCATATCCGCCATTTTGTAATCACGCTGTCTTTTTGTTTGCATCTAAATTTTTTTTCGATTGTCACAAAATTGTACGGTTTATCTTCACAGTTCGTTGTCGGTACCATCCAAAAGGGTCAGAAATTTTGTAAAATTTGTGCAATTTTCAAAATTATCATAAATGACCCTAAAAACAACAACAAGCTGATTAAATACGCGTGGAGGGGGGTAAATTCCAATGGTAGATTTATGAATGACTGTTATTATAATGCTGACAAATAAACGCTAGAAGCATCGCTCAAAAAAATTATTTTTGATTTCTACAAAGCGATTTAGTGATGTATTTTTAAATTTCCTCTGTATTTAACTTTTAGCTATTTTAATGTTCGAATCTCACGGTCCAAGTATAGTACGAATAAAAGGCGTTTCCACTGGCAACTATTTAACCACCACAAAAAAGGGGGTGCCCTTTGCTACGGTATGACAATTAAATCATTATTGATCGTCTTAGTTTCAGAATTTCCTTATTTTGCACAGAATGAATTTTTCAGCAATATCCCACATTGTTGATATCTGACAGGCATTCTTTAAAAAAAGGAAATCTACGTATTCTGAATTGTTTCCTGACTGTGTTGTCCTCCTTAAAAATCCCTTCTCAGCAGAGTTGTCTTCCTATCAGGATGTCCGCTTCAGTGTATTTATAATCAAGCCTTCACAGAGAAAGAAAGTAAGGAAGGGGTTGTGCGTATTAAAAACGAAAATCACTTCACCAGACATCCTTGAAATTTCTAACCATACTGTGGAATACTGTCGAAATCAGAATCCTATAACTACAGTGAAGCATGGTTTATTTATTTATTTTTTTCAGTTATGAAAAACAATTAAATACTTAATATTATCTTGTAGGTTGCTCCAAAATTGTACAGCAGTTTATTTCGTCTGACACGCGAAGAGAACGCATGGGATACGTACGCTTCTTATAAATATTACTTCGAGGAAAAATATGACATGCTGATCGGTATCACGAAAGGCGGGGCTGTGAAGAGTCCATGGAAATCTTCACCTGACCAGCATGCAACGCAGTTCATGACGATTCCTTACATATAAATGTATTTTTTTATGTCAATAGAAAAATATGGCATTTCATTCTATTAGTTTTCGTTGAAAGCAGAACTTTAACACAGAAAGCCATTCGAGTTGTTGGCAAGTTCAATTTTTGTGATTTTTTAATAATCAATACTTGAACCTTTTTTCTTTCGTTTACTGGAAGATGGCTGTTTCAATGTGTCATTTTTGGGTAAAATATGGAAAACTGAAGCTGTGCAAAAACCGGGGAGTTATTTATCATTAAAACATTCAATAAAAATCCATTCAAGCAAATCCGATTATACTGGATTATATTTCGGTTTTCACTGAATAACCTTGTTATTCATTCGTCTTCCGTCATTTTTTTTTTCTTTCGAGGAAACCAACTACAAAAAAAGATTTTAGAAAGTAGTTTTGTGCAGATTGTATATTCCATTAATTTATTATATTCGTTATAAAAACCAACCTTGTTCTTAGACTTCTATGAATATATGAATAGGTATCTCTTCTTATCACACTTATAAAAAGTCTAATACCAAGGTTCAATCATATTTTTTTTTGTTATATATGTGGCTTCCACGGTCTAGTTAGGAAGAACTTGTATTATATCTACAGAAATACGTTCGAAAATATTTGTTGGAGTTGCTTTCTATAAACTTAGTTTAGTTTCTGTATTCTTTTCATTGTTTCTGCAAGTTCCGATCAATTTAAACCCACGTCTCTAGGTTTTCATTTTTGTATTTTGTCATCAAAACAAAAGATGTTATGTCATTCATGTTGACATGCGTCACAAAAGATCGTTACGTAAAGATGACAATATAAGGATGATGATGCCAGGGAACTGGGAAGGAAAAAAAAAAATTGTTTTTTCACAAGAAATTTTGTCGCTGACTATGCACATTCACAAAGTAAACAACCATTTCTGTCTTTCTTAAGACCGTTCGGACAACCGAGACGACAGCCAACTTGATCACAGGCTAAAGAAAATAAGACTTTCAATAAAGAAATCAGGCTAGATTGCAATCTGTTGAATTCCGACATATTCCTATGCGGACCAGGGTTTGGTTTGGAGATGCAAAAATACAAGAGGGCTTACGTAAACATTTACAAGCTGCGCAGTCACGTTCAAATCCATACGGGCAAGTCATGAGAGAACAATTGTCATTTGAGCATGGGAAGACAATTTCTAGAAATCAATATGTTAGGTTTGTCAGCAGGGAGAACATTCTATTTAGAAATGAATTTAAAAAGTTTTTAATGTCAAACGTACGGGCTTCTCCTTGCATTGTCATGACAACCAAAACCTAAAAAGATAGTTTCTGAAATGATCATTTTTGCTTTCTTCAACTGTCAATTGCTTGAAGAGAAAATTCCCTTACCAGAGCGAACAAGATTAGTTTCAACATGTCGGTGAATGTTCTTTCGCTTCGAATTTTTTTCTCAAAATAACATAAAAAATGGTAAGATCTTGAACTTATTTGAAAGATTTTATGACTTCAGTTTTATGATTTTATTGCGGACTGTTAAAGCTGTGTTGATTTTTCTTTGCAAATGTTTGGTCATCTGCCAAAATAATTAAATTAAAATTTCATTTGATAATGAAAAATTTAATTAAAATGTAAGTTTCATTTAATAATTAAGAGAGACTTTCGATGTCAGAGAGAACGTTCGTATCACTCGCCAATCATTATTCGCTGCATTATATGTACCAGACCACTTTAAAAGGAAGTCATCATAAGTTCATTAAGAATATTCTTATAAATCAAGTAAAAAAAATATTATCTAAAATGTCCATCTCTTTTCGAATTATGTACAGGAAACTGTTCCCTTTGTCTCGGATCATAATGGATCGGATATCTCTCTCTAGTATCAGCTTCATAAACACGCCTGCAGCACGTGCAAATGCACAAGATGGCTGCTACAAAGCTCAGGACCACAATAATAACAAAAAGCCATTCACCTTTGATAACACATTGTTTGTACATTGGTAAAATCGAGAAGCATTCAAGTTCGAATTCAACGCTTCCATGACCGCTTAGATAAGTCTGAAACCTAGTCGCTTCAAAACTGAACATATTCCCTAACCAGCAAAATCCCTCGGAAGCGTCTAAAGTTGATTTTACACCATTAATCCAGACATACATTCTACCTTTAGGACACCAACCACCATAATTTTGAGTACACTTTTCACATGTTTGATAGCAGCTAAGACGTGGCATGAAGGGCGCCCTACAATAGTCCGTTAAACGCCCCGTTATGGTGGTGTTGATATGCACAGGGTTACCACAAGGGGCGCCAGTGTCAGGATCAGTTAGATTACTGGAAGCAAAACCAACTCTGTGATTGGCTCGATCAAAAATAACTACATTCCCTTCTAAGGTTACCTCACCTAAAACTGCTCCAAATTGCTTCGCACCTATACTTAAACAGAAAAATCGATCTTGCTTTCTTACATAATGTTTACCTAAAATAGTCAACGCAAAGGAGCCACCTTTCATATTCTTTAGATATACGGTGATGTAGGGCCACTTATACGGGTCAGTTTCAACACAATAGTTATTCCAAAACCTCTCATCAACGGCTGGTCCGTTCTTCTTGAGCATCGCTATGACAGCAATGTAAATTTCTGGTTCCAGTAAGATATCAGTTGTACCACTATCCACTATTGCTGGGGGATAACTATAAGGTGATAACCCCAGTGTTTCTCCGCCTACATCAATTCCTGTCATGCGCACTGTGTACCAAGCTCTGTGTATTATTCGTGTCCAATGAATTGGTTGATGATACTCGTTTTCTGCTGGGTAGTCTAACCACAGCTTACCGTTTCCGTTGCATAGCGACAAAGAAAACACATCAGTGGTTTTCTTTTCGTGAACCATTTGATCGTATAACGGCTCAATTTGACTGCTCGAAAGAGATTTGTAGGCCAATCCTAGTATTCCTTCATTCACAGAATTTTTTAAGAAAAACTCTTTTTCTTGTTGGATGACAGCAAACTCAGCGACAATGTCGGGACCACCCGGAAAGCTGACAACGTCCCGATAAACTTCTCCCGACCAGGATCCTTTCCCATACTCCGTTTCAACAGGATGTCCAATCCGTTCGGAAGTGCTGGATTTTGCAGGATCGTAAAATGTATCAATTTTACATTTAACTCCGTGTTCATCTTTGCATTCTGGACCGGCAATTGCCATATTGGCCGAGCCTGTATCAATTAAAAATTCTAAGACTTGTGGTGGAGTACCTAGCTCTAATATCATGACATATGCATAAGATGTGCTCCGCAATGAGTAACTGCGCTCCTCATCTTTTTTACTGCCTTGCAAGTCCTTTAAATACGTCACGTTGTAAATTTCTTCATGGAAGTAACCATGGAGATTATGTTTATGTTTTTTCGTTTTTCTTTTCAACTGGTATGACTTCCCACCTAGTTCAGTATATATCCTTTCTAGTCCTTTTTGTTTTGTTGCCAAGTGACAAGACATTTTCATAACAAAGCACAGCAAAGCAGCAAAAATTGTCCAGTTGCTATAGCTACAGCTAACCATAGTAACAATCCTGAGACGACACTGTTATTGTCATAACGTTATAACGTGCAAACAACACATGTTTCGCTTCCAACTTCTTCTTTTTCGTGCATCAAACATTTCGGTATAATTTTGACGTAGCAATCTCAAACACGAAATTGTGTTATGCCGAAAATGATTTTTTTCAAAAAGCACCTGTTCACTGTCGAACAGTATTGAAAACCTCGTATTGAACATTCATTATGAATTCAAACTTTATTCATCGTTCCATTAAACAGCTAATTAACTCTTTTATTAGCTGTGAAATAATTTAATTGGAAAGCCGCTCTCATATAATACAAACAGTTTTTTGAACTGAAAACCTTGGGGCTTTCAAAACAATAACAACTTCGTTTCTATTCTTCTTTTTGCATTACATTATCGAATTGACAAGTTATTTTTACAAAGCTGATGTTTTCTCCTCAGGAAAACTTATTAATTATGTTGGTATCAGTCTCCCAAGTTTTGTGAAATGTTACGATTGAAGAAAGGTCTGAGTACGTTTAGAAGAAGGTTGCATGCTGAAGCGAATATCAGCGAAAGGATTCGAGTTTTTTTCGACTATTCTTCATATCAACAAAACTTTACAATAGCATTCTTTTATGTGTGTATCCATGTAACAAACACACGAAACCACGCGTTGTGTGTGGATAGTCTGCTTGTAATGATGTGCAATTAAATGAATTAATTAGAATTAGATCTTTTGATTCCTAGAACCACACAGAACGCAAATATGTTTTAGAATTGTTATTTCAATCAACCGATTTGTCTAGCCGCTTGATTACCTTCCTTCCATCAAAGCAATGGCAGGAAACGTTTTTCCTTCAAACTACAAACTTGCAATCACGTTTCATTATTTCCTGGTTCCCCTAATCATTCCTCCGTCGTGAAGTTTTGGAACCTCAGCCAAAATAAAACGAACAAGCCAGCAAGTACGTGCCTTAAAAATAGCGCCGGGATAAAAATTACACCGCCCCTAACTGATCGGTCATTTGATTATAAATAATAACTGTTTCACTTCCATCCCGTTTCCGAGTGCAGCTTCCTAGTTGACATTTTTCCTAGGCTATGACTAACAGGATCGGGGAACGAAAAGACCATATTAATTTTCTTAATTAGTTAGCTACGTATTAACTGATTCGATGGACGTTCATAATCCAATTACAAAACTAAATTTCTTTAAACAAAAGCTAGGTGCAAATATATACAAAATATATACAAAAGAATTTCATAAAAGGCTCAAATTCGTCCCTCGTCTTCCATACTTTCGACTGGGTACAAAGTTGATCAACCAATTAAAATTACCCTAAGTATGATCATTTAGAATTTGGTCGTCAGTAGCAACCGTACACTACCGCATGAAAAAGAATATGAGCAAATAAAATAAGATGTATGATAAGCTGGCCGAGAGTTTTTTACCATTGCTCGAGCTTTCATAATTTGCCAGCATAGCAGATTTCTCTTCCAGCACGGTTGGACACAAATCTTTCTTGTAGCAGTAGTCTTCACAACTTGGGCAAACTATTGTTCCGTTTACTAGCCAACCGTTCATGTGACCTAAAACGTCTATCTGTTTGTTGGCCTTATTGCAGTGGTATCGGTTCTCGCCGATTGTGATAAACAATCCGTACTTTGTACATTCATACTTATAGCAACCACTACCCCAATCCAACATAGTTCGTGTTAACAAATCCTTTTTGGCAGTCCAGTGTCTTCCATGCTGAAAACATTTTGAAGTTTTGCTGTATGATTCTAAAGCATAGTTCTTATCTGTAGCAGGACTATTTTGTGTTATTGTGCATGTTGTTCCTCGCTTCCGACCATCTTCTTCTGTTAAAGTAAATTTCTGGTAAAATGGACAAAAATCTGCTAACTCTACAGCCCCACCGTAAGTATGGATGTCCTTCACAGGGATCTGACCCAACCGGTCAAAGTATCGGAATTCATTCGGTAAATTAGAGGTATACTTGACTAAGTTACAAAGAGCTAGCGACAATTTCGTGTGTGTGCAGCGCATGTGCAGGGGGGATTGCTTCAAAGTTGCGCAAAAAGGTGCAGTAGATAAATGGTTCTCAATACGATCTGCGATCCACGCGCGGCAATTATTTTTAGCAAATAAACACCCTAGGTTTTTTCCCCATTCAAGTTCTTCTGCCATCTCGTAATTGGCTTTGTACCAACCCGTATCTTCCATCATAGCAAGAGTAACCCGGGAGAAAACGGGATGTTGAGTATACGTTCCTGTCATAGCTTCGTTTTCAAACAGCCTCTTTTCCCAGTGTGTCAAGGCTGTCCCTTCTCCTCCTTGATTTTCCAACTCAGCACCTTCCAGGTCACTGCAATTAAATTGTCTGCGTACTTCCCTCTGAACGTTGGGCGTCACAATTAATTGCACTTCATGGTCCGTGGTGCCGCCCGATACGCTCCAGTTCTTTCTGACTATCGTTTTCAAAATTTTATCATTCCATTGGTAAAGGTTATTGATACTGTTGTATTCTGGAAGACCATTTTTTAAGCGTTTGGTGAGTGGTAAGCCATCTTGATCTCGATAAAATGCAAACAAACCAACGCTAAATCCTAGTGCATGATATATTTCGTGCTTTACAGTTGAAAGTAAACTTTCGAAAGACTGGGGATCTGTTTCTAATTTGGCGGGGCATAAATTGGCAAATCCCGCCACTGGTCTGTTTAGGGCGTGTTCTTGCTGACAATAGGATGCGTAAGCAACTATATTGGATTCTTTGCAATGATCTGTTTGAATGGCCGAGACAAACAATATAAAATCTGAATTACGAATATTTTCCGGTGCAATTTGTTCGTTCAAGATGGTGACACAGTGATTACCAGTATCATCGCATGTTCGACAGTCATCTAGAAACTTTTCAGGTACCCCTATCGGTCCGCATGTGGTTTTGACACAACGGTTTTTACAATACTGCACGTGACCAGCATTCTGACCCTTTTCGTCTTTTAAGAAAAATGAATTTGCTTGGCACATCCTCTGAAGTTTAATAGTTTCTGATGTTGCTCTTACAGTTAAAGTGTTGTGGAAATAGCGAACAGCCGATGGAATAAGATTTCTCTTCACAAGAACTTGCTTATCGTAAGATAAAATATTCACGCTCGAATCATAAACTACTCGAAATCTCAATTTCTGTGTGACTGGTTGCTTGGTAACTTCATGATGATGTCCGATGTGGACATTGTGTATGACATCGGTTGCTGGTGGAATCCAGTGGTTACTTCTAACGTCCTGAATCCAGAATGCTATGAAAAGTTGAAAGACTGCTGTCACTTTCAGCATTATCAGCTTTTTTGTTCAGGCCACATAGCAGTGTTGTATATTCACAACCTCCTTTCTCAGTTTTTGTCTTCTTTCATAATACTTATCATAGGTTCTCTACTCAAATTTTTTTCGCCGCCATCTTTATAATTGCACTTATTCTTTGTTGTATTCATCTTTGAAGACAATAGTTTGCTTTGCCAACAGAGTGTATGCAGCTGCATGATTCGAACATGAATTCGAACATGAATTTAAATTTAAATTCGACTGGTTAAAACAATTACACACATGATTGCATTTTGAACTCAGCTTCAGCATTTTTTCATATAATCTGTCAAAAACTTGTTGAAACCTCTAGCGTGCTAAACACCAAGCATTTTATTTGTTCACATGAATAGAATTTTTGAAAGCTGCTTCATTTGTTACCCAGCCGGCACATTTATTAAAAGATCTCTGCGAAGGAGTGAATATCTATAGAAATTTACACACAACTTCAATAAAAATGCTCTCCGTCACAGTGACTTTTTGACGATTTTGCCCACTGGGTACGCTCTTACGCTGTTGTTTTGTTTCGTTCAATTCTGATACTCTTAGAAGCTTTTCACCAACTAAAGGTTCTGATAATAAAAGAGAGGCCATGACTGAACTTCTTCACTGATTGTTAAGGTTGTAGGGTAAAGGTGGAAAAACTCGCCATGTAACATGCTTCACCATTTTAAATCAAGTTTTTACACAGGCCGGTTCATAGTGCGTGATTGTCGGCATCGATAACTGATGATAAAAACCAACGAATAGAACCGAAAAAAGGAAAGCGTGCAAGTAACCTAATCGTCACTTATGACTAAAAAGAAAAATCATAATGTTGAACTCCTCCACTTTTTTTTGACTGATCTTGAATCGCCTCTCTCTTAAATGATAGACAATACTTACATAATCAATTCACACAATTGGTGAAACGATAAAATGTATCCAAACGAGTTTGGAGTATAACTGGGTCGAAACGAAGTGTTTAAACATGGCTCGGGAAAGTGCACGTTTTTTCTTTATTTCTTTCTTTCTTGTAACATAGAGATAAAAATACGCTAATGAAAGTCAACAAATATCTTCAAACATTAAATATTTCAAGCATTCACCCGAATAATTCCGAATTAAAAAGTTCAATATTAGTTAATCAAATATATGTTAGTTGTAAGTCTCCGTTCACACTTGGTCAATGTTTGTAGAGCAATATTATTATTATTTGTAAAAACACTGAAGTTGAAGTGGAACGATTGAACATCTGAAATTTAAATTTTGATAGAAATATTTCCAATTAACAGAGGAATCTCCAAACAAACAAAATATTTATAAAATACAAAAATTAACTCTTTGTAATGTAAAAAGGGGCTCAAAACCAAATTGTTATTCGCTATCAGACAATTACACGGTTAATTACACGATCTTAAAAACACAAAAAAAAACATACGAGAGTGTGGTGAAGAAACATGTCGGATGAGACCGAAGCGCTGATAAACAACAAAAGTCATTCGACGGAAAATGCGACTACTCCAGCAGACGAAATTCACATTTACAGAAGAAGATGGTTTATGTTACTAATCTTCTGTCTGAACACTTTCATAAGTGGAATACTTTTCATGGGTTTAAGCGCAATAAATGATGTCGCTGCCAAATACTATCATGTTTCGATGACCTCCATACAATGGTTGTCCAATTTGTTGCCGGTCATGTACACATTCGTCTCTTTCCCTGCAGCCTACGTTCTCACTAAATTTGGTGTTCGTCCAATGTTAACGCTATCATCTGGACTGCAGGCTGTAACAGCTTTTCTTCATTATTTTGGTAGTCGAAGCGACAGGTTTTGGTGCGTTGTTGTCGGGCAAGTACTTGGGGGAATTGCTTACAGTGGATTGATTCAGTTACCTGCCCAGATATCTGCCATCTGGTTTCCTGAAGATGAAAGAGCTACTTCTACTTCGATTGGCACTTTTATGAATATTCTTGGATTGGTTATAGGTTTTTTCCAAACTTCTCAAATGGTACCTGATAGCTCTGAACATACGAAAATCAAAAACGGTTTTGAGAACTTGTTTTTGACTCAATTGATTTTCTTCGTTCTTGTATTTCTATTAACTATCATCTGTTACAAAGAACGCCCTCCGACGCCCCCAACCATTATCGACGAGAAAGAAAGAAAAATCGATTTTACTCACGCTATCAAGAGTTTGTTGAAAAAAAGAAACTTCGTAATGTGTTCGCAAGCGTTTGGCTTTAATTATGCTTTGATCCTAGTCTACACAGTCATGTTGAATTCCACAGTTACTTCTGTTTACCCAGTCGGTTACGAAAAGAAGATTGGTTGGATGGGCGTTTCCAATTTGCTCCTAAGCATCGTCAGCACATTTCTGATTGGTTTAGCTTTAGATAAATCACGCCTGTATCGAGTAACAGGGATCTTACTGAATGGGCTTTCCGCCCTACTTTGGCTTTTATTCATCATCGTGCTAATAGAGGCAAACAGTTTCGCAAGTGCGTTTGTTATCTTTACCATCTTTGGAGCAGTTGCCATCCCATATTTTGCAACAGGGATCGAGCAAGCAGCAGAAATCAGCTATCCTGTTCCAGAAATTTTTCCAAGTACCATACTATTTTTTTTCGGCAACTTGTATGGGTTCGTGTTTCTTCTAGTGCTTGGTAAATTACCGAAGGGCGAAGTGGTTGGTTACACCGTGTTCGTATTGTACTTAATAGCAACGCTATGGGCAGTTCTTACAAAATCAGAATTAAATCGAAAAAATGCCGAAGACCAAGCCTGTAGAGAAAAACATTGAAATTGAATAATAAAAAAATTCAAAATAGTTCTCCTTATTCCGTCTGTATTTTATGAATCAAACCCCATTCATAATATGCTCACTGAAAGTGATTGAGATCTCGTTGTATCACGATCTTTCCGAAAACAAATCTTTTAAAATGGTGTTTGAACAAACGAGGCAAAAGTTGTTTATTAACTCATTGTCCCAAAACATTCTAGAAAGTTCACACTATGAAGTACTCACTGTTACGAGATTTGAACTGGACCTGATCATCCTCTTAGAGACTAGACAGCTGTAGGAAAAGAAAGTAAAAAAAGGGAATTGAATTTTATATAAAAAGCTCCTGCATCTCACACGAAATGCGAGGTTCCCTCGAACAACCTTGAACCCAGGGCCTCTTGCCTTTTCGATATACGGATAGCGTATATCAAAAAGGCAAGAGACCCTGGGTTCGAGGTTGTCCCTCGAAGTATCCGCAACTGTTCAGATTTGTTATTTACTAAATTTCGCAATGTATAATCTGCACCAAACAAAATAGGGTTTTCTGGATTCTCCGGCATTTTTTGATAACCCGAACTGGCTTTTTAAATTCCGTGTCCCACCATTAGTTCCGAATATCGAGGACGTACTACAATTCATTTTGGAAAATATGGTTTTCAAAAAACTGATGTGCACACCAAAAATTCTATAGAATTTCTGAATCAAAAGTATTATCGGTTGATATTAATTATTCATAATGTAAGTCATTCGACCAATTTCCTTGAGATCTTGGAGACTTGGTTTTAGTATTCATTCACACCAGACCACAATTCCCAACAACCAAAGAAGAATATCATTTGTAAATATTTTTGCAAACATTAGTATTCAGGTTTGATCTCATGTTTTTGTGAATGATGAGTGAAAACCATCCCTTTTGTGAATGATGAGTGAAAACCATCCCTTTTGTAGATTCAAGAAAAGCGCCACAACTTCGCAAACTTTTCAAAACTGCTTAAAACTTAGGTCTTAAGGCTGAAATACATTATCAGTTTAATGGATCAGTTTAAATTGTTTTGAATTGTTCTATTTATCACGGTTTTGCCCACGGGGACAATATTTCTATTTAATTCGCTATATGTATCACGTTTTCTTTTATTTCAAACAATTTAAACTGATCCATTAAATGTATAATGTATTTCAGCCTTTAAATATATTAAATAAATATAAAGCATAAAATCGAACATTTTTTCCTGGATTAAACAATTTTATCTCGAACAAATCATGACGTCAACTTGATGACGTTAAAATTCTTGACCGTGGGAGAACAGACAATGAACTATTAATTAAAGAATCTTTGACAGTTAAAACACTAAAGCCTATTTTAAGTCACATCCTCCCCTCTTGAATTGTTTCGAATGTAAAATAATTGGAGACCATTTTTCTGTAAACCTGTGACGAGTTTGTACAATTTACGTGGTGTAATATTCTATCTAAGAACACCGAAAAATCTAGAAAAAAGAAAAATTGTTTTTTAGCATCTTTACTTTCTTCATTAAAGAAAATAAACAATTTTTGTCTTCTTTATGTCCTTTTAAATGTTTCAATCAAAAGATGGGATCAGAAATAGGGCGGTAGGTTTGACCAATGATCACGGTAGGTTTCAGAGCGAAATCTGTTGGTTTGATTGAATCCTGCTGAACTGCTCTCACACCATCAAACATTCATATGTGTATGATACATCAAAATGAACATGATTCAATGAAATATTCATTATTTTTCCTCTGCACAATCGCTCATTTTTTCGGATTGAATTATTCAATAGTGTAGAATAGTTGTGTGTGAACTTCAATGCAACACTACTGTTTGTTGCTAGGATTACTACCTATCAAACAAAATCAATTTTTACTTTTAAAAAAAATTTCCATAGGAATTCTAATCAAGATATGATATATTTGGAAGTTTAACAATTTTATGAGCTTTAACAGTGTTGAAATTATGATTGCTAGAATCACAAACGTTAGAAATTCTCTGGAATCATCTTGAACACTTTTTTTTTCTACATTACTCAATATACGAAAGAGGGGTAACTGGTTGCTGTGGAGATTATCATAATAATTAATAAATCTTCTGAGGATTGTGGGAAATCTTTATTTACCAAACAACGCATAGAGCGATGGCAAGTTAGATTAATTTCATACCATCCTTTCTTTTCGCTCACAAAACTTTCAAAATGGCAGAACTTACATCTAAATATATGGATGACGATGACGATGGACCAGATTACAATAACATGTACGATAACATCGAAGAAGATGATGGAGAAGCATCGGAAGAATTTGAAGTGTATAATCCTGATCTTCAGGTTTGGTTTTCTTTAGTTTAAAGAGAATAAAAAAATTAAAACTTTCTGTTATTTTGTTGTTTGTATGAATGTTTAGGGGGATGAAAGTTCAGAAGTTTCAGAAGAAGAGAGTGATCAGACACAAGAGGGCGATGATCTGTTACCCAAGGTCGATCCTTACGATGCTTGGGATCAGGTCGCAGAGATCGACCGCGTGTTAGATATTCAAGCTGTGCTGTTAGATGACCCAGCCTTACAAGAGATGCTTGCTAGCAAAGGTAAGTTTATCGTTTGCGTTTATCCTCAGTGTATAGCTACCTCAAATTTTGTTCAAATTTTTTCAACTTCTTCCTATAAAATATAGTCCAAGAGGACGAAGCTAATGATGCCAGTGAAGAGGAAGATGATGATGATGAAGAAGAAGAAGAAGAAGAAGAAGAGAACGAGGAAGAAGATGAAGATCTACATGCAGCTCTATCCAGTAAGAAAACTTGTTTAGTTCTTGTCATGTTTTCTTAACAGGAAGATATTCACATAATTCTTAAAATATTTTTTTAGCTGAATCAGAAAGTGAAATAGATCAAGGCATAGCACTCGATGAAGTTGATAGTGTGCAAAGCCTCGATGACTTTGAGTCTGATGCATTCTCGTTGGGTGACGTAAAGAGTGATCCAGAAGATGAACAAGACAATGAAAACGAAGAGAATGAAAAAGTTGGTGAAGATGAAGAAGAGGAAGATGAACAGGAACAGGAACACGAAGGTCTGAATAATTTTGTTTATTTTGAAGAGATAGTGGTGTAAAGGAGATAGTGGTGTAAAGGAGGGATTTCATCTTAACGTTTTTCTTTTCAGAAGAATTAGTTAAAAAGAAACTGTACCGAAGGATATCAAAACTCGCTGATTCAGACACAACAGAGTATGAAACTATCACATCAGAATCCGAAAATGAGAATAAACCAAAAGAAGACATTACTCATGCTGCTGCAAATCAAAACATGCAACATGAAGGAGGAGAGCAAATAAAAGAAGAAAAGCAGAAGTCTCCATCTCCTGAACCAGATCCTTACGATTGGATTGAGTATGAGAAAGAACTAGATTTTATCGAAGAATATGATGGAGACTTTGTAAGACTCATTAATTCATTTGGTCTCCTCAAATTACTCCTGGTAGCACATGGTGAAGTAGATTAACATTACTGGAAATTTTTCAATTTTTCTTCTTGTAGATAGAGAATTATCTGGCTCAGAATACACAACCGTCTGCTTCTTCTTCTGTCGACGAATCCGACGACGAAAAAGACACTTACGACTTACCCGCCTTCGAGTTGCCGACACATTCTGTTATCAAGGAAAACCAGCAACAAAAGAATGCTACAGAGAGCTCTCAACAGAAAAAACAGAAGAATTCCAAGACGTTAGATAAGAATCCCCCATTGAAAAAGAGAGATAGGGATCAATTACAAGTGAAAAAATCTCGAGCTGTGAATGGCTTAACAATGAAAGGATTAAAACCATTGAAATCTGAATATACAGTCGACTTGAATGTTTATAGGTTTGATAAATATCCTCAGTATGAAAGCCCAAAAAGCTGGCTCGAGAAAGAAGTTGAAGAACCAAAGCAAGAGGAGGAGCCTGAGAAAGAAGTCGCCAGAAATCCTAAAAGAAAGTCGAAACGAGATCATAAAATGGATAACAGGAAAGAAGGCTATTTTTGGAAACGCAGACGAAGACTAGAAGTATACAAACGACTACATCCAGAATATGACGACGTTATGAAAGCTGTGACGGATTCAGATCGACCTGATGAAGATATCCCGTCATACAAAGCGAAACACCGATACCTCGTCAGCAGAAAAAAAACAATTGAAGTTGTTTTGAACTCAGTTATCCAAAAAACACTCGCTGCAGTTGATGTCATTGAAAAAGCTCGAAGACGAAAAGAAGGATATCATTACGGGAAAATTATTTTAGCTGAACTGTGTGACAGTATTGTAGCTGACGTCCATGAAAAACAACAAAAAGACGCTGTGCAGTATGGTATAGAAGTACTGCTAGATAAGTGGGAGGAGCATGTATATAGAACAAGGATGAGACTCATAGAAGAACAATTGGACGACATTGCAGAAGAGGTGGTCACATCTTCCATAAAAAACTGTCTAAATAATATCGTGGATGAAGATATTTTATCGAGTTTGATTGTAAGGGACAGTTTAGCGGAATCATTGAAAGAGATTGGAATGCGCCCTACCAGAATAAATCGGAAGTTAGGAAACATGTTTAGAGACTATCAGTTCGATGACTACAACTTTGATAGCGATCCCAAAAAAATCAAAAGTAAACTTTACAGAACGAAGAAACAATTGGATTCCTACTTAGAAGTGAGATCAAGAAAGTCAGTTCTTCGAAAAGAAGAAGAAAATCGAGCAATAGAAAGGAAAAAAGCAAAAGAAAACAAAGTTCACCAGAAAGTGAAGCAACACGAAGAAGAATTGGAAGCATCGAAAAAAGCTGTGTTGGAGAAGAAACGTATACTGTGTCCTGAAGAAGAAAAAGTTGAAGAAGATGTAAGTAAAAAAGAACCTTTAAACCTGACACCTGATGGTTCCGAAACGGAATCGATCGGTGAAAGAAGAGACACACACGAAGTTGTTGATACTGCAGAAATGTCGAGGTTAGCACTTCAAACTCATCGACGAGCTGTTGTTATTAATATGTGGAAAAACGCTCACAGCCAACTTATTGCGGAAATAAGAGAGAAACAACGGCAGGAATTGGAAGGGAAACAGAAGGAAGAAGACGACGAAGAAGAAGAAGGAGAGGAAAAGAAAGATCTCGCGAAAATCGATTTCAATCGAATGTATGAAAATGACAGTGAAGATGAAGATGAAAAATCAGATGACAATTTATTTGAAAAGGATCTGCCAAATTTAGATGATGAAATTGAGAAGGCCATGGATCGAGTGGTCACACCCACCAAAGTTCATTTAGTACACGCTGAAACTGGTGAAAAATCAGAGAGTGCAATCGAGTCTGAAAAAATTGCCCGTCAAGCTATGCTGAAAAGACGATCGACTCGATTGTTGCATCGCGAATCAGGAATATTTTCAGCTCAAATTTTTGATGAAGAGGAAGAGGAAGGTGAATACGATCCAAAAGGTCTGACCAGCTTGGAATACGAGAAAGAAAAAGATTATTCCGAAATCATTGGGATGATTCCAAAACTGGACCGAGACTATTACTTACAGATTTGGTTGAATAATGGAGTATCTAAAGTATATTTACCGTCACCTCCTGTCAGTCCCAACGAGAGAAAAGTACGTCGGCGCCACTTGAAACGCCCGACAACGGCTAAGAGCGACGATACTGCCATTGAGGTTGCGCCGGCAGATTCCGGAATCTTCGAAGGTTTAATCAGTAAGGGAAGACTAAATTCTGCCATGTCCAATGAAAGGCCAGAAACGTCTAGCTCGTTCTATACAGGACGGGAATCGGTGTTTTCTGTCCGCGACATCGACGATGACGAAATAAAAGGAGAAGAGGTGGAAGAAAACGCGGAAGGAGAGAAAGTAGAGAATGAAGATTCTAGAAAAACATCACGACAAATCATGTACGAAAAGAACGTGAAGAATATGAAGAAGATCGATAAAATCGAGTTCTTGAAATCAAAGCCTGTAGAGAAGAATGAAAAAATTGAAGAAAACGACATCACTCCTGCATGGACATTTTATAGATATCGAATGAACGATGTGAATAGGTCGAAACAAAAAGAAAAGAAAAAGGAATTCGTCACGGCTATTCCACCAAAAGAGTTATTCGAAAATGAAAAGATGGAGATTATCGATCAACAGCCACTTCCGCTAGAAGAGAACTTACATGAAGCTTTCGCTGACGATGACCTTGATGATGAAATTGTGCAGATCGATTTGAATGGAGCTGATGAGGAGGAGAGCGATAAGAGTGAAGAAAACAAAAACAAAAAGAAAGGCGGTAGGAATTCCATCACGCCTCCAAGTACACCATGGCAACGTGACAGACAGAGGCCTTTGACACCCGATTCTGCTGATTCTGAAGAAGAACTGGATAACCTTAAAGATAAATATATCAACAAACATAAACAAAACAGAGAAAAGGAAAAATCGAAACATATTCCAGAAAGAAAATGGAAAGAGTACCTGAAGAAGAAGAAAACAACAGAACAGGAACAACCACCTCCGAAACTTCCGAAATCCGGCTGGAAACAAACGGAACCGTTGATTCCATGGAAAAACGCAAACGAAGGTAATTTTTTGTATCATGAACTTGTATCGTGACATACCCAGCGGACAAAATATAGTTCAAAAGTCACTGCAATGAATAGCATTTTCATTGAAATAATGTGTATACTTTAAAAAGCACTCCTTCGCAGTGACTTCAACAAATTCGCCAAAAAATGTGCTTGCAATATTCTATTATTTATTTATTTTGAATATTTAGAAGTTCGAAAACACAAAAAAGTTGCGAATTCCAATCAAGACATTCTTATCAACCATAATCGAGAGTTATTTCAAAAACTGCAGATCAGAGCAAAGCGAGAAGACGGTGACCAGAAGCTTCTTGAAAGAAGGGGGACTATGCACCAAGTGGGCAATAAAGCCGAACATCGAAAACAGATGGGAATTACGTCATCTCCAGAAGATTCTAGACCGCCAACAACTAAATCACTTCCCTCTTACATGCGACCAACAAAATCTGTAAAACAGAGAGAACAGCAAACGAAAAGTCGTAATGGTACAACTCGATTTCCAGCTATCAGCGGAGCAGAAAAAAGACAGAACTTAAAAAAAACAACAGCTGTTAGTTGAACTTCTTCTTTAAGCACAAATTTTGTCTCTGTATCATATTTCGTGATATTGTATTATAATTTCTAAATATTTTAATGAAAGAATGTACATTTCTAGTTATCCCCTGTTTATGATACTCCGACTTTTTCTGAGTGTCAGTCGTTATGATTAATTTTCTTTAACAAATAGGCTCTAACAAATTCATATTGTTGATGGTTTCTTCATTGGTGCCTTTTGTTGAAACCGTCTCAATACTTTCAAATGTTCAAACTTTCAATGAAGACAACACCACCATGATGGCTAGCAGTTTATTGCATGTTTCATTTCCTGGCAACCACCAATCACAGTATATACAACAACATATAAAGTGACTTGCAAAGTAAAGTGGTAGTAAATTCAATAAATTTAATTCAATGGTATAGATTCATTGAGATCTGGTAGGTCTGTGGTTTGAATCAGGTTTTCAAGATTATCGCTGAGATCTTTTGTTAACTGCGAGATTTTTCGGTAATGTTTCAATGCTTCCTGTGCAAATAGAAAAGGAAAAAGGAAAAAGCGGAAATTGACACCACATCATAAATCTTTACAGAGTGAAAAAAAACAAGTGAACACACATACTTGGGCAAACAATTGAGAACGGTTCGAAATGGGAATGAATGTTGTCAAACGTTTGTTTATCTCCTCATATTTTTCTAACTCCATTTGTACAATGCCAAGTCGAAATGCAAAATTACGTTCCCCTGTACAAAACAGCTTAACAGATATTTCAATGTGAAAATGCAATGAAACATCAAAATGTGGAAGCACTTACATATCTTCTTGTGGAAAGGCCTAAAATTATAACCATATATAATAGACAAAACAAAGCTTCAAAGGAGTGAAATTGTCCAAATTTCATGGATAGAAACTTACGACTCAAAACGAGGTTTTTTGGTTTCTATGGAGATGGAGAAATCATCTTGAGCATCATCTTCTCTGCTTACTTTCATATCAAGTGTTGGGAAATTCCCTCCCATCAAATAGTCGCCTACATCATCATCACTTTCAGATGCTTCACCAGAAACGACAACACTACTGCTTGGTCCTTCATTCTACAAACAAAAATCAGATTCAGTCAATTGTTGCTATCTCTGCAACATGCACTGAAAGCAGGTCGAGGTACCTTTCCATCAGTTTTTGTTTCTGTAACCATGGTATTTGCAACAAAACCAGGGTAATCATTAACTTCGTCGTCACTTTCCAAAGCCTCGCCTTCCAGAATATTGCTACCTATAAATATAATTTGTTGTAGATGCATAATACAATATTTTCAATAATTAATAAGAATGCAATGACCAATGAACTGATGTACCCTTGCTATCCATTTTTCTTCCCTCCTTTCAAGCCCTAAAACTATAAACTATCATTATTAGGCAGTTTAAAAATGATACAATATATATATATACAATACAATGTTTCTACACAAGGTGGAAGGAAAAACCCTCAAATGGATATACCGGGTATGGCAAAAAAAACGTCCCCAAAGTTGAAAACTTGATGTAGCTTCGTCAAATGATCGAAATGATTTGAAACTTCACAGGTTTGTTTTTACACCTATTTTTGATGTTTCCTGAAAGTTTAAGAGCTTAACGACGTTTTTTCTAAAAGATATAAAAATTTTCCGAAAACATATCAAAAATCACTTGTTTATAGATTTGACGTCAAAAGAAATTTTTCATTTTCCCTGTTCAGCGCCCGGTTTATTCTTGAATTCATTTTGACTTTGTTGTTCTTCATGAAGTCATTGCAGTGGCCACTGACGTCCCTGGTTAATGAAGACACTGCAATGTGTAATTACTAACAGTCACGCAAACCGAAAATCATCTTCAGTTTGATCTAGAAACACCTGCGTGAAGTCAATATGGTTTTTTCAGATGAAGATAAAGCCATTATCAAGCACTACCACGAGAAAGGATATTCTGCATATCGTATTTGGAAAGACAATCCTGAAAAGAATTGGAAAAAGAAGTCAGTAACTCGTTTGATTAAAAGATATAAGGAATTTGGAACAATGGAAAGGCAAAAAGGCTCTGGTCGTCCAATCACGGCAACAACAACACAAAATCAAAATGCTGTTGAGGAATTGGTATGTTCTCAAGAAGAAGCCCCGGGAACTCATGTCACCCCAAACAACATAGCCAAGATTTTGAACATCTCGGATCGATCTGTGCGACGAATGGTGAAGTCGAAAGGAATCAAACAATTCAAACGTTTGAAAGCTCCCTCAATGAACGAAGGGACACGTGCAAGACGAGTCGAACGAGCCGAATCTCTTTACGAAAAATTTTCACGAAATCCTCGCATGGTGGAAAGAGCAGTATTTCAAGACGAGTGTGATTTTCCTTTACAGGTACCACTCAACAATCAAAACAACAGAGTGTATTACAAAGGAAACAAAAAGGATGTGCCTGAAAAGAATCTTTTCCACACTTCGGATCGTCAATCAATCAAAGTGATGGTATCCGCCGCTTTCACATGGCATGGTGTAAGCAAACCAATATTCGTCAACCAAAATGGTCTTAAAATTAACGCTAAACGATACCATGATCATTTGAAAAAGGAATTGTTTCCGGCTATCCGTAAGATTTACCCTCGCAATGATTGGATTTATATGCAGGACGGAGCAACTTCCCATACCAGTAGATTAGTTCAAAATTTCCTTGAGGAAACTATTCCACGACGTTATGTCAAGAAGGATCAGTGGCCCCCTAAATCACCAGACGCGAATCCACTCGACTATTATTTTTGGAGTCGAGTTAAAGATAAAGTATACGAGGGAAGACTCAACAAACATTTTACTTCAGAGGATGAAATGATTCGGAAAATCAAATCGGTCTGGAAAGAATGTGCATCAAATCTTTCCGAGATCCGAAAAGCAATGAAACAATTTACAGAGAGACTTAAAGCAGTAAACGACTGCAACGGCTCTTCAATCAAAATGCACTTTGCATAAACGTTTTGTAAATTTCATATTCTTTTAGTTTTATGAATAGATTTGTGGATTTGTCATTGTCTAGTTCAATGAAATTTTGTAATTGATATAAAATTTCATTTTGATCACAGTAAGATATTGACGTCAATTCTATAAACAAGTGATTTTTTATATGTTTTCGGGAAATTGCTATATCTTTAAGAAAAATTGTCGTTTAGCTGTCAAACTCTCAGGAAATATCAGAAATAGGTGCGAAAACAGCCCTATGAAGTTTCAAATCATTACGATCATTTGACGAAGCTACATCAAATTTTCAAATTTGGGGACGTTTTTTTTGCCATACCCGGTATATCTAATTACAAGGGCAACCCTAAATAAAATGAAAATATGTAAATCAAATGCTTGTGTGCAACCTATAGCTCTGTGTATTTGCCTAAAGTAAAAGTTTGAAGACCTTGACAATTTGCATTCAGGGGTCAGATAATACTGATAAATTAATCAGTAATTCATCAGATTTATCAGTAATAATCAGTAATACTATATATAGTTATTAATAATTCATATTTCACAATCTATATATTAATAGCCGATTCTCTGTTTGTCCGTTTGTCTGTTACGCAAAATGGTAGATGTGAACTGCAAAAGAGAGTCATCAATGTAAGATCACACATAAATTATTTCTCTTCTTGAACGCGACGTCAGTGTGAAACCATTGTATTGAGACCCTAATCGAATGCGACGTTTAGGGAAAATTATCTCGATAACCAATAGGGATAACTGACGTTTTTTGGGGTCCGCGATACAGGTTATGGGGTGACGAAAAAATTTAGGCCAAATGTTTTTTGCGACGGGTGTGTGACGTCATCAAAATCTTTGATCGACGATATCTCCGTAACGGTGCGTCATAGACATATGATCCCATACATTTTCTTGCTCAGAATTTCGAGCTCTACAAGATGGTGACACTTTGTATTGTCAATTCCTTAATTCCATATTTCGTGAACTCTTTGGGAGGTGACACAACGCAGGCTGAACCTGGGCGGCGAGCGACGCCGCCTTGGCGGCTAGTTTATGAAATTAGTGTTTGATGCATAATTACTTTGTCGGCTTCCAATAAGAAAGTAAGCTATTAGTCATTTGGTATGAGCAAGTTTCTCGAAAATTCCATATCATGGAATGGCTGCGATTGTCCTGGAAAGCATCTGTGAAGAAATTTTACAGAAGAAAAATGCTCTTGCTGTTAAAATCACTTTTAAAATAGTTACTCTTATAATTGACGACTTCTTCTTGAAACACATGACTGGTTCTTATTAGCATCTACAATGGCATTTGTTTGCCTTATCCAGGGAGTGATAACTTCTAGTACTTCAACCTCAAAATTAAAACGCTTGGTGTGTCAATGTAAAACTAAACTTGTTATATTCACGAGTGAAGGTCGTCTCTGCTGCCCAGAAAGAAGTATATATATAGTAAGTGAAAAAGAAGTAAAAGAGAAGCATCATACAAATAGTTTGCTGATTTTGTTTTATTTTCCATGTATAAAAACAACGATAATTCCAAACGAAAAAGGTTTTTTACAGTAGAGTCTCCATAACTCGAACCTCTATTACTCGAATGTCTCCTTCTTTCGAACAAATTCGCTGGCACCTTGAAAATTTCCTAATAAACTCTCATAAAAAAACCTCTACAACTCGAATCTCCATAACTCGAATATTCCCTTCTTTCGAACGAATTTTCTTGTTCCTTGAAGGTTTGTGTCTCCATAACTCGAATTTTCCTGCAGCGTTATGTAAAATTTAGCAAAATTTGAAAGGTTTTACTCATGTTTTGAGTCTTTATCGTTTAAATGTTTAAACATTTACGTGTGGCGCAGGCCTTACATTATTCGAACGGATGATTCGAATGCTTGAGCCTTTCGAACGCCTATTCGAACGCCTTTTTCGAAGGTCTTTTTTCGGAGTTGAAGCCTACACAAAAACATGGCATCCAAAGCAGGATCAAAACGAAAAATCAAAAATAAATCCTGCACAATCAAATACAATGCCCTCAAAGAGCCATATTACTTAACATCAATAAAGATCATGATTTTATTTGTAAACAGAAAGTGATTACTGATTTCTTTTCTTAGTTGATTATGAAAAAAAACACAAAAGTACATTATCTTTGACTTTAAACTAACCCAAAACCCCCCTATATGCAAGAATTATTCACCTGGTCCGCAAATAATAAGGGTATTTCGTAAAAACTTGTAAACCTCTACAACTCGACTGTCTCTATCTTTCGAACGATTTCCTTTTCCCCCTGGTTGTTCGAGTTATGGAGACTCTACTGTATCTTAAGAGGGTATGCATCTACCGGTTTCAAACCATCAAACTTCTCAGTGAAAACTCTGTTAAAAGCGTTTGGAAGAACGAGACATCACTTGGCCAAAACCTCACCCTCCCAAACAAATTTAACAAGGTTTTGACCGTAAAGATTAGCTGGTTTGAAACCGGTAGATGCATATACAGTTAAAGTTATTGGACAGTTCCTCATTTCATCATTCTTTCAATTATCTCCAGACTGCATGTTTGCTCCTCTAGCCTATGTTTAGTATGGGGCGCGGAAGTTTGTTTTCAGGAAGCGCGCGCCATAGAATTAAAGGGAAAAGAAAGGATTATGCTTCCCGCCAGAAGACTGGACGACTTGATGGATTTCGATTTTCAAGTTTTGTAGTTAAAAGCTGGTCATTGCATCTTTGCTAAAGTGATTTATATTTCCTTACATTTACATGACCCAATTGTTATTAAAGGCGAAAAATGTAAATAATGTATTTGTCACTTTGAATTACTTAGAGGAGCTAAAGGAAAAAGAAGGGAAACATTTTGTTTTAAAGGGAAACATGTTTACATTTTGCTTAAAGCAATTTTACATTGCAACTTGTCTTCTGCTTTAAATCCTTATTACAAGCTGATGGTTCTATAAATAACATATATAATATTATAAAAGTAATAAAGTAATGAAAAATTTTATTTGTTTTGATTGAAATGAATGATTCTCAATTCCTTAAAAACCACAATCAATCATTGAAATGTATTAACAGGGTATATTATCATGAAACTATCAGAACTTCTATTGCTTTGAGTATTAAATATTAGCAGTTAATATACATTTTCATACAAAGTACCTTATTAGTAAAAACTTTGTTGGTACAAATTTTTGTTGGACAAAATTTTTCGTAAAATCAAAATGTGTATTTGATATGATGTCAGTTAAAAGGATACCATTGCAGCGAAAGAATGTAAAAGACGTGAGTGTGGTGTTGGTCGTAGGTCGGATATTACCGTAAAGCGGGGTGACTTCGATCAATTTTGCCACTATTTTAAAAGTAACTTCCGAAATACTAAACCATTACTTCTGAAACTTTGGAATCATTACATTACATATTTCTTCTATTTCATTGCAAAATTTCACATTAACTTAACTTGTAATTCCAGAGAAATAACCTGATCTTTCCAAGAAAACGACAATATCGATTATGGGGTGACTTCGATCAGCTTATGAGAAGCGCCAAATTACTTATATTTATATTTGACAATGTTTTTAAAGCGCCATTATTACAATATTAACAGACCACCATTTCTCATCCGCGGTAAATGTTCGACCGTAAAAGATCAGCGAATATTAGTAAAACAAAAGATATTTAAGACTTTCACACGTGTGACCCTCGTTAATACGAAACGAAATTAACATTGAAATTTCATTGTATCTCAAACAATATTTTTGAGATCTATCATCATGGGGAAAGAGCACGCTTATTAAAATTTCTTCGGTAAGTCATTAAATCTCCCATGAGATACGACGACTTTTCACGAAGTTCTTGCGAACATGTAACTTATAGCGATATAAAACATTCGTTTTTTTCGTGTTTTTATAAACACGATATTATCGATAAAGGAATAAGGAAAAGAAAAACAGAATATAGCGGTGAAGAACAGAATTTCTTTCAGACATATTATAATTTTCTTTACATTCAGCCTCTATACTTCACATATGTACCAAAAATGTCCAGGCTTAACTCTTGAATACGACGTAGAGCGATGACCAATGTGAGCGGTGAAAATTTTGATGTTTTTCGTCGTTAATTTCGGAAGAAATTGATTGTTTCGCTTGAAGACGATTCTGATGATATTTTACAATAAGAATCTAAATGAAAATCTTAAATGTGAAAAACGCACTTTAATTTCAGAGTTTAAACAGTTTATTTTTACTGATCGAAGTCACCCCGCTGATCGAAGTCACCCCGCTTTACGGTATTAACTAAAAAGTTTGGTATATTCATTTTTTAATGAAGGAAAAGGGAGGTGGTATTGTAAAACCTAGCCAATTGTTCATTTATTTGATTTCATTATTACAAAAGAAATGGGGAAGTGCTTTGATTGTAAGTCTGTAGTGTGCACTTATCTTGGAGATGTAATGGAACCAGTGAGTGTGAACATAGCCAAAGGTGTTACCAGTAGCGACTTAAAATAATGTATGTGTAAATGTAACCCTGGTTAGATTTATGAACTATTGTAAGAAAATCTTTGAAAAAAAACTTCCATTTCGTTATTTGGAAGAATTTTTCTCTATGTGCAACCCATAAGGCCTTGACATCTAGTATCAAGGTTCCCTGCCTGCTTGGGGTGATCCCCCGCTCCAAAATTAATCCACTCAAATTAGCAATGTGCGCAAAAGCTTATTTGGTTTTCACCATTCTACAAGAAGAAGGTTGAAGACTGAATAAAAAAAGTTTTGACTGTTTCTACGGCAGTTGGCATCTGATTTCACTTCCGGTCAAAGAGATATAAAGCTGAAAATTTTGAAATGGTTGAAATGTTTTGTCTGTTAAAAATATTGGTCGGTACAAATTTTCAACAACCTAAATTCTTTTTCACCTCACCAAAAATTTGTTGTTTTCGCCAGACAAAGTTTTTAGCAATAAGGTATATCATATCGAAACATGGTGTATTCTTCAGCAATTTAAGCATTTAAACTATAGTAAAATAGCATTTTTCTTCATTCTGTCTAATCATTTGACATTATAGGAGATAAAAATGCCGAAACGTCTTTGTCCCTTTAATGAAAATTTCCCACAACTAAAAACGCATATTGATATGAGACATGTTGGTAAAGAAGCTTACGAGAAAGATGTGTATGAAAAGACGAGGCAACTCATGCTCAGTGGAGCTGCTCAAGCACGTCGTGATGAATTGAAAATCCAACAGGAAAAGACAAAATTGAACAGCTCTTCAAACAAAGGGAAGGTCAATATTGGTCCCGTTTTTAAAGTCTTAAAAGAAAGATCTGATTGTTATTATTGTCGAAGTAAAATGAACTCTTCTCTGGGAATATGTTATTACTGCAACAAGACCATGTGCTTGAATAGCTGCAGTAAACTATGCTCCAATTGCTACAATCAATTTTGTCCAAGTTGCTGTGATGTCAACTATGACTTTTGTGATGAACGCATATTATGTGTAACTTGCTCAAATTTATGAAAAACATGGGTGTTTGTTTGGCAGACTTTTCCCTTGCAACAAAAAGAGCAGTATATTTTAAGCTATAATGTACAAATTTGTTCGTAGTTGTAAATTATTACATACTGTGCTGGAAGAAGCATGTACCAAAAGAGAACTTCATTGTTCCACATTCAAAGACACCTTATTCAACTTTTTAAAAATGTTCTTTAGAAACTAGGCAATCAAACTCTAATATATTTCATTGCTTTTTGATATTGTTAAGATTTTGTTTCAGTTTTGTCATGTTTTGAAATACTTAAAAAAATATTTCTATTCCTGTTTTTTAATCTTGTATCTTTTGTCTACGTGATTTTTTTTATTGTATTCTTCCATGTCTATTTATATTTCTTTGCAAACCAGTTTTTTTTTTACTTGAATATATTGTAAATGCTTTAAATCTGGAAAGTTTAGGTTTGTTGGTATTTTGTGATATGTATAGGGTGAAAAACTTGTGATATTTAAGTTTTTCTAGGATTATATACATGCATTTTGAATAAAAAATAACACACTTTTCTTTTTATTTTAAACATTGCTATAATCTTTACATTAGAACCAGGAGAAATGTTAGATAATTAGTGCTTCTTAGGATTCTGTCATGTTGATATTGATCTTGAACATGGCATAATAACTTTGGTTGAAAGATAAAATTGGCAAGTTTTCCTGTTTTTTGTATATATATTTTATTTTATTGAAACTAGAAAATCTCAAACAATGTAAGAAGAGAAATCAACTGAAGGTTGAAATGTTTATCATAAAACTAAACCCAGAAAACAAGAGACTCATTTGAAACCAAAAGTTGTCTGAGGTTGTATTCTAAAGGAAGTAGTTTTATCAGCAAGTAAACATTGAAGGTAGAAATCAGTGGAGGAATAAGTTTTTGTACTCTACTTAATTTTGTAGAATTATTTTTTGATGATAAATAAGGCAGTTTAAATTCTGTATTATTAAGCTTTTGAGAAAAATGGTTTCAGAATTTGTTGCTTAGGTAAAATCTCTAAAAGTTTATTTGGCAGACATGTCTTTATGTATGCAATTAATTCTTTCCATAAATATATTTTTTTCGATAGATTCAAAAGAATGTAATAAAAAATACAAAAGTGAACCTTCAAGATGGCAACCTTGCAGCACCCAAGATATTTTGATAATAATATGTCTGATCAGGTGAGATCAATGTTGTCTTTGGGCTACTGGTCAATCGTATACAGTTAGATCTCATAACTATATTTGAATGTGCAACCCACATGAAGTGGAAAGTTAGCATATTAAAAGAATAAAGGTGGGGGAAGACACTCTCCATTACATTCACATTACAATTCGATGTTTAGGAAAACACTGAAGAGATAGCTGATAGTCAGAAAGAATATGTTCCTGTGTTATTGCAAATCATCAACAAAAATTGTCCTCCCATATCGGAAAACTGTGATGGTGCCGTTTATGTTGGTGCTGCAGGAATTGCGTACGCCTTCTATCATGTAGCGCAGAGTGGTGCCTTCCCCGATAATAAAGACAACTTCTTGAGCATCGCTGAGAAGTACATCAAAGTATAAAACCACTTTCATGGATCCCAAATTAAGAAATTCCGTTGTTCAGTATTGTGATCTGTTTCCATAGGTAAGTTTAAGGGAGATTAAGAAGATGGATCCCTCTTGTAATGGAATTGGTGCTTCACTTCTTCTTGGACATACTGGTGTTTATCTTGTGGCTAGTTTAATCTATGAAGCCTTAGGTTAGTTACAATCATGATTTCGATTGACTTCTGAACAAGTGTTTGATATTCCAGAACAAATTAATCGGATGTTTAGAAAAAACAAGAGCATTTTTCTATGTTGATGATTATTTCAATTCCTGTTTTCTTTAGGTCTTCACAATTTACGAAATGAAAATGTTCAAGGTCTGTTCAATATGCACAAATATTGCGTGCCGATAAATTTTTACCCTTCTGGTTCGGACGAATTATTTGTTGGTCGAGCTGGATTTTTAGCTGCATGTTATACCATCAATAAGAGGTTCAACCGCACCATCGTCTCCGGTGACATCACTATGCCACTGTGTGAAACGATCATTGAATCTGGAAGGAGATTATCTGATCGTCTTGGCCACGAATCCCCACTGATGTACTCATACTTTGACACGTTGTATTTAGGTGTTACTTCAGTCTTTGCACATAATTTGTAGGTCTGCTTTGTACAGCTTTGTATAATTAGAAAAAAGCATGTATCATTTTTGTTGGATAGCTGCAGGAAAAAGTGAAAACTGCACTGTGACTATTCGAATGAGAGTGCATCAATAACAGCATAAACATTATGTTTATCTTGTGAAGAGAGTGCGTTTTTCAAAATAATTACGTTTCAATTTACTTTTTTAGCCGCACTGAAGATTGAATAAGATCTGAAAAGCTTTTGCTTAAACTAAAAATCTTGTTGTTTGTTCAACATCTTGTAACGTTTCAATGTCGATTAAAGCAATCTTCCACATTGTATCCCAGTGGGCAAACTTGTTGAAAAATCACTGCTAAGAAGTGCATTTCTGTAGAGATAAATACAGTTTTTCAATGAAAAGAAGGGCACTTCTTCGCAGTGACGATTTTGCACATTGTAATTGTTATGCTTTTCTTATTCTGTTCAGGTGCTGGTCATGGCTTATCATATATTCTTCTGATGCTTCTCAATTTCCCTGTATGTTATTCTTTAAAACCTGATGTTGAAAGAGACATTAAACGCTCTGTTGATTTTATTTTGACGTGTGAGGACCACTGTAACTATCCACCTGCAGCTGGCGAAACACGTGATGATTGGAATGAACTAATTCACTGGTGTCATGGTGCACCAGGGGTTGTGTATTTGATGGCAAAAGCTTACTTAGTGTGGAGAGAAGAGAAGTATTATCAGGCAGCCATGAGGTGTGGAGATTTGATATGGAAAAAAGGGCTTCTTCGCAAAGGACCTGGCATATGTCATGGAATTGCAGGTTACGTTTATAAATGAATGCTTTTGTGCGTACGTAACATAAGTAAACTCATCATTTGTTGTGAAATTTGCTCATTTTCTGTGGTTAGGTAACGGTTATGCATTTCTGGTGCTTTTCCGATTGTCAAACGATGAGAAGCATCTGAGGCGAGCGCGACAGTTCGCAGCTTTCATGCAAACGGAAGAGTTCAAAGCCAATTCTCGTGTACCAGATGCACCGTACAGTCTTTTTGAAGGGATCGCAGGAACGGCCTGTTTTTTAAGTGATCTTGTTTATCCGGAAGACGGTTTTCCTGCTGTTTTTCCATTCATGGATATGTTCTAGATTGATCCGAAAAAATCAACATTGGAAATCCTTGAAGGTTTTCGGAAGAATCATTGACCCGATGAATGAGAATGTAAGGAACAAATGAAAATCACTGTTTTATCTCCCACAAACATTTCGCTAAAAACTGATCAAAATGGATATAGAAGCTGATCAAAGTGGATATAGAAGACTTTTTGTATCAATGTAGTGTATACATTATTTCATAACTACATTTTTTTCCTGCAAAGACGTTCTAAAGTTGTATGATCATGAGAATGAATTTGTTTGTATCGAAAATTATCTTTTGATAGAAGAGCTTTTCGTCTGAAATGCGAGGTAGCTTTAATATATTGTTATATACTTCATGAGCGGTACTTTATCAAACCATCTCCCAATTCCATCGAATAAAAGGAACTTACCTTGCTGTTATACGTGACTCACTAAATTCGAAAGAAAAATGCTTGCTTTTAACTAAGGTAAGCCTTTGGAATAAGTTCGACTTAATGAACTTTACGGTGTGAACTTTTGTGAAGAGTGTTTGGCTCCGGGCTTGGATTCAGTTTTTCAAGTGTTTACCGCATGTAATGACTTGTCAGGTGAACATCTCCATTGCTAAAAACAACTGCTAGACTATAGTTGCTGGTTTATGAAAATGTGTGTTTGTATTTATTGTTTTGTATAAAATGATTTTTACATTCAATGTAAAATGAAATTCTTTCATTCAACGAATAATTTTTGTTGTATGCAACGATTTTAACCAATCGTTATTTTTATTCAGGCAATGAACTTTTATTTAACGCCGACCCTGCTACACGTTTTAAAAGTGGAGGGGCCGAAAATAGTATCTCAGCCGGCACGTTTGTTAAAAAATCTCTGCGAAGGAGTGCCTTTATATAAAAATATACACACAATTTCAATAAAAGTGCTCTCCATCGCAGTGACTTTTTGCCGACTGGGATGTGGGTGAGCCAGATTTAACCTTCTGCGTGTCAAGGATTGTTAAAGTTCCTAGGCAAGCCCCCTCCGACCACCACGATGGCACCGGTCCTGCTACAAGTTGTAATCTGCAGAAACATTAACCCAATTTAATTGTAATGACGTTTGGATCAAAGTCTGCCATGCTTTCAAATATTTAAATCCTAGTTCCGGTAGGTTGATGGCATAAGGGTCTTAAGGGTAAAACTTACAAAATTGAAGAGGATGGCAGTGGATGTGGAAAACCGGATTTAATGGTCATGTACAGTTTTTTGGGTGTCGAATTTTACCTTACAGAGTTTGCCGGAATGATCAAACCTGAACAGTTCTGGCCTCGTTCTTTCAAATATTTCATCTACATTTTCCTTATGAAGTTCGTTGGGAGTAGTGTGACCAGGCAATAATTCTGTCATTATCATGAAAAGTGTTAAATTCATTCTTTAAACATAGCAAAGTCATTTTATGATAAGAAATGGATGAATTTCGTTTTGTTGAATGTCAAACAAACGCACGTCATCTATTTTACTTGTTTTAGTTGTAAAAAAGGTTATCGTCATGTGCGAACTATCATATGTTGGTACTACTGCAGATCTTTCACATATAATAGTGATATTATATGACCATTGCAAAGATTTGGATTGTCCCGAATACACGGTACTACAAAACTGGGAATTAAGGCATTACCCATAATACAATTGAGCTGTTTCAGTCGGAAGAGGTAATCGGATTTTTTCTTCCACGGATGTATCCTAGCTATTGTACATAAGAAGTTTTAGTGGTTGATAACATATGATTATGTGAGATGTTATCCTGCATGTTACCCTTGATGGTTAATATCGTGATTTCATTGATCTAATGCAAAGTAATTTCAGAAAAATTGTTATGAAAGATTGTTATGCTTTTATTACAGGTTTTGACTTCAGAGCCACTGCTCGGAAGAACTTCAAGATACATTGGGTTCGAGGTTGTTCAAGAAGCTTTATCGATACATATTCGTAGAGTAAATGCATTGAAAGTCAACATTTTTATTACTGTGCATGTTCGTATACTCATAGAAACTCTCCCAAGGTCCTTTCTGGGCTTCTTTTATGACAGAATCTTTCATTCCTTATTCTTTCAGTCCTACAAGAGCAGTGTGATATAAATCAAGTCCCTTCGCGATGTTCTTTTAACATAGCGGCTATCCGTATATCGATAAGGCAAAAGACCTTGGGTTCGAGGTTGTACCTCAAGCAAGAAGATATTGAGAAAATCTATGCAAATTTAAGGATTGCGAAACAAGAGGTAGAAGAGAAAAAAGAGGAGACATCGATTTTTTTGTCTTCGGTATGGGTGAAAGATGGTTTGTAGTCGTAGCATAACGAAAGATTGAACAAGTTGGAAAAGAGAAATAGAAGAACAACTTTCAAAAGAGAAAAACATATCTTCTACCAATCTATTCAAACCAGGAAAAGGAGTTGATTGATCTTCGGCAGAAAGCACATGATAGTGAAAGATTATTCAAACATGAACACATACGACTCGATGAAAAAAATTTTAATGCATAGCCAGTCTCCAAGAAGAGAAATCACCGAATGATATGAGAGTGACACCTCTCATACAGAAGAAATGAATTCAATATCTAGAATTCATGAATTGCAGATGTATGAGACGAAGTTAGAGCAGGAATCAGAGGCGTAGTTAGGGTCAGTCAAAAAAACCTGGAGGAGTCCAACATGATGATATTTCTTTTCAGTCTTAAATGGCGATTAGGTTACTTGCACGCTTTCCTTTTCTACCCTAAATGACTTAACTCTCCTCCACAAACTTTGACTGACCTCTGGCTACGCCTCTGGGAATGGAAAATAAAGTTTCCTGTAATAAACGCCGCATCCAAAACGCCTCGGCGTTTATTAGAGGAAATACGGTAAACGATCAACCAATTAAAATCTGATCATTTGAAATCTCAATCATCTCAATCCTGTATAAATATTTATTAAATAAATAAATTAAAAAATAAAGCAACATCATTGAAGCATCAGGTGCAACAAGTATTCTTGGAGAATATGAAGTTTTTACATGAAATAATCAATGGATTAATAAAAGAAAAGAAGAAGTTCTTTCATAAAAAGAAAATCAAGGTTAAAAATGTCATTGCTGATATCGAAAACATTTATTTATGCCTTGATGGGGAAATTTACCTTTTATAAACAATTTTCTTAAAAAGCAATATCAAAAATTGGGACGTATTCACACACACTCTATAAAGAATATTTTCATTGCCCATTCGCCCCGTGTCTTAAATGATCAGCGGATTTTGCTTTAGTTTACGAGGTTGTTTAGGTGTGTTTTGCTAAAGAGAGGACAAACGCCCTACATATTCGATTGGGCGTTTGATCCACACATCACGGTGGTATCATACACATTTCCCGAATTTATGTTTAAAACATCATATTTTGATCTACATCAGGAATGAAATTTTTTGGTGGAAGAAGTTACGCTGAGGAAACGCGATATAATGACCGAGCTATTTTTTCATACCCGACCATAAATGTGGTTTAACATAAGATACATAAGATACATATATTTTTCAACAGAGAATAATATGTAAATATTATAGAGTTCGGAGAACTCGTAGAAGACCTTTGTGAGAATCTTTCCAGTATGAGAACATAGTCTAGGATGATTGCTTTTTCAATCTATTTTCATCTGACCATTTGTCATTCTATTTCACTTCACTATTGTTTCTTATTTTGTGCAAATAAGAAAAATCGACTTTTCCCCCTTTTATCCTCCTCCTGCGCTGCTGCGCTATGATGATAATATGGGTCCCAGGCTTGTTGACTAGGCTAGAATTGGACAGGAATGTCCAATATGGTGACCAAAGATGTGAAGGGGCCGTATAAGATGACATGATGGATGATGTGATGAAAAAACTTTTACTTTGTCTTTTGTTATGTTGTTTTATCTTATCAATGGCATAAGAAAGAAAAGTCAAATGCAGGATGTTATAAGTATAAAAGGATTTAATTAGTATCATCGCATCCATCAACGAAAATTATGATGTTATATTATATTAATCTCTTTTCACACCAGACCACTAACTGATGATGGATCTCTCTGTTTTTGTTAATAACGAATCAATCTCCTTATAGATACTTTATACCAGACGAGCCAGTTTTACGTTTTATCTTATTAGTCATACATGTAATTTAAAGGTTATATTAAAAAAGGAACCACACCATATATAGCTAATAGCATATTATTACAAATAGATATGTCAACTCACACCTTTGAGAGTGTGTGACACACACATTTTGTTTAACACATACTCTAATTTCTCTAAATTCTTATCTGAAATAAAAAATTTGTGGAATATTCACGTAGTTTTCTTCAAATCTTCAAATTTGCTACTTTTCATATATAACTGTTTTCTCCCGCCAAAATTACTGAGTGCATTTTTATTGCAATACAGAGTATAAAATTTCAAAAAGTTCTCTGGTATGCCAACCAAAACTGCTGCTTATAAATCTCACACACATTTATAGTCTGTTCAAAAAAAATGTGCACTAATTTCAGCTTTTATATAAAAACCAGGCTCAAGGGAATTGATGTAATTTGCTAAATCTGGTTTCCACATGATAACTGAAATTAGTGCACATTTTTTTTGAACAGACTATAATTTTTCATTTCATCATTTTTGTTGGCATGGCGTATCTGCATAATAATAATAGCTTACGAAATTAGGGGAAAAAAACTAATTCTGTTCAGTTCACAAAAATTACCATCTACCTAATGCAGCCGACATCATTAGTTTTAGCTCTTAAAATGCAAGTTACCTGTGTTGAATGAGTGTGTCTATAATGAGATCCATAAATATTAAAAAGAGAACACACACACATATACATGTTTTTGTTGACAAACATAAATTCCTGAACAACAACACATTTTGAGGCATGCCTTATTTTAAAAATGTCTTCATTGTTGTCTAGGTGAAATAATATTATCAAACCATATTTGAATAAAGATGGGTTTTGCAAGAAATGCTTACAACCTTGTATTTAGAAGAACTTCAACCTTTGCTGTTACTATCGTAGTTGGAGCATTTTTATTTGAGCGAGCATTCGATCCATTTATGGATGGCATTTGGGAAAGAAAAAACCAAGGAAAACTATGGAAACATATCGAACACAAATACAAAAGCGATGATTGATCGTCACTGAAAACCAAAACAAACTGTGATTATGTTGATTCTATTGTAACTGTGACCAAGTTGGTTTGATAATAAATATGTTTTAACTGTTAAAATTGTTGTTTTTCCTGTTTGCAGACTGCAATGTTTTTTTGTGATGTGATAATTTTTAGACCGGTCTTGCAGTTTTGTATTTATATTAAACACAAAGCTAAAGCCACTTGTTGCTAACAGATGCTGTACCACCTTACGAATTAAAATGTTTTCTTGGAACAAATTTGATGTGGATAATGTATATATATACATTGTTATCTTAGAGTCAATGAAACTAATAAAAACTCTTTGCTTTTCGAAATCCTCACAAGTCATGTCTGGTGTTACGCTTGCTTTAAGAAATGTTTATGAAAAAATTAATGAAAGTTATGATAAATATTCACAGGTAAGTCAAATATCTTCCTTTTTTGTATCTTATTCAAGATTATAGTTTCACAAGTTTTACATTTTTGTTCTACAGATGATTTTGAGTGCTATCCAGTCTAGTCAAGAAGTAATTTTCTGATTACTTAATGTATATTTTTAGAAACCGCTGTGGATTAGAATATACTTATAAAGTTTTATGTGTTGCAGAACTTGAGTATTCACAGAATTTTCAGTTATATACAGCCCAATAGTCAAAATGAACAGTAATTATTTTTTGCAACAACCAAATGAAATATCTTATTGTTCCGTCAAGCATTCCACCCATGATGATTTTTGGTTGCTGTGTGGTATATCTTCCACACATTTCTGTTTTGCATGTGCAGTTGAGATTTTAGAAGATGGCAACACTTTAAATCTTCACAGAAAAAGAATATTAACAGAGTTTTTGGAAGTGTTATTAACAAATAATACAGTGTGGAAGTTGCTTCAGAACAAAAGAAACGTTTTGGTGCATGTCTTACACTTGCTTGTGCAACTTTGCTCGACAAGCAAGGATATGGATTACACATCAGTTCTGATTGAGTGTTGTGTCTTGATATTGAAACGAACCAATATAGAGCAGTGTGGATTGGTGGTTGAAAGCATTTTGAAAAATGAGAGCTTTGCAGCAAGTTCTGTCATGTTGAAACTTTTGATTGCTATGTTAAAGATTTCTTCTGAAAGTCTTGAAGTGTTGATGTCTGATCCTAGTAAAGCTTTTCATGAGATAGTTAGAAACGCAAAATTGGCAAAAAATGAAGCCATGAGAGATGTGTGGGAAATCATCAACCATGCTTTGAAGCTATCTAAAAGCCCTCTCCAGCGTTGCATTTATCAAGAAATATTGGTGTCTGCAAATGAGGTATTGAAGGGATCAAGCAATGCACAAGTACAACAAGAAATTTTAAGATGCATCCAGTGCTTTGCTGAAAAGGAATATTTGTCTGCTATTTTATACGAGTATGAAACATCAAGTGCAGCTGCACAAAAATCGCTTTTTGAGAGCTTCAAGAAATTTTTGCTGTGTGAAGATGATGCATTGCAGCAGTTGACAATCAGCTGCATTGCTTCCGTTGCAAGTCAGACGAAAAGTGGACCTCACAAAACCATAGCTGATATTATCATCGAGAAAGGGATCGGCGAGTATTTACTCGAATTGTTATCTACTGCGAGTGAAAAAAATGTTGCAGGAATTTTCCAGTGTCTTCATAAACTTTCAGGTTGCAAGTTATTTTTTAAAATGGGGCATATGGTGTATGGTCACTCAGAAACCGTGAAGGCTGTGACAAGGTCCCTGACATACAAAGATTATAGCGCTTTATATCATGGCTTAACGTTAGTATTGGTCATATTGTCGCAAGATAAAACTGAAAGATTATGTCGACAAACTGATGAGGAAAATGTGAGCTTATTAAATTTACTGGTCCAGGCGTTTCAGAAAAGTGATGAAAAAGTGAAGTTGCTTTCAGTTAGTTGTGTAAATGAGTTTCTTCGAGGCGATCATTCGATCTCGTCTAGTTATGAAACGATAGTGGAGTTCTTACATGATGCTCTTCAATATGTTGATAAGGATGTAGCAGTGTGGAATTCTAGCCTGGACACTGTGTCCGAAAGATTTGTGTGTAGCTTATATGAGTCTGTGATGCATTTTTCAATGAAACTGTCGAAACAATCCTCAACAGAAAACACCGCCATTTTGACACGGAAATCGTCAACAGATTCTGATCTCACCAATGTGATCCAGTATCTCTACCATCTTACCGATTATTACGTCATCCCTCAAGCCGTTCTCAAATTTCTGCCCAGTAAGAACTTGCCATTTCAGTTAGTCTTCTATAAGATGTTAGCAAGTGTTTTGTCCCTCACTTCAGTTCAGGGTATGAAACTTGCATATAAACTCGCCGAGTCTTCGTTTTTCCGTTTCATACTCGAATTCAAAACACAAGCCAATCGCGTTTCTCCAAATGGTGACGATGTGGCAGCTCTATTATTATGTAAATTATGCTCGTCCGTTGACAAACCCGATGCTGAACAAGAAATGAAAAACCATTTTTATCCTTTGTTTTTGAAGTTTACAGTTCCTGTGAATGACTGGAGGTGGGTTCTGACTGCTGGCAAAACTGCCAACCAAGATCATCTTAACAGATCGCGAACATGTGCTTTAGCCATCATGGCATGTAGCCATAAAACATCACAATGTGTTATTCCCGTAGCTATCCTAATGGTGGAGTTACAAAAATTCGCCTCTTCACAGACCGCTCTCAATTCATTAACAGTTCATGGCAAACGATATTTTATCTATCTCTGGTGTCACTTGAATATTTCGAATGATATTTACAATGAGAATGTAATGGGTTTGTTTGAGCAAGGTGAGTTGGATCAGTTGGTGATGGCTTCACCCATGCTCGTACTATGGATACTCAAAAGTAAGTTATCCATGGAAGTCAAAACCAGTGTCGTTGGAATGTATATTGAAAGAGTAATGCATGTTGATCATGAAAAGTATTCCAAATTGCTGTCGATCGTTCTTGAGAATCAACTGGAATTGAAGTTAATTGACATATGCTATCACATCACTGCTACTTCAAGAAACGAATCCACTATTGCAGAAATAGCAGAATTAACAGCACTGATCCATCCCAATCTGGCTCCTCCACAATTTTCAAGTTGTAAAACTATCCTTTACAAAATCTTTCTCAATACTGAAAACACCGTGGTGGAGAACAGGTCGAGGTTGTTGAAATGTCTGAATGATATCCTAGTGATCGACCAACCAGTTATCGATGATGTCGATTTGAAATTGCTCTGTAGGATATTATCTGTCATGCCGAATGATGATTCCTCTCTTTGTTTGGAAAGATTGAATTTCTTTTATCTGCTACTTTCAAAATCGATCGTTTGCCAGAATGTTAAACCTGTTTCAATCATCACTGATGATTTACAGTTCCTCACCAAACATCCAACTTTCGAGAAGTTGGACATCCTTAAGCAATCACAGCGTAGTCCCATTATCGAGCGAGTGAATGCAGCAAGGATTCTACTTCTGACAGAACTTATTCGTGCATGTCGACATTTTTCTATCAGCCTACAGACTCCTGTGCGTCTGGGAAACTTTTTATTTTTGGAAATACTTGTTTCGTCAGCTTTACCTTTATTGCAGATTTCCGCGATTGCGTTTTGGAATCAATATTTTCAAGTGAAATGTTCTTGTTCTGTTGTTGCCATGGTAGACAAAGATGGCGCGACATGTGCAGTAGAGATACGAAGTGTGAAATTGGTGTGGATTGCTCTGCAGAATCTTTTCTATTATCAAGATCCATTCATTCGAGAATTGACCGTCTCATGCATGGGCCATTTGCTTGCTAATGTAAACGATACCAAGCTGTTTATGAATCAGGCATGGAATCAGTGTCTGTTAGATTCGGCGCTTCAAAACATGTCTTCCGGCGAAGTTGATATTCCTTCGTTGAGCCTGTTAACGATATTTGCTAAACACAACAAGAAACTAGATGAACGATATTTTGATTGTGTATTCACCAGCTTAAAACTATACTCTGCTAGTCAACCAAATCTGCTTGTTCCACTCACTGTTTTGCTTGAGGAAGTTTTTGATAAACATGTTGTAGATATCAAGTACTCATATCTAATCGAGACAAAACATCGAGTCCAACAGATTCAAGCTCAACTGGAAAAAGAACCTTTAAATCCCGACCAACCCGATAACAGTTACGTTTCTTTAAACGGGGTCATGTTCAGGAAAGAAACAGACAATGTATTGCTCGCGTTCACCCGGATTAAAAAAATCAAAATGGCTTCCGATAAACAAATCGAAAAATTGGATGGAGACACAACAGATTCTGATGATGATGCCATGGAAAGTTAAAGATGCGATATTGTTGTTTTAAGTCGATCACAGATACTTTGATCAAAACATCGTTTATAGTATTTCATTTTCTGCATTTCGGTCTAGCTTTTCTGAGTATAGTCAGAGAACGATGTTTGTCGGAAAGTCGGGGAAACGTTTGTGTCTTTCTGCGAAGTTTTAGCAATGTTTCATTTTGTTCGTGTTCCACATGTTTCCTTTGAAAACTGATGATTGTTTATCTTGTTTCCAATCTCTTTTTTTTAGTTGATTTGTTGTTCAACAAAAACCTTTCTTATCAAATACACATTGTTATTTTTGCCTCAATCTTCAATGATATATAAGCTATACGGAACATTTTCAAACCTGAACACAGGGACCGCGGAGCAAAACTTTTCTTTGTGGGGGTGGGGGGTGGTGGCTGACTAATTAGGGCTGACTATATTCCCCCTTGGCCACCATGCTCCGCGGTCCCTGGAACAATCAAGCAAGTTAAATACCCTTCTTTTCTTATGTGCAAACCTCCTCTGTGAAGTTTCACTTTTCATTTTCCTAGACACACACCGTAAACAGGAGAAGCGGTGAGCCACCATGTTTAATAGCCGTTAGTAAGACCAAACCAGTGGAACTGATCCAAGAGGCTTATGAATGTGGACACAGAGATTTTGGAGAAAACTATGTGAGAAATATAGAATTTTTTTCTCAATTGTGTGATGAGTGATTTGTGAATGTAACCTGAAAATTTGTGAACAATCCATAGGTGCAAGAATTGATCCAAAAAGCAGCTCACTTTAAGGTAGGAAGGAAGAAATTTCATCGCCTCGTTTTGATGTGATAATTATGAGGAAACTTATCATAAATTGTCTCACAGCGATTTGCAGATAACGTATTGGTAGAAATTTTCGCGTACTCTAATTTTTGCGCAAGAGGTTGTGCGCGAAAATTAAAAGTGCTTTTTTCTTGATTTATTTGCTCTTGGTGATATTTTGAATTAAAAAATTCTGTTGGACGGAATTTGATACTTTGAGAAGCTTTTGAAACTGACTGTTGCAGCTATATTAAGTGAGAATTGTTAAAATTATGTGAAACATAACCAGATAGGCTTTAAATTAATCCTTTAATATTTACATTTGCCTAACTGCTATCGTAACAGTTCAAGTTTTAGTAAGACTGTTGGATGGAATAGATAGAATTTATGCAATGAAACCTTTTAATAGCCAGTCAAGTTCCACCTCGAATAACAAACAAATGCGAAAAATTATTTTATAATGCATAACTTTGATCTCTTTAGAACATTATCTTGTCAAAATTATATCGATATTGAAAATTTATTGGAACAAAAATCAAAGACTAAGATTGGTATAATGTCTGTTGGACGGAGTGAATGCAACAAATTTTTCATGTAAATTCAAGATTACAAATACTAAAACTTGATTTATTTACTATCAGTTAATTTTGATGGTATTTGAGATCTTGATAAAAATAAAATAAAAACATTTTTAAACGTATAAAGTGTCCAACAAGCTATACAAACTTCACTCAATTTTATGATGAAATTTATGGACAACTAGTATTTTTCATCCAACAGACCGTCCTTAAAATTCCTAAAACAACATGATTGCAAAGAACTATAAAAACTTTAGAAGGAGTGTTGCATTTAATCATTTCTATAAATTTGAAATGTATCGGTTGTAATCTTTGTCATAAATTGAGTGAATTTCATTTTTCAGTGTTTGCAACACAATTCAAAATATCACCTCTTTCGACCCCTGCGATAATTTGATTGATGATGCGTGAGATTAATATTAGGACGCCTATAATGGGTCGCTGTTAAGTGCGCCTCAACTTCCTCACGAGCCATGATAAATTTCGTAATTCTTGAGAAGATTGATAAAGGACATTCTCTCGAAATTACAGTTACCTTTTTACACGAAATTAACGTGGGAATTAATTAACGCGGATTTTAGAAATCCGCGTTAATTAAAACCGTGTTAATTTGTGCCCCGCGTATTTTAACCGCCCATTAATTAATGTATCGTGTAATATAGTCCCTCGTTATTTTGTGATATTTTTCAATTTTTGAAATCAAATTGCTGAAATGCAGTAAAAACGACAGGTTTTCTATTTTTTTATGACAGTTTTTTAACGGAATAGAACATACACCTTTTTTTCATAAGCATCAGGTAAATCTACCAAAAAAGGTTTATATAAAAATACAAACATAAGAGTCACTCGCACAGTTGAATGTGCTTTGAACGTAACCCATTTTGCATAATCGTATAGTAGGCATTAGAGCACGCACACTGTATCTTTCTTGTGTTTAATTATGTAGGTAATATATTGCGACTTTGGTAACTCTGTAAACATTGAAAGTTTTGATTTCCATACGGTTTTCGAAAATGCACCCTCTAATCATTTGAAGTAATCTCTAGATCATTTGAAGTAATCCAGAGTCAAAACTACAAAAATCAAAATCCGCATTAATTTAATACCATTTAAAAATTACAGTCATTGAACCGCGTTAATTAAAGCACACTTTTAGAAAGTCTCTTCGTCCATCCCCGTTAGTTTGTGACCGCTTTAATTTATGGCGCGTTAAATATTCCGTCTGTTAATTCCGTCTAATAAGTTACTTATTTTGATAGGTTCTTGTTTTGGAAAATACGGCTTGCGCAAAAATTAATACACGCGAAATAAACATATTTATTGGGTACGAGAAATTTAGTACGCGCGAAAAAAATGTTGTCATGCGCGAAAATTTCCACCTTTGAGCTATGTTAAACTTCATAATGACTTTACTAGCGTGGGGGTGTAGGGATATACCTGAAATGTTGATTCAGACTTTTTTAACCTTTGAACTTGATTGTTGTATAGGAGGCTGGGTACGAGGATATACGATGGCATTTCATTGGTCATTTACAGAAAAATAAAGTAAACAATCTTCTAGGTCGGTCATAACATCGATAATATGAATTATTTTCCGTCATCTTTTGATGTTTGATTCCTCCGTGTAATTTTAAAGGAGCCGCTAGCCTGGAAGCCGTGCAAACTGTCGACAGCGAAAAACTTGCGCACGCATTGAATACTAGTTGGAAGAAAAAGAATCTGGATAGGAAGTTGAAAGTGTTCGTTCAGGTGAACAGCAGCGGAGAAGAAAGTATATTTGCAATACATTACAACAGTGTCTGAGATTTTCCAGCCAATCAAATTTCTGGTTTTAGCATTGTAAAATGTGATTGGTTTATCGATGTTACTGAAGTTGTCGTTGTTGCAAACAAGTTTATACAATTGACACAACAATCGCTTGTGGTGATGTTGAATATCTTCTTTTCAAGTGACATCATTTTCTCTTGTTTTTGCAGACAAATCAGGCTGTTTGCCATCCAAATGCACGGAACTAGTTCAACAAGTATTGCTTTGTGATAGTCTAAATCTACAAGGTTTGATGACCATAGGATCGTTTAATCATGACTATTCAATCGGACCAAATCCCGACTTTGAGGTTAATTTCAAAATTTCTTGATTTCAAGCAACTGTTTAATAAAAATCAACATTATATGAAAACTTGCTTCTAGTGTTTAAATCAATGTCGTCAAAAACTATGTGACGATTTAAAGATACCCGTCGAAAAAGTAAAATTATGCATGGGGATGTCGGCTGATTTCGAGCACGCTGTACGTAACGTTTATAAAGTGTTGTGAACAAAATGACACTTCACTGGATAGATATATCAGGAGACTCCTTCTTGATTGTTTTAGATTTTGGCGGGAAGTGATGTTGTACGAGTTGGAAGCAGTATTTTTGGCGCAAGGTTGGACGATAGAAGAAGGAACGCCCATTCGGTAAACAACTAACCATAATTATGTGATGAACATAGGTTTATGCCAGGTTATGATAGAATACTAAAAAGGATACCTCAGAACATCCATCTAAAGTTCATCGCTCAAAAGTTTCTGCGCTGCTCAGGTTATAGCTTGTCGTGTTGTTTTTCATTTCCTTCAGAATTCTATCAATAACCTTTTTAAAAAAATTGTTTTTAAATAATATCATATCAAACTGTTAGAAAATGTTCTTTCGTTAAAACCCTCCCAGCATTTTATACACTGTGGCACGGTAGTCGCTCTTGAACAGTGCGATTATTGGGAAAAAAATACATTTGGATAAGTACAAATATCTAGCGACAGCCTCGAGCAATTCTTTGCTAACGCCGTTATAAACGCTGACGATATGATAAGCCTGGACGATAAATGTCAACATGAAACACACAGCATAGGCTAAAAATACTTTGGAAACTGTTAATTCCGTTTGATTTTTTTTAAGCTGGTTAAGTAACCACAGGATATCTTCGGTGTTTCGAAGTTCTTTCAAAGATTTTCTTCTCTCTAAATACGTCATTTTTGTACGACGATATGAATAAGCGAGGCTAGTGATTACTCCTGGAATCGAGACGATGAATAGGACAGCCAGGTACAGATCATGGGTTTTGATTATATCTACTCTATCCGATGATGAGCTAGCATAGTAGACAACCATTGGAAAAATAACAAGCAAGGTGGATACCGCCCAAATTCCAACAACAAACCGTTTAGTTTTATCGGGGCATATCGGATTGTGACTGGTGATTCGGTACCTTTCAAACGCAGCTAGTCCCAAAGTAAACATAGTGAGATAAATGTCCATAATAAACAAAAATAAATTTGAATCGGCATCTTTATGGTGAATGGATGCACATTTGAGAGGGATAAACACCATGCCTACAAGAAAATCGACCAACGCGAAATTGAAGACGAGTATATTTGCCGACGACTTTCGCAAAACTTCGTTGTGAATGAAGGCCACAACAATCAAGCCACTCCACACGCATATAAACAACGTATAAAAGGTCAGTGGAAACCAAGCGGAAAGGTGGACCCTAGTCGATTTCACGCCAGTTGTTGTCACCCATGTCGTTGGGTTTGTGAAATTGTTGTCTAACCATAAATTCATTTCTTCTAGTCGCTCGAAAGAGAAAAGTTTTCCATCTTATACTACCTTTGCAATTAACAATATCACTTCATTTCGATCGAATGTATTCGTGAAATCGATTACGACCAATCAAATTTGAATAACTATTTCGTCCCTCCATCACAGAGGTTTCGATTTACAGAATGAAAAAGACTGCAGTGATAATTAGTTGTTAATTATTTCGTAGAGAAGGCAACTTAACAAGTAATAGGTAGAAAATCAGTAACCATGGCCACAACACCAACAGGAGATTTAAGCTGTTAAGAATGCGTTATGGTATTTGCTCAGCTGTATATCATCTTTTCTTTTCTGATTTAAATTTATATATATATTTTTAAAAAAACTCTATATTTCATGTTAGTATTAAAACAAACAAGCAGAAAGTATTAAATGACCGACACAACTTTTTTCCCAACACTATTATGTCCTCGTGTTTTCGCGAAACGAATGTTTAAATCGTTGAAGTGATACTGTTTCTCCAGAGTAGTCAGAACACTTTTTTTTGCCTGAATAAATCAATTCTCAGAAACATCAACACGATGGAAAATCTCCTTGCACAATTTCTTCAAAATTATTGATGTCATCATTACTTTTGGGAATATTTTCGGAATATCAACTAATTTTTCCTGATCGTCCAATTCCTTGAAGATCTAGCCAATTATAAAAATATAACACCTTCATGTGTTTTGAGTCACCAACTCAAACCATTGTTTCAATGCGTCGCTAAGCACCACTGGTAACGCGTTGATGTCGCGAAGTAACACATAGAATGGAAATGGGAATTCCTGGAGATAATTTCGGATTTCGGGTACAGCACCACCAGGCTTAAATATGGGAACTTTGATATCAAGTATAGAATCCCGATTTTTCGGATCATCTAAGATCAGAAAGACGATGAAGACACCTGTTTCTCTTGCGTGGTAAACTGCTTTCTCAACTACCTAAAGACAAACATAAGGAATCAAGACTTCTTAACAGTCAAAAGAATCACTTCAGTTATCCAGGCTAAAGTTTTAAATTTTCTGACTAATTTCTGACGTCTCGAAGTGGAATTGACGACGACGTCAAAAAATCACATACTTCCTTTCCTTCGTAAAAAATCCCCCGACCATCCGACACAATCAGTAACAGCTGAGATACCAAACTGTCATTCCGGCGATTGTCACGTGACTGAACGTCATTAAACATGACGGTGGACATCTTCAGAAGTTGCGCAATTCGTGTTTTCTTTTGTTCGAATGTAAACTGCTGTAAAATAGACGCCCCAGCATGCTCACCGAATGGCTCATCGAAGGAGTGCAATAATCGCGCTTCTTCACCGAAGCTAAAAGTAACGAACCTTATGGTACAAACACTGCCATATTCCTGCCCAGTGGGCAAAATAGAAAAAAGGCATTGCGTCGAAGAGCATTTTCATTGAAATAGTGCGTATATTTCTATAGAAATGCACTCGATCGCAGAGATTTTTTAACAAATTAGCCCGCTGGAAAAAAGTATATAGTCTAAATCCATGAATCTTAAAGGATCCCTCACTAATACAAAAGCAGCACCACGAATGATTCTATGTGTAAATGTTCATTACAATTAAAATCTGGTAAAAACGAGGACCTTTCTGACCAAACCATGAATAGTAACACTCAAACATCAAACACTTAAAATCATCATATTATTACTTACGCAAAATTACCACGAAATTTAGTCTAAATTTCACTATTGGTCATTCATAAGAACTTGCTTAGTTAGACTTTAGTTGATTGAAATAAATTTGCCATGTTTCATTATAATATAATAGACAACAACAATTTAAAATTCCATATTTATTTAGCAAAAGCTTTTCGGACTATGTCCATCATCAGTGCATAAAAATACTGTATCATACATGTGCTACGCTATGTGCTATGCTACGCACATAACAGTCAAGGAAAAACCCATCACTCACCATCACTCTCCGAAGGGGAAGGTACTTAAATATGATTTTTGCTGACGATGCAATCGTGAATATTTTACCTGCAAACTGCTAAGTCTCCTGCTTCTAGCCATCGTAAAGAATTACTGATTACCGCAAGTGATTCAAAAGCCAACTAAAAGAAACAGAACGCTTCATAAACAATATTGTCATCTTACTGCGTGAACGGCACATTCGAAAATTATGCTGACTAATCAATTATTATTCCGACACTGACGCGTCAATATTCTACCTGTTTCGAATGATTATCCGTCATGCTGGAAGAATCGTCAATCGCCAACATAATACGATATTGTCGCTTGGATTTCTTTGTGCGTCGTAACCAGATTTTATCCTTCCGAAACTGACTAGCAATATACGGGATTATTTTTCGCATATTCAATCTTTTACCGGTTCGATAGTCACCTCTAAGCAAATAAAATAAATTATTTCAAATTCATATGAAAATACCAAATTGAAAGGCAACCCAGTGGGCAAAATCGTCAAAAAGTCACTGTGGCGGAGAGCATTTTTATTGAACTGTGTGTAAATTTCTATAGAAATGCACTCCCTCGCAGAGATTTTTTAATAAATGTGCCGGCTGGGAAGGGAGAGATATTGGTCGAAGCTTTACGTTACCTCATTTTACTGGCTAACGTAGGTTCCAATATCAATCTTAGTTGTTCACATAACTGCTGAGCTAGAGGAGATGTCAACTGCTCATATTTTAGCCACAGGTTCATAGCAGACTTTTCATCAACCACTTTGCTTCGATTGGGTGATAAGGTTATCAACTCGTTTTCCAGTTGATGACGCAACTCTTCAATTTCCAACTCTTTTTCCTAAAAACCAATTCTTTGAACGGTTACTAACGATTGACAAAGATCTACTTGAAATAGTTTGAGTATACGATGAAAGCTACTTTATAAATGGTTTTATGATACTTCAAACCTGTATATTTCGTAACGGCATGTTTAAATAATTCAAAGATATGAAATGTCCACTCTGTTCATCTTTTAAAACAATCGCTTCGTCGTATTCCATTTTTTCATCCAGAATTTCTTCATTCATGTCAACCTCGTTTTCAAGTTGTACATCTTGTGGATCACTTTGAGATTGAGAAACATCATCCTATCGACACAAAAGAAATTTGCTGACTAACATTGAATGAAGATTATTTGACTCCTGACCAACATTGAACGAAGATTATTTGACTTCTGACCAACATTGAATGGAGATTATTTGACTCCTGACCAACATTGAATGGAGATTATTTTGTTCGAAGAGACAAACCTGGTTTCTGTTAGTTGTTCCCACATGTTCTTCATCACTCATTTCTACACCCTCCTCCTCCTCTTCTTCAACAAAGATTGGAGGACGGTCAATACGCTGTAACTGATCATCAGTTGCAGAATCAACAACCAACTGATCAAAGCTTGTACCACCATCTTTAATATGTTGAAATTCCTCAGCATTTTCAGGGTTACTTTCCTAAAAACCCATAACAAACAATGAGTTTTACGTAAAAACCGGTTATATTTCTCAATCATTTTAATGAGACCTTATTTGTCGGATCAGCTTCATTATCAGCATCAAGGGCTTTCCTTTTCTTCGCTTCTTGGATTTGATTTTCCTCCAGAGATCTTTCATTACTCGATCGTTCAATGTCTTTTCTCTTCCTACCCTAAAGACAGTGGAGGAAAACAAAGGTGAAGTGAATCGTACACAATTTTCATGACAATGTAGCATCGAAACACAAACCTTTTGCTTTTCAGTCGTTTGTGAAGAAATATCACTGGCTCCGTGATGAGCCTCCTTACCGCCATGGTCAGCTTTCCCTAATCCCTGATCAATATTATTCTCGTCTTGTTGATTCTTTTCTGATGCAGCCACGGTACTAAGCTGATTGTTTATACCTTCTGGCGTCTGTTCCACACTATCGAGTGGAATCTTTGATAGAAGATAGAAATAATTCCCAGTGATACGCTTTTAAAAAACTCACTCACCAAGGAAGAGAATTTTACCTGGTCATCTTGGTCATTATGCGCAGTTGAGTCTTGGTCATCATGCGCAGTTGAGTTTTCTTCCTGTCACCATTAAAAATATCTCAATTTACTTGGTTTCTCATTAAATTTTTAGAGTAAAAAAAACATCAACTTTGTTTCGAAAAGACACATCACCTTTGCTTCTTCTAATTCTTCTTCAGTCGATTCCTTTTCTTTATTTTCTTCGATATCCACATCTGCATTTTCTTCATCATCTACAAAAGGCAATGAGAAGGTTCCTAATACATGTGCATTCGAGACGTCATAGCGGATTTTTCGTGGAGAACAGACCTTCACATGTTTCATTCTCAGCCTCGTCTTGTTCTCCATCATCGTGCTGCTCCTCATCAAGATTCAAATCATCGGGTATATCATGGTCGTCACCCATAGTTTCTCCTTCCATCTCATTTCTTAAGTCATCATTCGAAACATTGACGTCATCGGTGACATCATCAGTGACGTCATCAGTTGATTCGAGATTTTCTTCCTTTTCATTTGTTTCTTTCTCTTCGTTTTGATTATCTTTATTTTCATCACCCTCCTGCTCACCTGAATATCAGCATTAGAATATAAAACACATGTATTTTCGACAAGCTATTTTTGGAGAATTTTTAGGCACCAAGATGGAGAACTTTTGCAATTTTTGGCGAACGTCCGTATCAATATGAAAAGAAGTCTTATCTTCTCTTTCCTACGATTTACTTTCGTTTAAGAAATCTTACCTTGGTGATCATCCTTAGCAACGATTTCGGATTCCGATTTCCCGTCAGCCCCCTGTCCTTTTTCTTCCTCCTTCTTTGACTCTTCGTCATTTTCCTCGTCATCAGAATCTCCCCATATTTTCTCATCCACAGTGTTTTTCTCCTCTCCATCTACCTCGCCCATCTGTTGATCAGGTTCTTCTTCATCTTCACCCTGCTCAGTGTCTTCCTCTTCATTGTCATCATCTATTTCAAGATCTTGTAATTGACCTAAATCATCATTCAAAGATATTAAACACAACCTTCTTCACAACATTTATATGCAACATTTGAAGAAATCACCTTCGAAATCATCTCTCATCTCGATCCCTTCTTTTTCTTCAGGGATATTTTCTCCTTCATTTTCATCTTTCTTCTCTTCGGATTTTTCATGTTTCGTATCTTCAACCTATGGTATAACGTTAGACATATTCGCAGGCAATTCAACAAAAAGATATTCCTTCCACCCAAAGTCACAACGAAAAATAGAACTCACTTGATCTTCGCTTTCAATTTGATCGCTAACATCTTTTGCGCCCTGGCCATCACCTACGCCACCTCCTTCAATATCTTCAAATTCAGTTGCGCCTTCTCCAGCCATATCATTTTCTTCATCTGGTGGCATACAATAACCCTAATATTCAAAATTACAGTGACGCCAGTTTCAAAGTTTTGCGATGAACATAAAACACGACAGTAAATATACTGTGATAAATATACAAGTGATTATTTTCAAAGAATTTCAATGAAAATTCTATATCGACCAACCTGTTGGAGAAAGTCAGTATATAAACCGTACAAAGTGCGCAACATTTTACAGCATGTTCTGTGTAAGGTCAGCAAATGAACGGAACTCTGCTCCACTACATGTTCATACTGAGCTAACAGATTGAAAATGCTGAGCGAGCGAACATAAATGACGTCATCGCGGCATTCATTGTCAAAAACATCATGCAAGATGTCTGAATATTTGATGCAAAATTCTGATACAGGCTTCAAATCAACCAGATCGAGAAAACTGAAAAACCCTTTCGTCAGTAGCGGGACTAAATGACCAGCAATTATTGTGTCTCCGTCTAAAAATAAATTTTCGATTCATCCAAACAAACATCGACGACGTGTCGTAAAGTTTGACATTTCTTACCGTCAGATTTTCTGTCAGAGAATTTTTCCGCTCCTTTGATCATGTTTTGAACGGACAGCAAGATGTGCTCCACAAAACTTTCTGCTATAGACAGTAAATTCTCTGTAAAACAAACAAACAAACAAAATTTCAAAAACAGAAAAATAAGAAACACGTAAATTGTAATCGGCAATACGTGTTCAAATCAATCAATAAATGATAGTTACGAGGAGATGTCTCTTTATTTCCAGTGAATAGATTTCCGTCGATTTCCGCGCGTAAATTCGCTACATCGTCTTTCAAACGAATTACATCATTGACATAAATTGCTGACTCATGATAACCTCTGAAATTCACAGAAACCCGCGCTCAGAACTCACTCATTCAAACATATTCAAAACATATATGTGTTGTAATCAAGGGTGAACAATATCTTACCCTGGAACGACAAATAATTGAGTAATCGAGGCCAAATTTTCAACTGCAGATTCCAACGAGTCCACTGTATCCAAGACAACATGCCAATGGCTCCTTGAAAAAAAAAAATTACCAGTTATGACAAAAAATAACAGGAAAGAAAAGGTTTATAAAGAACTGGTTGATTACCAAGTCAGCAAAGGGAATGTCAATTCGTCTACTTTGCAAATAGAAAGATTGTTTTTCAGCTCATGAAGCAATGACGCAATGTTCTAAAAACACGATAACACATCATGAGTAAATGACTTCAAATAGAAAATTTGATGAAAAATTTGCAAGTACCTGAGTTTGTTGCAGGGCTTGTTCTACCATTGGTTCGTTTATGTGACATTTTGCGATGGGTGGTAGTTGGTCGTCCGGGAAAGGAGACAAAATGTGTTCGTTTGCGTCGGATGGACAAGAGCGAAGAATGGATTGAAAATTAGTCAAAACATGAGAAGCTTTGTGAACCAAATTCTTCACTTTCAGCTAAAGAAATAAAATTTTGGTCAAGGTTTTTTACCGTTCAATTCATCATAAAAACATTTCTCATTAAAGTTACCAAACAATCCTTTGCAGGCTTTTGTGGGGGTATGATGGAAGCTTTTTCAGATCTTTTCTGCTCCTCCTTAATCCTTGTAAACCAGTGAATATAGGAACTATAAAAACACTTAACAATCAGTTTTCGTTTACAATTCAAACTAGTTCTTTTAGTTCATTAGACGTACCAAATTTGCTTTCTGTTTTTGAAGAAATCATGTAATCTTCTTCTTTGCTCACAACAAATACCAAGCAAATGAGATGTTAGTCCTTTGAATCGTGAAATCTCATTAGGACCAAATTCCTATCAAACAAATAAATGGGTGAAACGATCAACAAGTATCAAAATTATAAGTGGTTCCCATCAACAACAAAGACTCCGAGGATATAGTTGCAGCACATAATCACCTTGGATGGAGTGCACAATGCCACCTCAAAAATGCCTTGCTTCGCCAGACAACTGAAGAAGTAATTGTTTGCTGATGTCAGCAATTCTTTCATATTACTTGAACTAGATAAATAAAATTGATTTTAAAAGATCGATTACAAGTATAATCAAAGTATCGAAAAATAGAATTTATGTACTCCATCATCAGTAGTTCGTCGTCTAAATTAGGTAAATGCAGTGCAGCATGAGATTCATCGTTTACTGCGAGTCCTTTTCTGTAAGAGAGCCCTAAAACAAAACACACCAGTGTTCCATAACATGTCCAACAGAAATTTCACTTTTCAAATTTCACACGAGGTTTCAAAATCTCGCCAGAAAAACTTACCAATAAATTTTAACTCTTTGAATAAACTTGCAAGTGCTTTTCTTTTGCGTTGTTGCAAGTTGCTTCGAGCAGACTTCTGTTTCTCTTTAGGCTACAGCAAAATAGAATAACAAATCACCATAGGTTAAACAGCATGCTTTAAAGAACGTACCAAGACAGTCATACGAACCAAACCCAACACATCTTCGTTTTGTAGCTCTTTAATACCGTCAATAATGTCACCTATAAAGTATCCATTTACAAAAAAATAACAGAAGCTAGTATAAAAGATAAGAAAGGACTAAAGACTGTAACATTCAATAACATTCAATAACATTCAATAACATTCAATAACATACCAGTAAATTCATCCAGATGTTGTACAGCTGGTCCGTGGTCAACTTGTTTACAAATCTTTCGAACATGCTTGTTCATTCGAACTGTCAGCTGTTCTATGCGGTTCAAATAGATTTCTCCATAGCCATCGATACGAGACACATTTGTCTCTAGCGAAGAGAATGATCTTGGGATGTCATAGGAGAACTCTTTCCAAGTTAAAGGCACAATTTGCAAGAGCGACTTTGGATCGTTTAAAAATTGCCGAATGGGTTCCTTCAAAACTGCCTAGAAGAGTATTATATATATATTTTTTTAAAAGAAAGCTTCTAGATTGATCTATTATTAACAAAATAAATTTTCTATCTTTATTACTTCATATTTATGAACAAATTTCGTGAGTGTTCTGTGCGTTTTATGAACTGCTTGCTTCAAAGCATAAAAATTAATGTCATTCCATTTGGCTATCTTCACATAATCCTGTAATTACAAAAACAACAAAACAACCAATCATAGTTCATCATGTATAACACGGGCCAATCATAGTTCGTCAAAAAGGAAATAGCAAACCTTGAGTTCTTTTTCGATGACGTTCTTTTTGTCACCGATATAAGCTTTAACAACAGCCAGAAATTGTTGATAGTACATATATATATTCCATACGAAGTGCTTCGTATCTGAATGATCGAGAAATATTTTCATGGAAGGCTTATTTGAATGTCCTACACAACAACAACAACAGTTGATCGCTTGTATTTACTTACTTCGACTTGGCCAGTGTAATCTCAATTGATGTAAAGTAATATCGACTAATTCAAGTCTAGCTTCATATTCGCCAATATCGGAGCTTTCGAGAAATTGTTTCAGTGATGTTTCAAATGATCCTAAAAAACAACACGACATTTGATGACCCTTCATCAAACATACATCCACTTAACTAAGGATATTTAGTTTGAGGATATACCCTATTCCAGGAAATAAAATTCGCGTTAATTTCATATGGCATCATTTCCTTTAAAATTAATTGAATACCGTATTTCCTCTAATAAACGCCGCCCTCTGATAAACGATGCCCTCTATTATACGCCGCACTTATAGCCGAACATTTGTAATAAACGCCGCCCTCTAATAAACGCCGCATCTTGGAAAGCGGCGTTTATTAGAAAACAGGCTAAACAAGAATTGGTTTAATAGTTAATAGTTTTTTGTTTTGTTTTCTATCAACAAATTCTTTCACGTTTGCATGAATATTTGCTGTGTTATTAATTTCTATAAAAGTTTTCATCTATAGAAGAGAACGACGACAGTGATATTGCTCTTCTTTGACATTTTTTGTGAACATATCTTTCGTGTAAAACATTTTCACACAATCTTTTGTAACCTTTTTAAGGATAAGGAAACATTATTGTTTAAGTTTGCTTCTGACCAATTGTAATAAACGCCGCCCTCTATTAAACGCCGCATCCAAAAACTTGAATTTGTAATAAACGCCGCGGCGTTTATTAGAGCAAATACGGTATGAATAAATATCATAAGACGTTAATTTTTTGTATATACTTTCCGATATTTTCAAATGTTAAGATATTTTACAGAAACGTGCGTGTCAAAAATGATTTTTAAATAATTTCTTCGCCCGGTGCACTTTAGCTGCTGATGTGTTACAAAAAAAAGAACTATGCCGCGTTATAAACTAATATTCTTGTTTTTTTTCCCCTTACTTACTTTACATACCTGTCACTCAGATTCGCGTTAATTCTACGGAACTTGAAATCCACTTGTTAAAACCGCGTTGAAAATTTAAAGTAAAAGTTCCTCGACCGCGTTAATTTCTTACGTGTTATAAAATCATTGCGCGTTAATTTCCTGGAATAAGATATACGTACATGCACTGAAGGGTGGATCTAAGATGTAAAAACATACCTTTTTCATCCTCATTTCTTACTTCCATTCCTTTCATAAAGTTGTAAAAATGAAAAAACCATTTTGAAACATTCTTTCGATGCCTTTCTTCCGTTTTCTGTAACAACAACGGCCATGACCTAGGAATAAACCAATCACGTCTCAATAAACGTTCCATTCTCAATCACGTGTAGAAACTGCTTCTCATATTACTTACAATCATGGAAAAGGACGAAATATCTCTTACTTAAGCTCTATCTTCCGCCATTCAATCACTTGCATCGACAATATTTCCAGATGTTTTCGTAATGACACGTGCGAAGCGGCATAAACTTCCCAATCCTAAATATTTTTTTTCAGATTTAAAGTTTCTCGTACAGAATGCTGAGAAGTAGTTTACCAAAACAACGTACGCACCTGTGCTTGCTTCAAAACAAATTCGAAACCAGTCACGAATTTCATCAACGGACTATGTACTGGTAATGACAATATCCTCAGAATTATCTTCTCAATCTATATATATATAAAAAAAATAAAATAAAAAAACAATTAAACACAAAATTGTGACTGAAAGAATAGGAAAATTTTTCACAAAAACTTTCACATACCTGCAACAGGGCTGGATGATCTTCGAATTCCTTTAATAACAGTTGCACAAATGAATGGAAGTCAGAGAGAATCTTCCTAGCGTTCTTAGCATGATGTATACTGTGATCAGTGTAAATGTCGAAATCAAGAGAAACCTCGGCACCTGATGATGTCAAATCATTGATCATGTTGGCAACAATACGAAGAATGGTTGGAGCAACTTTTTCATAATCTAAACCTGCAAGAATATATAATCCAATCACAGCCCTGTTTGAAACATCATTATACCGTTATACAAACATTTGAATCTTACAAGTAGAGGTTTCTGGAATCCTCAGCAGTAACAAAGCTTGTCGAAATGATTTCAAAATAACGTTATCAGCGGCGACATTTGATCCAGTTTGCAAGTACACTGCTTTCACAAGTTCATAGAACTCATCCAGATCTAAGAAGTCTGTAGTTGCAGCTTGAGTTTTGTTGACTTTCAATTCTTCTCCGTCATTTAACGAGTCGGAAGGTATCAAATCCCGGAAATCATTCTCAAAAGACGGAAAAAACCTGTTTTGCGACTCTTCCAACTCCTCTTCGTCTGTTTTGGTTTCATTATGAATTTGTGATTTGTACCTGTACAAAGCAGTCTCTCTTTCCACAGCCTCCATTTCAGTTTGTTTTTGATGACACCACAAACCAAACACGTGATCAACGAGTCTCTCCACCACATCACACATGTGTTGTTTCTCACTTGTGAATAACAATCCTGTATTTCTTCTATCAAGTGCTATGATGTTTTGTAACGCCACACCAATAACAGTCATCAGGAGGGTTTCGGAAGCAGGATTCTCATGTCCTTCAGTAATGAACGCCACCGTTGACAAAAACTTTTCACTTGATAGATGCTGTGTGCTTTCTAGAGGATCCATCCAAGGTACAGAAACCAAAGAATCGAATATTTGTGAAGGAAAATATTTTTCATCATCAATTTTGATCGCATACTGTAATCGAATGATGTCTTTCTGCAAAGACTCCAGTAGCAACAGAACGCCATTACGATACTTCTGCAAGCCCATACAGGGTAAGAGTGTGATATCTTTATACATTGGATATGTAGAATTGATCCTTTGCAAAAATTGATTGACTGAATCAATCCACATCTTCCCCTTTTGATATAATGCCAGACGCATATGAAGATTTTCGTTACTTGGTTTACCATCTTTGATAAGTAAAACGTTGGTCAGTTCTTTGATGAAGGATGAGATGACAGAAACCTTTCCAATGGATTCAGTGAAATGTTGAAAGTCTTGATACAACGAAGTATACTTAATAGGGAAAAATTAATAAAAACATTAGATCATTTTCATAATTCGTTTTTATTGGAGTTATCAAGCAAAACTCAATTCAACCTGTGACTTTTCAGGTCGAACTGCATGATGGTCAGTGACCGATTCAATGTCGGTGATAAGAGCCTTCCGTCGTTCAAACAATACAAAGATCCGTTCCTTGTTTGAAGTGTAATGATCGACAGTTACATCTTTACAATTGAAATCTGGGACAGGATGACCACACCATATAAATTCAGCCTCATATCTTACTTTCAGTTCTGTATTTACTTGATTTAACTAAAAGAAAGACAGAGTTCACAAACTGCAGAATGTACAAATCAGCAAACTGAAATTGAAGAACAAGCTAATTAAAGAATAAGCTAACCTGATACTGGAATTAAAGAGAAAGCTAACCTGTTTCTTCAAACAATGCAATCTGGTCTTCACTTCTTCCACAGGATCATATTTCAATCGAGGGCGAGTGACCACGAATAATAGCAAGCCTGATAAACATGTCCACACACTAGCCTCCATCATTTCAAACGTTTCACCTGAAATCGAATTTTTATCTTTCAATTAATAAAGCACTTCATTTGAGAAAACATTTAATTTCAATGTATAGCTTACCGTGTGGAAATTGCTTACTATACCACATCAAATCCGCCATGATCTTTTTCACATCTTCAGGAAAACCAGAGACTGTCTTGCAGCATTCAAGTACAAGTGAAATATTTTTCATACCATGTATCTCCTTCATTTCTGCTTTGTTGACATCAATTTTGAACACAGAAATCAAGGAGTTGATAACCATAGTGATATCTTGATGTGAGTTCGACATCAAACAATTACTAAAATCATGAACATTATATAAGCAAAGCCATTATTTCTACACAATATAACCCAGTGTGCAAAATCGTCAGAAAGTCAATACGATGAAGAGCATTTTTATTGAAATAGTGTGTATATATCTACAGAAATGCACTCTTTCGCAGTTATTTTTCAAGGAAAGAGCGGCATCAAAATAATACCGTAAACATGTTTTGGCAGCCAGAACTTTCGAAATGTTACACCACAAATTTCCATGGATTGTCTTTAAAACATCGGTTGCCGTAGAAATGTCTTGAAGCGAAATATGAAGTTCCATCGTATCAGAGTCACCAGTCTGTTTTATCAATGTGGACAGCAAGGAGATAACGGGAGAACAAAATGGCGACATGAGTTGTGTTACCTAAATGGGTAAGGCAGGTGAAATAGAAGGTTTGTTTCTGACCTGAACAAACGTTTTTGAAAACTTCACCATAACTTTCACAAAATTATAGTTTATGAAACTTGTATTTTCTTCAAGTCAGTTGCATCCATCCCTTAGATGATTATACTTTGAATATTCCTTTCATATCGATTGCAACACAGCTCAACTAGTTGTATATTACTGCTGTATCAGTACACATCATTCCATGATTCTCACAGAGGAATCTCGTCAAAGAAAGTTTTTAAACATCTTCCATTTAGTTATCAAATTTCCTCTTCCCACGATGCATCATACTGTTCTAGTTATTTCTTTCTAACTTAGTTATGTTGAATTATCCTTCTCATTAAATGAAACTAACATCTTAAAATGAGGTCGAACTTGTTGGCTGGAAAAGACATTGTGTTTAAAAAGAAAATCCGGAGAGTTCTTTGATACAGTTGTTCGTGAAATCTCAAAAAGAAAATAGGAACATAGCAATGAAGCAGAAAATCAATATTATTATTATTTGCTTACTTTCCTCTCATCTTCACTGTCTTTTATTACACTATCAGTCACCAATGAAAAAACATCTGAGACAATATATGGTCGTATTGCATGATTTGGCACTCCATCCTACGTTAAACAAATTGATGTCAAATACAGTATTTTCTAAAATGATTCAACTATGAAAGCAAAATGAAGGAGGCTCTACCTTGATTAATTCAAGCATCAATTCCTGTTTTGAAGGAATCACATTGTACATCTTCCCATACTTGATAATGCAGTCAAGCAAAGATTGATTCTTCTGATCATATAGTGATAAACTTTCATAGCATGAAAGCATAAACAAGCTTTTACAAGACTGGAAGATTGCAGTGTGTTTGCCTGTCTCATGATTTTGTAATTGGTCAATTTCTGCTTCTAAATTATCAACTAAAACAAAATATGATATCATTGGAGTTACCACCATGTTGAATTTTGCCTAAAAGCAGTTTCAAATTTTAATATCTTTCAATCAAAAGATAAAAAACACTGGCAGATATTATACGAATACAGAAATATTTTGTGACGAACCTTCCAAAGCAACATCAGATTCAACAACTGCATTCCATAACTTCTTCAAAATACTCAACACTTTTTCACATAAATTCTTGGAATTATCTGAATGTGGAAGAGCCTTGACTGATTCATGGATGTGAAAAACTCTTTCCTAAAAGTAGTTGATAGCATGACAAAATGGTAAATATAAATGAAAGCAATTCTTCAATCAATAAATTACATACCAACCAACGATTCTGCTCCACATACTTGTAACCAATAGGAACACCAATACATTGTGTAACTGAGTTCATCAGGGCGGACATAGCATCAGTGCCAACAAGCTTATCTAACTGTTCCACTAGTACTGTAATATCTGCAGGCAAGACACTGCCAATACTAAAAAGAAGTCAGGAATAACCAAAGATGTTCAATTGCCATGTACGTTGAAAATAATGTCTTGTACCTTCCATAGAGAGGTTCCAAAAATCGTTCATGTAACCATTTCCAGTAAAGAGCTAATTGACCAATCGGAAATTTACTGATAAACGTTTGATCAGATAAATCTGATTTGCAGAGTCGAATGAATTCATTAAACCAGAAGAAAGCATCTTCAAGCTGAAGAAAAAAAGAGGAGATCAATGAGTATATAATACTATCATTTTTATCTTTTGCAATGGGTATGGAAACAAGGTTGGTTGTTTCAGGCTGCCAAGTCATGTATATAATAAAAAATGACAAAAATTCGGAAAAAAATGACATTAATGACAGTTTTTAAGAATAAAATGACACTTTTTAGACTATTACGAGTATACTTCTTCACAATTCTATGTGGAAAAAACAAAAGTAATGAACGATAGCATGAAGATTAACTAGCACAAAGTATGAAACCAAACACATGAAACCTGGTAAATCAGAAACATCTGAAGGGCACTTCTTGATAAAGTAAATATTATTCAGGTAGCAAGGAATGGAAAAGCAATCAGAAATCAAAATCAATTTTCAGGGTCATGTCGAGATTTCAGATTTGAAATTTATGTTAGTGAAAATGTTCCGAAGAAGGCAACTAAACTCTTTCTGTACAATTTTACCCTTTCCCCTAAACCTTTTAACAAACTGGACAAACAACAAGAAAAAATAATCTAAATGCTCCTGAAACTCATATATAGAAGACATGAAGTAGTAGTTATACTTCTTTTTCTAACTCATCATGAATAATTTGTCAGTAGCACACTTTCTTTAGGATCCTATTTCAGTTTGGATCCTTTCTTGTAGTAGTGTAGAAAGTCATGTCACTTAGAAAGTCATGGAGCTATGCCACTTTTCAAAACATAGGATTAGAGAAAACTACAGAAGCTCTGAGAAGTTGTCACATTCCTGTAATGTTGAATCTCGCTCAACAACTTGCAGTACCCACATTGCTTCTGCAGAAACTTTTAATGAAAGACTTGCATTTAGAACAGCCTATTTCATTGCTTCAGTTTTGGTGGATGGGCTTTGTCCAGGAGTGACAGAAGTGCCAGAGACAGTAAATTCTCAAATTTTATTACCAAAACAATTGTAAGACATTGATTTATGTTTGGGGTTCTCTGTGTGCTGTTTAAGTGCTGTTTGGCTATAAACTTTTAATTCACTTAACCATCAATTACATTCAATTAAACAATACATGCACTGATCGTTCTTTCTTTTACATCGAGACATAAGCTTAACTCCACTCTTTCAAGCCAGCTATCACACTACTACTTCACCGTCTTACTTTAACTATTTCAACGCTAATCCTATTTACAAGTACTAAAAAGAAAGAATTAGTTTTAACTTCATAAACATGACTATTGACTCAAGTTAAGCTCAACACAAATGACGGAACACATTCTGATCTTTTACTCTTTACTTTCAACTAAAACTGATAAATGACATATAAATAGAAATAAATGACAATTTTGGTGAAAAAAAGGAAAGAAAATGACATCATAGAAAAAAAAAGAAAAAAAAATGAAAACAAATGAAAACAAATGATGCACTTGACAGCCTGTTGTTTTGCAGATTAATCACGAGGTTTCCTTTACACTGACCAATGGCAATTTTGTAATACATGCCTTTTTTTGCTTATAAAAATGCAAGCCTCAGAATATGAACTAAATGAGAACAACCTGAGGCTTAAATCACCGTTCTAAAAATTAAGAAGAGTCTGGTCATGAATTCTATTGAAAAAATAAGAACAATTCAGGAAGTGAATTCTCGCGTAATTACTCTCACTTGATTTAGAAGTATACTATATTGTATTCAATATTCAATATACTATATATTGTATAGTGGCATTGCTTCTTTTTTCACCTACAATAAATTTTCGAGATATATTAATCATGGTACGACTTGAAGCCTGCCTTAAAACTCATATTGCGTAAGTACTGAATGGCTACCATCCATAATATATATTTGCTTCGTTACATTCGAAATTGGAATCATCAAGATGGAAACAAGAACAAGACTTGTAGCAAAGGAGGTTTACACATAAAGAATCTTGAAAAATTTTTCTTTCAAGCAGGTGTTTTATTGCTTTACATGTACATTACAAAAATCTTTACGTGTAAACCCCCCTTAAGACAAAATAGGAACAATTAGAAATAGGGAAAGGGCTCAAAAAAAGACAAAGATATTGGGCAAAGTTGAAGAACATCAAAGTGTTCATTTAGAAAATGTAGAATTCTAAAAATAGAATGCTCGACCCTGGGTTTGCTTTACTGTAATGATAATAATAATTTTAGCATACTATGAAAGCTCAAACTAATTAAAACTAATTTCAGAAGTATTTAAACATGCTATTAAATATATATTATTTGAAAATTAGCTTTGTGACCAAGATTCAATTTTAAAATTTCCCCATAGACAACTTAAAATTCCATGATAATTATTATTTTTCAAATTTTAAGGACAATAATTTTTTTTGTATTAATTATGAATGTTTTTGAGGTCTCTTCAAAGATACTTTCTTACAGCTTTCATTGGAAATGAAATATAATAAAACAAAGGATGAAAGAAGATCAGACTACATCCAGCTATCACCTCTACTTTTGTTCTATTATCTAGTGGAGTAGGAGTTACATTAAAATTAACATTATTGGGATTTCCAGAAGGTTATGGTGTGAACTTGTCAGTGAAAGATTCCTGATAAAAATTTATGAGTCGCACAATTTTGTTTAAGTTCTAATATTCTAATTTCTCTGTTTATGTTAGTGTGTGTGAATATGAAATGCTCTATAAAGCTTATGAATTTGGATGCTTGAAATATTGTATTTGTATTGTAGTTGTATTACCAAGCCTATAACAAGCTGCCTAGGTAAAAGGCGACCGTATGGAAATAAGCAGAATAATTAGCAGAATAGTTGGTCTGTATATTCAGTTAATCAGTTTGTTTTTTCATTTTTTCTATGAGAACCTATAATGAACATATCCATCTTTTATAATGAAGACTCACTTGTGCAAAAACTTGCGAAGAATTCAAATTCACAACATTCATGCAAACGTTATAGTTGTGGCGTACAATCTCAAGACAAAACTTGTAGAGGAACATTAAAGATTGATGACATAAACGACTGCTTGATATTCTCCCTAAAGCAAAAAACAAAAATAACAACACAATTAAGGTAACTTAATCATAAATTATTTATTAAAAAAGTTAATCAAAATTTTGAAATTATAAAATAATCGAAGTAATAGTTGCTCAATATTTGCTGGAAAGCAATCAATATTTTGTTGGAATAGAGTGGATTATTAAAGAAAAAACTACAGCGTTTTCTTTAATAAGAAATTATAAAAAAAACCTATTAGTACAACAGAATACAATTAAAAACATAAATAAAAAAATTAAACACATGTACCTTCACTAAATGATTTCGAGATGAATAACATGGATTCTTTATTAGAAATATTATCAAGATCAAAAGAACCAAATAAGCTTTGAATAATGCAGAAGTAGATTCTAAAGAGAAAAGTCTGGTAAGTTTTTCCAGATAGATAAGCTATTTCCATTGCAACACTAAATCGATCCCAACCTTTTTGCCTTTGAGGAATATACTTCCTTTGTCTGAAATAAGAAAAGATTGAAAGAAAAACAGCAAAAGAGTCTGATCAATATGAATGAATTTAAAATACACATACTGAGCAAACCACTTCTTGTAGCGTTATATCCAAATCTACAATAAAAAAATGATGATGATTATGATTATGCAAAAAATCAGCTCATCAAAAGAATGAAGCAACAGTTTAGACTTTACCTTTCAGTTCAGCCACAAGTGATTCTTGAAGAATTTTTTCCACATCAAAAATGTTTGATAGATTTTTTGTCATACCCAGACTTTGAAGATATAGAAATCTGTGTTGGATTCCTTTGAGAATTGACTTCTCAAGGTAAAGTAAACTGCTTCCAGTAATGGTTTCAGTTGAAGAAAGTTGAAGAGGAATACAGTCTCGTTGGCACAAGGATAAATCAAGGGTGTGCAAGTAGTTAGCAATTGAGGGTACATGCAAGAAATACTTGCTTATGGCGTCAGTTGTATCGTACAGTGGTAATTCCAAATCAGATTCAATTTTCTATGAAAAGTCATTGAGAACAACATACACAGGTTGTGAGTATTGTGGGAATATCAAAATGTTTGTTATGAAACCAGTACCTTGTGTGAAATAGCATCATTGTTATTTCCACAGTATGTTAAGGAACATGCTTGCGTGACTACATCTTGAGCTGCAAGACCATTGTTATGAAGGCAGCTACATAACTCACTTGCTTTGAGGAGCTCCTGAATCTTCACTAAGAACGATAACGAAGTGGTGTCATGGCGGAATCTTATTAACATAAAACATACCATCCAAAAAACTTACATTTTGGATGACTGCTTTTTAAACTTATGTTTATGAGCGAAGCCATCACATTCTTGCAATGCAAGTTTCTTGATTTCATTAACAATTGTGTATCCAATATGTCAAGTGATATACCATCATTCTGTGTTTTAAGTAAGGTCTTTTCACATGTACAACTTTTAATACATTAAAATGATTTTACAAATTGACTAACCTCAGATGGGATGTATATTTCTACACCGCGATTCCTCATTGCACGAGATACTTCACCGTAATGAGGATCCATCGACAAAAACAACCTGCATAAATAATAGAAAAAAACATTACCTATTAGTTTCACCTCCCCTTTAATGTAAAAACACACAAGACATCTCTGATAAACACACAAGACATCTCTGATAAACCTTGAGAGTAGCAAATTTTCTGGTTACTCATTTCAAGATCGTTGAACTACATTGCAAATGTATTTTTCTTTCTTGTTTATTTTTACATTTTAGGGATAATCTTCAGAACATCATTAGTACAGAATGAAAGTTATAGTTTTCCTGATAATCCTGTTTGTTGAATTATGTTGGTATACAATGATTTGCAGTGAACAAAAAAGCACTCTTAGAGTAGCATACTGGCCGCTTAAACCATTCCTTTACAACGAAAATGGCAGTCATAAAGGAATTTTGAAAGATATATTGGAGTACAGTTTATTGTACTGTCAAGGCAGAAATCCTATACAAATCAAATACACAGAAGTAGCTAAAACACAAAGGCAGCTAACAGAAATACGAAAGAACTACTCCCTGCAGTCCAATAATTCAGATTGTACGATTTGGGCACCAATCATTTCAGCAGAGCAGAAGAACATAAGTACACATCTGCACTATCACTTTTTTACATCAAAAAAAATTGCAATAATCGTGCCACGCTACAAAATTACATTGATGTATAAAATTTGGCTAGGTTTACAAAACACTAAAGAAGTGATGCTGATAGCAGCCTTGACATCGATCGGAATCGGTTTTATTATCTGGAGTTTTGAAAAACATAACAATCCAAACATATCAAAATCTGTCCTTGAAGGTCCTATGCAATCTATTTGGCTTAGTTTCGTAACTTTCTTTACCGTTGGATATGGAGACATATCGCCACGTATGTTTGTTTCTCAAATTTTTACAATAATCTGGATTTTCGTTGGATTAATAACAGCTGCAGTAATAACTTCAATCATTACCAAAGATGTAGCAGATAATGACAACTTGAAACCAAACAATCAAGTTGTATCAGTTCTGAGAAATTCAATGGAAGCCAAAGTTGCATCTGACCAATTCGATGTAAGCTTATACATCCAAGATAGCTATGCTGATGTTATTGATGCTGTGCGGCGTGGCATTGCTGTAAGTGCTCTTATAAACTCGGATGTGGCTGCAGCAATGCAGCATGAAATTCGAGATAATAACAATTGGGCACCGTTAAGAATTATAGATGAAATAATGTCCAACCAAATTGTATCAGTCCTGACTCCAAGAAACTTACCCCACCAGCTCCAAAACTACATGTCATGCGCTCGTTATGAGATGTTTCTGTATACTTTCGAAAAAAGTTGGTCGGAAAATCAAAGATATTGTAAAATAGACAAAATATACTATTATGAGCTATCAGAACTTTTTCAATCAAATACTGGAATACAAGTTTTACTTGGGGTAACAGCAGCTTTCATACTTGGCAGTCTTTTGAAGTCATATGTTGTATCAAAGACAAATTGTAAACAAAAAGAAAAGACAAAACAATTCATATCTGCATCACTAGTTATGAACGAAATAGAACAGCTCAAGCTTGAAATTGGACAATAAAGTAAAGCTTTTTTGCTTTATATTACGTCCATTTTAACAATTTTGTAAAAATTGATAACGTAAAATCTAATAAATTAATGTACAATACTCATTCTTTGGGTATGATATTGTTTCTCTAATCAAACAGTCACTTTCATAGTTATTTGAATGTTGCTAAGATTTCAATCAACCTATAGTCTTAATTCTTACTTCCAATATGTGTTTGCACTGACAAACTGAACAGCACTGTTACTTAGTATTATTTTACGAGACACTGATGTCACTAACCATGTCACTTCTTAAATTTCATTTAGATAAAGAAAATGTTCAAAATAATCCTGATATGTACACTTTTTCCATTTTTGCTGTGTGGAGATAACTATCTGTGTGAGGTAGTTTTTTGGAACTTAAAACCTTACATATACATTAACGAAGGAAGTCAAGTGGATGGGATCCTACCAGAGGTCTTCAAGAACATGGACAATTATTGCAACTATGATTGGCCAGACAAACTCATTACATACAAAGCAAATATGTCAACACAAGCTAAATTTGAAAAACTTCTTGAATCAGCGGTAAAGTATGGACAAGGTCAGCTGTTAGGTGTCATGAAAGAGAAGGCTTTATGGTTTCCCAAGATCAAATTTACCAAATACACAAACGAATTCTACAAAAATCGGTCTGTGCTGCCATTCAAACTTTGGACAGTTAAACAAATGGCTGTTATAGTTCCACGCAGGGAAGTAGCCCTCTCTGCAAAGTTTGTGAAAGGCATAATAATTTGTCGAGAAATACTACTGTTGGCACTAATGATTTCAATTTGTTTCGGAATTCTGATATGGATGATCGAAGGAAATTCTAATGACGAATTTCAAGGTACATATCTTCGTGGAGCATGGACAGGAATATGGTGGAGTATTATCACTATGACAACAGTAGGTTATGGGGATATAGTGCCCAGAACACTAACATCAAAATTTTTGACTATTATTTGGATGTATGCAGGTTTAACAATGACTTGTATCATTACAGGCACTGTCACGGCAACAGTATTAGGAGTGTCTGATCTTGATATATTTAGCAAAAAAGTTGCCGTATTACGAGATTCATATGAGCAAGCCATTTTGGAGAGAGATTATAATATTTCTTCTAGCCTTGCTGATACATATGAAGAACTTCTAGATAAAATTGGTCATAATGATGTATATGCTGGTGTTATGAATGCTGAAGTAGCCTCTTGGATTCAGGATTCATTTCATACAAGGAAAACTCCATTACAAAGTGTTTACACGATTCCTGCCAATCTTGATGTGTCATTATTGATAACAAAATCACACCAAAAGATTTTAGAATGTGCTGTAAAAACGAAGAGGGATGATGTTCTTCAACCTGCTGTTGAGAAGTTTAAGCGACATCTAGTCCTTAATACGATTTATTATGAAAGTGTTCCAGAAATGTTTTCCAAATCCCTGGTACAAGTTGTTCTGATAGCCACATTAAGTGCTATTTCGATTGGATTAGGAATGGATATGATACAAAAAAAAATTCTTAAAAAGAAAATGATGAACAGAACAGAAACTCAAAATGCAGATGATGCATTCATAGCTGAGATGAACAAGATAAAAGATCTCATACGGCTGAAAATTGATACAAACAATAGAAGATGACGTGGAAACATGTAATTATAGAATCTCTTAATATTAATAATATACGTTTAACTGGAACTAAATTTCATGTTTTATTCCATGCAAAAATACTTTGTTGGTGTATAAGTAAAAGGTCATATTATAACTGTTATTCAAAAAGTTGCATTATCATCGAGTTTGTGATAAGAGAACTTAACAACGACAAAGCTTGCACCTACCTAAACTCATCATGTGCCTTAACTTTGAGTATCTCTCCATTCACAACACCCCGTTCATCTAAGGTCAAAACACCATTTGGTTCCAATAGTCCATTTAGTCTGTCAAGCATTGAAGAGCTATAAGCAACAAAGTTTTATGAAAAATTTGAACCAGCCAAAATTCTGACAAAACAAATGTTAGCAAACACCAGAAACATTCGAAAAATTTGTCATAATAATTTTAATAATTTCTAGTTGAGGTATTAGGAGAATACATCAAATTATTATAGTACCTGCAATAATTGACATTCTCAATAAGGAGCCAATTCCCTTTTTTCAAAGCATTCACCAAAACACCATCAAACCATTGAAACTGTCCTTTTTTCCTCTTTTTGCATTGCTCTTTTAGATCAAGCAGCATTTCCTTTACAGGATCTACTAGAAATTTGACCTTTTTTGACTTTCACAAATCCTTCTCTTGCAACAGATTTTCAGCAATTATTATTCACAGATTGGGAAAAAATAAAATGTTAACTTACTCAACGGAAGCATGTCTCCAATTGCCTTTTCAGCATCAAGCAGAAGAGATTCAACCTTCTGCAGATCATCCAAAACTGGAAAGCTCTCTGGAACATTGGACACAAAAAAGCACCAGTAAAACGGTTTTTCCAGAAAACTTAAATTTGTCGTCTATTTTTAAAAAGCTTTATTACCTTCAACATGCAACCTTTTCTTGATGTTTACAAGTGATGAAACCAGTTCAGTTTTCTCCAATCGCAAGTAGTCTTTGATTAAGTTATTAAGTATACTCACAAATTCGTCATATAAATCTTTTATCATATTTGTGATGTCCATCTGAACAAAAATTTAGAATGATAGTGTGTATGTAATTTCGAAATGTTATTTAGTTTAGCGATAAAAAGGAAACAAAATAGAACAGAACCTGTTCGTAACCTCCAATAAAATCAGATGTATCCATTGCGCTGTTCATAGAAAGAACATCTAACTGGTGTCCACTTAGGTTAGCCAAAACGTGCAGCATAGAGTTTTTGCCACAGCACTCAGATCCAACCTATGATACTCAGCAAAATTTAATTGCTATCAGTAACGAAATACATACATTTTAGGAATTAAAAAAAAAACATACAAGTATAGTTAGCCACTTCATTTCAATGCATTTCATAATAGATTCCAAGCAAGGTAATTGCGAACGTAGCAACTGATAATTTTTTTTGATCTCGTTTTTAGCTGATACATCTTCACATCTTTCTAGCTTAGCATACCCAATCTGAACAATTTCCAAACCAAATCATCACGAAGAAACAATACATTCAAACTGGTTACTGCAACAGCTATACTATATTTACTTGTAAATAAAAATACCCAAAAACTTCTCGTGTTATCATCAACAGAGAGAGAGAGAGAGAGAGAGAAATTCAAAACAAAACAAAAAATAAATATAATTACAGATAAAGTTTTTGAATTGATAGAAAATTTACAAAGTCTTGTTTTGTATCTTCCTGAAAATCCATCATCCAAAAATATCTTTCTGTATACAGCTTCAACCTGAATGAAGTCAAACTCAGCATTTTTGTAATTTAGATTGACTGTAAATACGTACAAAATTGACAACTCAAAAATATTCAAAATGACACTGATTAAGGTTGTAAGAACACTAAAACTGTGTCTTAAGAACAAAGGGTGTTACTTTCTTTTTTTTCATGTCATGTTTTTCATGTTTTTCATGATAGTGTGTGTGTACTTAGACTACAATATTTTTTTGCTAAATGTGTGACATTCTTATGAAGGCTTCATTATAAATCACAAACATTTGACCCAAACCGTTACAACACGACAACAACCGCAAAATAGTTGTAGAGAATTTTCATAAAACCAAGTGATTGGGATAGCTCACCTTTTGTTTATCATCAAGAGTTCTCATCCGATCTTTATAAAGCAAATGAATAAAATCACCAGGTTGCAATGACTGCACGAAAAAAACACAAAACGTCAGTATCGAACATGAAAATAGTAACAAGAATCATTTTTGGAATCAACCTTGTTCTCTTGAAGCAGCTCACACCATCTCATTAAGTCTCGTACATTAAATTCCCATGGCGACCCCACTCTTCCCAAGTCTCCTCGCTTTATTCCTTTGTCAAGCTACAGAGAAATGTGGTAGGTTTATTACCAAAACATATTTATTTTTAAACATTGTGTAGCTGTATCATAACATACCATTGTGTTAAAAACAACCATCTTGCTAATAATATCTTTGGAGAGGTCTGGGAATGAAGACTGAATGATGACATGAAAATCTTCTTCAACCATTGCATCAACATAAACCTAGTAGACATCAACTTAAAAGTTATATGATGTGCATTCAACGACAGTATTGATTTGCAAGTTACATGGTTTCATCAACAAGGACATCCTACTGTATTTAAAATGACAAACCTTAGTAAATCTATTGAGAAAAGATTTTGGTAAACCTTTCCTTCCTCCACCTTCATGTAATGGATTTTGGCAAGCAAACAGCTTCGTGTTCTTCTTCACTTGAAATGACTTATTCAATTCAGGAACAAAGATCTAAAATTTTGAGTGTCCAGCCAAAAGTGAACATAATAGCAAAAACTATGTAGCTTTCAGATGTTTAAAAAAATTAGTTTGTGGAAATAAAAGAACAACAACCATTTATGACAAGTCAAACGTTGTTATTTAAGACAAACTTTCAAGGGCATAACACACCCTGTGATCACATCTACAGCAAGTATGGTTTTTACATGCGCTTAACAATTCTTGTCTTAAAAACCCAACCAAATAAAAATTAAAAAAGAATTTTATTGTTTTAAGTTGTCACCATAAAAACTAAATTCACAATCATAAATGAAATTCATCAATTTCTGGATGATCATTTCTGGTGAAGTACTTTACCTCGGCTCGGTGGTCAAAACAAGCATTCAAACCTTCCAGAACAGATTGTGATGCAAGATTTAACTAAACAATCGTACGAAATGTTATGTCAGGCAACATTTACATTTATTCTACTCTTTTTAAACAAACAATTAAGAGAGAGAATCAGCTCCTTGTTCTGACCTCATCAAAAACTACCCAATGCCCTGCTTTCAGGGCTTTAAGTAATGGTCCATCTCGCCATGCAAACATTCCGCCTTCAGCTCCTTCTACAGGAAGATCAGCACCAAACAAATCTGAAACATCCTTATGAACAAAAAGAAATGTGTTTTCACAGACAACAATATTGATAATATCAACAAAATATTAGCAAAATAAACACAAAAATCACTATACTGTTTCTTCAGAAAGGTTAATTCTTGTGATTGCATTTCCTGACATTCTTGCAACAGCCATGACCAGGCTAGTTTTTCCAACTCCTGGTGATCCTTCCAACAGAATTGGTCTTGGTAGTTGTAATCCTCTCAGTAAATGTAATGCATTTCTTAAAGTAGTTTTGGCATGGAAACTATAGGAAGCATTTGCTACGTGGTTTAAGGTTCCTGTAAAATGGTAATAATGTATCTTACATATATTGAACCAAATTGAGTTGAGAGTTGAATAACAACAATAGTCTACCTTTCGAAATATGAAACGGCAATACTCCAAATGTATCTTCTGTCAACACATAACTCTCTGGGAGTATTGAGTTAAATTTCCCGACTTGCTTACAAAGAAAATCAATGCATTTCCCCTTAATATGCTCAACACTTGCTCCAATAACTTGTGAATAGTTTCCAGAACCAATCGAGTCGATAAAAACAAGACAAGCACCATGGATGTACGCTTCTTCAGCAGAAATAGTATAGTTGACGCCATCCATTTCCACATCTTTGTTATGATTCACAACATTATTAATAAAGTGAATCCAGGAAAGAATATCACGAATACTTATTGTAAATCTATGAAAAAAGACACTCATTATATATCCATTTATTTATCCCCTCTTCTTTTAAAATTTCTGGAAGTTCTGAACAATGCTTTTATCAATATATTTATGACATAACTTACCTACTCCCAATCTCTGTATTTTTAAACCAATGAAGAAATAAAACAATTGCTCTTCCAAATCCAGAACCTGCAAAAATAATCGATTATACGGTATGTATGGTTGGCTCAGTAGTGTGTTTTTATTTTTCATCGTAAAAGAAATTATACCTTCATTTTGACTTTCAGAAAAATTTGTTAATCTTATTCCAGGTTTTATGTTGTGTTCAATAATTTTCTTCAAATCTTCATAACTATCAGAAGGGGAGCACCATATTTCTGTGAATCGATTACGCAAAGCAGGAGAAAGCTAGAAATTAAACAAAATTGAAAAACATATTGGTTTACGTTTGTACAAGATATCTTTATGTCAGATAGCTACAACAAAACAACACTTAACTAAAAACAAATTTAAAAGAATATAAATTATGTAGATGTGTTGCACAAAATGAGAAATTCAGTAATAATCTTGTAGTAAACAAAAGAATAAATCAAAACACAGGCTTTAAAAACTACTTATTGTTATGAGAGAAAATGATAGATGGTTACTTCTTTCTTGCCATAATCACCACCAGGGTTCATTGTAGCAATCAAACGAAAGGATTTCGCAGCTCTGATAATGTCAATACTTCCATCTTGTCCTTCAATTCCACCTTTTTCAGACAAAACTAAAAGCCTGTCAGTTTCCAAAACACTATTCAATCTTTCCAAAACGGAGTCGTCAGCTAGTGAGATTTCATCAATCAAAAACATCTCGCCCTCTTGCATTGCATTGATCAGTGGTCCATCACACCATTCAAAAAGTTTCTGGTCATCAGAATCCTTTTAATAAAAAAAGTAAGCACAATAAACAAACTATTTGTTCTTAATTCTACAAACCAATGAGCTTAAAGAAGACTAAGTCACAGCACTTACTTTCGATCGCACAGGACGCAATCCACCAAGGAAATCTGCAGACTCAGTATGCATGTGACAATTCACTGCATAAAGTTTCATTGCATTTACAGAAGCATACAACTGGGATATTGTTGTTTTCCCACACCTTAAAAGTAACGATAAACAATGCGAATAAAATGAATTGGAATATATACACGATAAGAGATTTCTAAAATACTTGGAGGTTATGAAAGCGTGAAAAAATGATGAATTAATAGACAAAAAATCACCCAGTTTCACCAACAAGAAGAACTGGTTCACCATAATGCAGAGCTCTTCCAGTCAACACAGCAAGCCTTCTCATATTCTCAGTCCAGACAACATGATGAAATTCCTCAATGTTCAAGTTCATAATCTGAATGTAATATTCAATTCAATTACTTTCATTAAAATATCTTGAAGATTCATAAAAGTCTTCTATAAAAACATTGGTTCATAGAACTTGTATTAACCTTTTCTGATATAGTTTTTGTGGATAACGCACCACCACCAAACAACGTCTTCACATCAATTTTCTTCTTAAAATTTTGCTCTAAAACTGTCTTGATAAGAAGGCTTTCATCTTCCTTTCGGCACCTACCCCCAATCAGCATGAATCCTGACAATTAAGAGTAAGAAGAGGACTATTACCACAGAATTTCAATATAGAAAATGAACTCAAGTTATGTACAAAGTATATTGTGAGCAGCCCTTTTAAAGCCACTTTTCAAGTAAAAATTAACTAGACTTTTCTATTTGAGTGTACTGCTCATACCAGTGGGCAAACTTGTTGAAAAATCATTGCGAAGGAGTGTATTTTTATAGAAACATAAACACTATTTCAATAAAAATGCTCTTCATCACAGTAACTTTTTGACGATTGTGCCAACCAAGATGTTAGTATAAATATAAGGGTATTATTGAATTTAATTTTAGAACAAGTGCTCATTAATAGTTGATATTTATATAAACTTTTTATAACTTTTGATTCTCAAGTCTTAGGTGACTGAAGTTTGCTCAAACATTTCCCAAATTGATACTAGTATCTAGCCATGTCAATTTCTGGATTAAACCCTGATATGAAAAAAAAATAGAGACCTACCATCTTCACATATACATTGTTCCCAATCGTAAAGTGTATCAGTGGAGTCTGAGAGCCGATAGCGTTCTGCCCAACGAAATAAATCCCTTAGAGTCATAAAACTGTGTTTTCCTGCAAAAATCCCAGTTTTGCATCGTCTGACCTATAATTTTTAATAAAAACTTACAAAAAATCCAACAGATTCTTATAATTTCTGCCAAACAGTATCAGAAAATTGAAAACATTCCTTTACCTGTAGGTCAAACATTACTTTGACAAACTTCTTACAGTAAGAAAGCGGTAACTGACATCTTTGATGAAGAATTTCTTCCAGTTCTTTACTAGGTATTTCATCAAAGTGTAACTCCACAAAACGATTTCGAAATGCTCTTGACAATATCTAAGGATGAATGTTATTCTTATTCATGGTCAACTAAAAGTCTGATATTCATAATATCGAGAAAATTTTGATATTGATATTTTTAAATACGGACATCATTCTTTTGAATAAAAATCAAAGCACACCATTAGCAAATTTAGAAAACATTTTTTAAAACAAAGACATTTGGTACTCTAGTTATATCTTAATGACAACACTGCAGAATTCCAAGATTTTTAATTGAAAAATTGTCAAAGATCCTAAGTTTTTGATGTTCTACTGATTATCATTATAACAGCTGTTTTCACCTTTCTCCCTCCATAATGTCCAGGAGGGTTTTGTGTAGCAAATAGCATGAAATTAGAATGGGCTTTTACGGTCTCCTGTGTCTCAGCGATAAAAAGTTCTCGATTGTCATCAAGCAACTAAAAATAGGATTTTGAATGTTTATGTCTAATAACATTTTTGAATCTAAAACAAGTCAAACCAATACTTACTCTGTTTAAAGCTTCTAAGACATCTGTAGGTGCTAAATTCAGCTCGTCCAATATAATCCAATAACCATTTCGCATTGCATTAACAAGAACACCTATCAAAAAATCGATCTTCAAAATGGAAAAATGTGTGAATAAGTAATACATTCAAACCATGATACATCAACACATAATTTACTAATACAGCTTCCAAATTGGGCATTTGGGCAATACTTGGCAATTATCGTCCAAGAAAAGCTAGGGAGAGGGACAGGTTCAATTGCAAAACCCAGAAAACTTTGCTGTTGTCACTTTGAAGGTTCTTAAATCCATTTATAACGAAATTGTTGGTGGTTAAGTTTACTTAACCCTTGTTAACTGGCGGGCAAATTCGCTGAGCGCTGCCTTTGCTGCTCGGTCTGCCATTTTGTTTTAGACCAAAGTCGACGCTGGCCGATAGGAGCATGCGTGCTTATGTCGTTAGGTTTTTTTATACACATGGCATGAGGCAAATGGCCTCAGTTTTTTATTAGCGACCACGAGGGCAGTCATATATTTTCACCCGCCCTTCCCGCCCTTTGTGGTGGGTTGATTGTACTTTAGGCTTTTACGTTTATTTTTATGATGGTATATTTTGGTTGTATTTATATTTTGAGTATCAGGTGTTTATAATGTGGATATAGTTGTATTTATGCGCTGAGACAGTTGTATATATCTTTTGTTTCTAGAAGAGAATGGATGTCTGGGGGTGCATTTGCTAAGCCTTAAGTAGTTGTGTTAGGGCGTCTGTCCTTGTTGACAACGCCCGGTCGTCCTGGTTGACGATTGTAGGATATATATTTGTGTGTTATAGTCTGTCCTTGTTGACAGCTACCAGTTTGTGTAGTGATAATACTGTCCTTGTTGACAGTTATAGTCGTAAGCTTGTCTGTCCTTGTTGACAGCAATATATTTTGGTCTAAGTTAGTCTGTCCTTGTTGACAGCTATATCATTTAAGTCACGAGTTTGTCTGTCCTTGTTGACAGCAGTATATTAGTCATTCGTTATCTGTCCTTGTTGACAGCAGTACTATTAACATAATCCTGTCCTAGTTGACTTATCGTATACGTCCTGGTTGACGTCTGTCCTTGTTGACAATCACTCCTTGTTGACTTACTATTATATTTTACTTATGCACCACCTAGATATTCCCCAGTTCGGCCAAATACTTGTTCTTATTGTGTCTTAGCCCATGCCAGTTAATGCAATGTTTTCATAACTATCGAAAAGATAAAATAAAAGTATCAGTTGAAAGATTTTTGAAATATATCTAACAACATGTAATATTATCCATTCACCTTCTTTGAATACAAGATTCCCGTTATCATCTGCACCATAGCAACCAATGTACTCTTGGATATCTGTATGCTCGTGGTTGTTGATACGAACGCAGTGATTACCAGTAAGACCAGACATGTAAGTTATCAAACTTGTTTTACCAACAGATGTCTCACCTTGTATCAAGACAGGATATTTTCTAGACAATTATGTTGACATTCATTTAAATGATCAGAAACAAAAAACTTTCATGCAATTTAATAGTGTCAACTGAAATTACCTTCCAGCTGCAACTCGGGCAAGATCTCTCAAATTTTGTTTCACACTACTTGTTAAGACGTAACTTTTGTTTCGAAATGGTTTCTCTTTACCTACAGCTATCCAATATCCTTCAACGTTGGTGTGAAGTCCTTGTGACGGCTTCTGTAGTGGTTGTGATAGCAAACTGGAGATGTTCTTCAAACTTTTGAAAACATAATTCTTGATAAGTGTTTCAACAACAGGATGTGATGATCGATCAAGTTGAGTGAGGAAACTCATACTCAAGCCCTTTAAATAATTTCACGTAAACATGAAAACCTGTAATGATCATCCATTGTTACATGTGTGAGCATTGTCACTTACCTCATAGATTGCTCTTAGAGGAGAAAAGTTTGACTGATTGACTGCATATTCTAGACCTCTACAAAGTGTTCGCAAGCTGAAAAAAACAAAAAAACACAGAATAAACATTTTACTACTTCATTTTCATGTAAAACAACATTGGTGGTAACAATGAATTTTCCAAAAAACTACCTGAAATGTGGTCTGTGCCCCGAGCTGTCCATTAGTTTATCAGTTGCATGTTGTCTGACCAGTTGATAGAAACTAAAATGTTTTAGTGAAAAACAGGTAGAACATGTAAATCACTTTATGAAAGTTTAGGAAATTTAGGAAAGACAGGGGCTAACATACTGATCAGATTTTTTAGTAATGATTGATGACGTCCAAATTAAAAACAAATCAAGGAAAAGAGATAAAAAGGTTGAATCTAAGAACACATCCTTCCAGAAAGAAAATAGTTTTTTAGACATATTCAAATTGTTAGGCAAAAGAACCAAAAAGCCCTGAAATGTGCTTTTTTTTCCCATTTGCTTGTGGCAACAGCTGCCCAAATTCAATACCTATATTACCCCTAAAAATAACATAATTTACTTCACAATCCCATCAATAACTACAGGAGAGATAGAAACATTCTTCAGATAGTATGCAACTAAAGTTTTCAAATCTGCATCATCAGTGATTTCATCAACATAAATTTCAGTGAATCTAAAAATAAAATCAATTTTCACACCACAAGATATAAAAACAGATTTCAAAATGTTGTGACCATTTCATGACCATTCTTAATACAACTACGATGTTTAGTTTTAAAAGTTATTCTCATCAAGGTTCTTCACAAACTTTGAATCTGCAATCAAATATTTGAATTCCTGTAAGTGCACATTACTTGGCTTACATGTACAGTTACATTATAATGCTAAAGCACAAGTTACGGTTTCCGAAACATGACAGATAACCATACCGATTTCTAATGCCGTATGGTAAATCTTTCTTCCCAACATCAGTTGCAGGATTCATACAAGCAAATAAACGGAAGTTTTTGTGGCGTTTGATTGGTTCAATGTCACTTAAAAAAACAAAAGAATGAGATTGAACAAAACGATAATAAACAGCTAAGTTTAAACATATTGAAGAGTTATAGAATGATACCCTCTTTCGGTAAGCACCATCGAACCAGATTGGCTATCCAACAAACCGCTTAAGCATTCCAGGGTTTCCGTAGTAGCCAGATTTATTTCATCAAGAAGTATCCATTCGCCATCTTTAATTGCTTTTATAAGTGTGCCCTCAATGAAATGAAAAACGAGACCATCTTGAACACCAATCTTCTTTTCAAGCAGACTGATCTCAGATAACATCAAATGCCACTTATCCTTCAATAACATGAACGTTTCATCTGAAACAAATATAAGAGAGCATTGTTAAATATCACACAGGAAGAAATAATACAGGAGGAGGTAATTATAACATTCATTTCCAGTAAGCTCACCACTTTCATCATCTTTCTTTGACCTTGAAAGAGCCTTCTTGCAACAATGAACAATTAATTTCACCAATATAGACCATTTTCTTTCACCATAGCATCGATTAACGTGACCCAAAAACTTTTTGTTTTCTTTCTTAGAATAAGTTTCAGTAAAAACATTTTCAAATTGCTCTTTCACGGGTCTTGCCAACTGTCTTAAATCCATAGGCTTAAACCCACCTAACAGATCTGATATGTCACTTTGTTGGCTCATATTTATCACATTGACACTTCGGCCACATTGTTCTCCAAGGAACTGAATGCATGAAGTTTTTCCACAACCAGTTTCACCAACTAGTAAAATTGGTTCGTTATTTGCAACACCCTCAGCAACATCTTCAATCAAACATAATGAATGTCGCGTAAATGAGAACTTTTGTTTGGAAATATTAACAGCAATCCTTTTGTTCTGTTTTTTTGGTAACTTTATATTACCAATTTGAAACATAAATTCATTGTGAGTGACAAATGGCTTATACTTAGTCAGATAGTATTCAACTTTCTCTTTGGTTAACCCAAGCTTAGCTCCAATCGAATATGCAATAGTTGTTCGATTTTTAACAACATCTATTGAAGAACAAAAACAATGTAGAGCATTTAGAAAAATGTGTTCTTGTGATGAATTGTCTCCTGATCCCAACAGTGACTTTGAAATACGCATACACCATTTTAAAAGGTCTCGAGGTGTACTATTTCTGGAACCCAATGGTAAATTATGATTCTGAACATCTTTATCAGATTGCAGAGTCTCATCAGATGATGCCATGCAATAGATATCCACAATTCGAGCTGCGAATGATAGAAGATCTGGGAATATCGTTTTAACAATCTAAAAAACAAAAACAAAGATATACAGAATAGAAAGTAGATGAGTGCAGATAATTATGATCATTAAAATTATACTTCAATAAGCTCTTCTTTGCTTGGTCCATTCATCTGAATTCGATAACAATACTTTGAAAGTAAATGAATTGACGAACCATGTTTTCCGTGCCTAAAATTGGACAGAGAAAAATTTAATTCTTATTACCAAGAAACACCAAGATAAACAAAAAAAAACAAAAAACAATTCTTCTACCTGGTTGTTGCAAATATCTGAAATCCAGGCATTGGCTTAATAATTTCATTTCGTCCAGGAATGTTTAGGGATTTCAATTTGATGAGCGAAGTTAAAGTTGATAGAACATCACTTGGTGCAGTATCAATATCCTCTAACAACACCCAACTTCCTTGCTGAACAGCCTGTGTCAAAGTCCCTGGTTGCCAACTAAATTCACCTGGTTGGTTAGAGCAAACATACGTCCCAAGTAATGATTTGCAATCTGTTTGATCACCGAGTTGCAATTTCAACAACGATGGTGACGCAACACGACCCACACATGCCGCCAAGTATTCAATCAAAGTTGTTTTGCCACAACCAATTCCACCAACGACCAGAACAGGTGCATTAACTTTAACAGCTAATAACAACGACTTGAAATTATCAAGAAATGATGGTGTCAGCACAACAGAGGTTTTGGAAGGAATTGTAAACTCTCTCTCTCCTTTATACTCAAACATCAAATTCCTAATTGGAACAAAGTTGCCATGGAAGTCAGCTGCTTCAAAATAATGTTGAATGTCTCCAAATACCAAAACTGATTGTGAACACTCGGACCTGTTAACATCTTCACAATCATGATTAGATTCCAGGCTCCTTGATTGAAGACTCATCTGATAGAACTCAACTTCTGTGAAATGTTGCTTTAAATATGAGTCCATATCTAAAACATTTATCATGACTCCAAATATCTTGTAAGCTCTCCACTTTGTCTCACAATCATCATTCTTTAACAACTGCGTTATCACTTCTACATTGCAGATATACTCTACAGAACAATTCCAGGTGGATATCATCGCAAAGATTAAATCCAAATACAATTTAGTACATTTTTTATCAGTGATATGTTTGTGCTGTGAAAACCAGTGTAATATTTCCTCTATATGTTTTCTCAACACGGAAATGGTATGGAGTTTCAAGGAAATACTTAGCAATTCCAGCAATGAGTTTTCATTAAAACTGTCCTCATGACAATGTACAACTGTGTTCTTGCCACGTACGAAGAGTTCGGGTATCAAACTTGGAAAAAATTTCAAAATCAAGGAAGTTGTTTCTGGAACAAAAAGAATGACGGATAAATTCTGCAATACCTCATCTTTATCTGAAGGTGACCATACCTGAAATGGTCAGGATGAGGTTAATATAAAAATGTAGAGAAATATTTTTCAAAATAACTAGGATAAAGTTACCTTCTTTTGGTTGATCCGCTTCAAGTAATCCAATTTGGAAAGAACTTCATTTTTACTGCAGTCAAAATGACTTACTTGCTGGACAAAGTTACGAAAATCATCATGTACATGTAACCTAAAGTTTACTCTGTGTTGCAGTGATTGCATTTTTCAATTTGCACTGTTCTAATTCTCCTACATTATCACAAATTACTCTAAAAAGAATGGAACATAATTTATACTGAACTAAAAAGTTCTCAGATCTGAAAGAATCAAGACATGATCTTTGAATAATGATCACCATGCATTAGAAAACACATATTCCACAACCAAATCCTTTTTGACTGTACCTTAAGTTAGACTAATTAAAATACAGTAAGTGTGAAAAATTGGAAAGCAGATTGTTGTAAAAGTGGAAATCTACTATCAGGTTGTTTTTAAGAATTTTAAAAAATGTCACAAGACTGAACCTTTTGAGTTATACCAGTATATAATATGTATTGGATTTTGGTCAAATATTATCTGGTCAAATATATAACGGTTTGGGAATCAAGTGATGAAAGACGTTTAAAAACTTCTCTGATAAAAAAGTAACAGTATCACAGGCCTCGAAATCCGACGCGAGTATTGCTCGCGCTAGTACTCGCGTAACTGTAACTATCGCGAGTACTTTTTTTTTACTCGCGAGTAATATGTAACAAAAATATTTTTTCAACAGACTATCTTTCTCTGGGAAGAAGTGTTATGAATGGAAAACATAAATTCAGATGAAAAAGTTCTTAGAGAAACTCTCCATCTGTGTAGTTTTATATAAATCTTCCATTAAATAGAATGATTAATAAGAGCTCTGTGTTGGAGAGTGAGTCCCACAATAACAATGCGTGATTATGTTAACAAGAAAAAAAGATTGAACTTCTTTTGCGAATATACCGTGACAAAAGATTGTCGCCACTAGACACCTGAGTTCGAAAACGTTAAAATCAATTGTAATGAATGAATGCGTCATTTCTTTTCCTTCATTTTCGAAACAGATTCTCCATCAACATGAAAAAGAAAACAATTAATTTTTTACTTCCATTAAAAATATATTTCTGGGGAGCCCTTGAGCATAATATTCAAGCACGCAAGAGAGTAGTGAAGACTTTATATCCGTATTTTCAATTTCACCATTCATTTTCAATACGCTCTGATAAACGAGAATCCTTAATTGCGAAAGTCGCAGAAAAATTCATCGACAGAGATGGAAGTAGCAATAAAGGATTGAGTAAATGGCGCATTAACAAAGTGTTGATGAGCCAATGGTGAAAATGAGACAAGCGAAAACGAACAACAACCCTTTTTTTTATTGACTTAGATTCATCTGATGATGAAAGTTGAACTGTAACACTTTCTGATCTGAAAAAAAACATGAAAGACTTTCTCTCTGAATATCCAATACACGAAGGTGACTCTCCATCGCCTTTGCTACTTTTTGTAAAGGATTACTTTACAAAAGTTATCAAAAGGCGGTGGAGAGTCACCTTCCTTTTCTAGAACAAATGTGTCATAATACTTTCAGTTTCAGGAAAGGAAAATATTCATTTAAAAACTATTCGAATACTTCAATCTCCATTGTTCGCGCACATTTGTGCAATGTATTGGTTTTATTCAAACAGTGCGAAGGTGTGCACAACAGAATTGTAAATGAATGACAAAGTTAAGATATTTTTTTCTTCCTTTTTGTAGTGTTGTAGACATGACATAATTCTATTGCATAACACTGAAAAAATGTGCCGCAAAGGAGTGTCTCTCCATCCTAAATACAAAAGAATTGTATATGCTGCAACGTTTGTACTTGCGTGAAAGAAGATTACGCGAGTATTTCCCTACACAGTGTACTCACAATGAATTTACGACGGGAGTACAATTACACTCGCGCAAAATTCAACAGATTTCGAGGCCTGTATCACACATGATACTGTTAGATGCCATGGAAAGTATAATAATACTGTACTAGATTTTTGGGATCTTAGGAATATAACTTAACAATTTTCAGTTATATTTTTAAAGAATTCGCCGAATACATAAGCAACAAGAAAAAAGTTCAACTGTAAGTTACTATATATATTATGCTCCATGTTTATGGTTTGTTATCAAAATCCCCTGGATCATCACACATGATATAAGTTTTATATAATACATTTAATGAGATTTTAGTCAGTGTTAAAAAAGTTATTTGCAGACAAATTTGTATCATCAGTCTTAATGGGTACCGTAAAGCTGGGTGACTTCAATCAGCGGGGTGACTTCAATCAGTAAAAATAAACTGTTTAAACTCTGAAATTAAAGTGCGTTTTTCACATTTTTTAAGATTTTCATTTAGATACTAATTGTAAAATATCATCAGAATTGTCTTCAAGCGAAACAATCAATTTCTTCTGAAATTAACGACGAAAAACATCAAAGTTTTCACCGCTCACGTTGGTCATCGCTCTACGTCGTATTCAAGAGTTTAGCCTAGACATTTTTGGTACATATGTAAAGAAAATTATAATATGTCTGAAAGAAATTCTGTTCTTCACCGCTATATATATTCTGTTTTTCTTTTCCTTATTCCTTTATCGATAATATCGTGTTTATAAGAACACGAAAAAAACGAATGTTTTATATTGTTATAAGTTACATGTTCGCAAGAACTTCGTGAAAAGTCATCGTATCTCATGAGAGATTTAATGACTTACCGAAGGAATTTTAATAAGCGTGCTCTTTCCCCATGATGATAGATCTCAAAAATTTTGTTTGAGATACAATGAAATTTCAATGTTAATTTCGTTTCGCATTAACGAGGGTCACACATGTGTGAACGTTGTAAATATCTTTTGTTTTACTAACATTTGCTGATCTTTTACGGTCAAACATTTACCGCGGATGGCAAATGGTGGTCAGTTAATATTGTAATAATGGCGCTTTAAAAACATTGTTAAATGCAATTTGGCGCTTCTCATAAGCTGATCGAAGTCACCCCATAATCGATATTGTCGTTTTCTTGGAAAGATCAGGTTATTTCTCTGGAATTACAAGTTTGGTTAATGTGAAATTTTGAAGAAATATGTAATGTAATGATTCCAAAGTTTCAGAAGTAATGGTTTAGTATTTCGGAAGTTACTTTTAAAATAGTGGCAAAATTGATCGAAGCCACCCTGCTTTTACGGTACAGTATTATCATTTCATTAACTACCTAAGTTTAGTGTTGAAATTAGACCAGTCCTGATTTATTTTACGAGAGAAGTAGTTAAACTGGTTAAAAATAAGAAACTTTGTTAATTTGTAATCATAAAAAGCAACCTCATTCATTATGCCTTGAGGTTGAGAAAATTACCAAGTCACCTACTAAAAATCAAACAACATTTAACTTTTTATACACTTATAAAAGAGCGTTCAAATGCGCCTGTGGAGGTTTTTGCATACATGTTCGCAGGAAATTGAACTTGATCATTAGTAACTTAAGTAAAAGAATTGTAAACAATGCGTCGTCGCCAGACTGGTGGGGGAGTCCTTTTTTTTGTAACAAGTCAAGATGATGACAAGTCAAGGTAATGTCAGAGCGAATTAAAAGAAGTTGCATTCAACCTGGATGAAATGTTCTTCCCAACAAAGAATAGGATCGATTGGAGCAATATGAAAAGGCATTTTGCTTGAAAGTCTCTTTAATTTTCGTTGAAGAACAAGCCATGTGAAAGGCTTCACGGCGTAATGTTTATTACACGTGAGATCTGTCTAATTTTACCGATTTACCGATTTTACCCGTTTACTGTAGTTTACCGATTTACCGATCGGGAAAAAATGAACATGTGCATCAGATTCGATGTAAACAAATCCTTTTCAAAAATATTTTCATGCACAGGAAGGTAATGTAATCTGAATCGTTTAACTAGCCACTCTTGACCTTAAGTTGCTACAACTTGCTGCTGAACGGTTTCATTTCATTTTAGTAGACGTCTATTGAAATAATTCACTTGGGGAATTTGTAATTGCCGAGATTGCAATAGAAATCGAAACTGATGAGGTCTACAGAAAAATATTTTCATGTTTGCATCAAAGCACATAATATTTAGGATGACTTGTAATAAAGCATTTGTCACAAATTTCTAGTGTTTTTATCTCAATAATTAAGAGTCAAACTGAAATTTGAATGATCAGTAGTATCTTTTAACCAATTAAACTGGAATCTTGTGTGAACAAATTGCAGTGTAACAACAATGCAAAAGACTTGTCGATATACCTTAACTGTATATTTATTATGTGCTTTCATTCATTTCCGTTGCTGGCAATTTGTCATGTCACTTTCAATGCTTAACATACTTAACACGCTAATCCAAAATAATAAATGATATAATGTTTAAAGCTTCCCTCCGGTCAATTTACAATTTCGGTTAATCAAAATAACCAAAAAAATGCAGCCGATTACAGCAGCAAGTCAGCAGCATTTGTTAATCTTATGATTCACATTCTTCTTTTCACTTGAATATTACTAAACAAGAAGTAAAAATTTAATAAAAATTATAGACGACGAAACCCTATTCCAATAGTCAGCTGGCTAAAGCCGCTGACTAATAATCATAGATAAAACGAACTACCTTAAGGGGATTTATTTTTTCGTGGATTAATTTTTGCGAGCCACGGTTTGAGAGCGTTTTGCGTGAATTTATTTTTGCGAGTCAGAGCTTCTCAAGGAAAATGTTTGGATTTATTTTTGTGAATGTGAACAAAGTGCAATGCGTGTATTTTATAATAGCTTAGAAGTAGCAGCATTTCACCATTTCCATGCCTGCCACATTGCAAAACCAATGGGTGCTTGATAAGTACAAGGAAATAGTTGATATACGAAAGGTACACAGAGCCAAAAAATGAGCAAATTATAAGTTTTGTGTGAATTTTTTTTTGCCAAATTTGGCCAAATTTCGCAAAAGTCGCAAAAATTAATCCATGCAAAAAAAATCCCCTTAAGGTAGTCTTGTAACTGCTGCATATGACGTTAAAGAGTAGATCGCTGTTTCAGAGTCCAGGCTATTTACTGTGTATGTTAGTAAAACTGTAGTAATTTAACAGCCTTATTACTCCCAGATTGTAATTAAAATCATAAAACAATCTTGATATGATCAAATATTCTTACTTAGGGCAAGTGTTACTTGCTCAAAAATAACCAGAAAATCGCTTTTCTAAAACAAGTATGTCTTCTATAGCTTGAACCAAGAAATGCGATCCGACAACCTATCAAATATTTACTTGTTATGTGCATGATCGTATTGGCATTAACATGAGAAGCGTAATTCTTTCCTGCAAGATGAAAAATACTTCAAAAATATTTTTCCATCACTAAATGGAGCATATGTCGGATTCAGGGAAAGTAAACATAACGATGACTTGATCCTTGCATGAATATTTCATATTAAAAAAGAAGAAGAAGTAGAGGAAAAGGAACATGTATAAGAAGAAGGGAAGAACAAAAGGCCTTTGTAAATAATTATGTAACCAGGAAATGGACAAGCAGAAGTTTGTTTAATTTTTGACTGCGATAAACATGTATGGTTAGTTTCCATAGCGCTGATCTTGATCTTGAGGCCATCACTAGATGCATAAGGAAATACTGAAGGAATAGAGCCAGGAAGTTAATTTCTAGGCAATTTAATTTTCCTTAAAAGGAAGGAAATTCCCTCAGAATAATGACCTAGAATAATCTTCATAGCTGTTCATACTACTTTTATCGGATTAATCTTTGCGAGATTAATTTTCACAATTTCGCGAATTTTTTCCTTTTTCACGAAAGTTTGTATGGCAAAAATATGGTGTATAACACAAGTCAATGCTTTCCCTTAAGAAAAGTGTTACATCACTAAATTAAATCTAATCTACCTTATTGGTATAAAATTTGGCGCGTACTAATTTTGCCGCACCCTACTTTCATCGCGATTGCGCGCGTACTAATTTTGCCGCACATACCATTTGCGCATAATAACGGTATAAATTTTGGCGCATGGCGAGAAAGTTAGAATTTTTGTTAGCATTATACCAACTCTTTCTTGATATTAGCAAAGTCAAAATGAACAACTAAATATTATACTACTTATTCAAAAAGGTCAAAAATGTTTCTATCATCTTCGTTTATCATCACTTTTGTAAATATTTTTTTCAACTCTGAGAAAATCGCAATTTCGTGCGTACTTATTTTGGCTCACATACCATTTGCGCGTAATAATGGTATAAAATTTGGCACATTTTTGGAATTTTGCGTGAAAAAGCACTAAAATTTATGCGCGCCAAATTTTATACCAATAAGGTAATCTAAAATAATGACATTTTCTTCTTGTTTTTTCATTTGGGAAGGCACCTTCAAAAATCATTTTTCTTATGTCCATGGATTTAGGCTCCATTTTTTTTTGGTTGTTATGACATTCTTAGGGCATTTCTTTTCTTTCGGCTCATACTCCATTTTCAAATTGTCACTAAGTATAGAGCCAAGAGGTATTCCGACCCCAGCGATTGGAGTGGGGGAAAGTGTTGGAAGATGTCAATTTACATTTGTCAACTCTCAAGCCTCTTCACAGATGATGGATTGTTAGTGATGTCGACCCAACATGGGTGACGATTCAACATTGGAGGTGAGCACAAATGTTAATGCGTTACACAACAGTTGATGAAATAAAAGGGTACCGTAACTTTTACCTGAAGAGTCTATTTTTTCAATCATAAACCTTTTGACTGCGAAAATAAATCCACAGATATTTTTTGAAACAAGCATCGCAAAAATTAATCCACACAAAATTTTTCAAAGTGCCTATTCGCAAAAATAAATCTGAAAAATTTCGCGAACTTTTGAACTCGCGAAAATTATTCTCGCAAATATTAATCCGATTAAAGTATGTGATTGAAATCGCTTTTCACCTCAACAGTCATAGTATGCAGAGGGGTTTCAGGTCCCACCTTAAAAATCAAGTCCCCCCTTAAGTAAAATCCCCCACCTCAATTCCAACTGAATAGGTCCCACCTCCAATAAAGGGCCCCACCTGAAATATGGCACCTTTAAAATTCCCACCTAAAAATCATACTTTCAAATATCAGGTAAATTAATATGTGAGAAAAATATAAATATAAACTCAAATATATATATATAAACTCTCTCTATGAAAATAAATAACAAATCTTAAATGGATGAATGAATATCTACAGTTAAAAATAACTTTATATCAAAATATCAATATCAATATCAAAATTCATGAACAACGATGACAAAAGTGCTCAATATTGGTGAATAGAGCTACGTAATATGAATAAATTTCAAAACTAAAAGTTAAAAGCAAAGTACATAACTCTCAGTTTCGTGCTTGTCGCACTTGTTCAAATGTACAAAAAAAAAATCACAAGACGTGTTTAGGAAGAGTATCAGCCCTTCTAAGTCGTTAATCCATGTGTCTGTAGTGCACTTTTCTTTTCGGAGACCAAAGTATGTTATCCACCATTATTTTTGTTATTCAAACTACCTGGTACTGCACATGAAGCCATGTTTTAAATACATCTATGTTGTTTCTATTTTATATTATAATCATTTCAGATTGCGCGTGGAAACTTTTGTAACATTACCATTTTTTGACAAGCTTACAATTTTAAAAAAAATATTTTATTCTGTGATAAAGCCATCGAATTGTTTTTTACATTGAAATACAAATTTCGTATTTCTGTGTTTTTAAATACTCACTCTGGTCTTTCGATCTACACTCTGATGTCACGAGCTTCCCTTAGGATTTTGAAATTTAAAACAAAAAATGGCGATCTTTTGAGCGCATTAATGGAATTTAACAATAAAGAAAATGTTCATTATTCATTATTCAGTATTACTAACTAAAATAAATGTTAACTTCTATTTCTTGAATCATTTTTGAGCCATTTTAGGATAAATTAATTTTTACTGGAGGAAAGCTTTAAAAACATTCCAGTGATATTCTTAATAATTGATATACTCAGCAACATTTAGATAGTTAAATATGTTATTCAAAAGTTTATATCTGGTTAATTGTATGTAATCAAGATCTATATCAATGTAAATGAAAGCATTAATCTGTGTTACTAGAACTTCTGTTGTAAAGTGTATGTTTGAAAGTGTAAAGTGAACTTTAGATAACCGATGTCCAATAATCAACCATTTCATTATTTTTAAGTCTTAAAAAGTGCCACTACAGTCATTAAAACAAAAATCTTTTAAGTGATAATGCTATCATATATACTTTGCTTTTAAAAGGTATTTGATAAGCTAATAAAGGCATACAAAACAGTTTGTGAAATAATTATTTTCGCTTCTCTGGTTCTGGTTACTGAAAAAGAAAAACACCGTTTTTGTTTTTACTATTTAATTCTAAATGTTTTCTATTATTGCAGGTGCTGAAGAATTTGTTTATACTAAACAATGTTTAAGATTATCAAACAGTTTTCATATGCTATTCCAATTATTGGTATTGCTTACAACTCTGCATCAATAAAATCAATTGTAATTGATAATTTTTGTGCTTTGAATGCTGCTGAAAATGAGCTTGATTTAGAAAGTGTCCAATTTATATTTCGACACGGAGCAAGAACACCAACTATAAACCTGTCATATTTCAATGATCTTCCGAATGTTGCAGAAGTGTCTTGGGATCAGAATAAGCTGCTTAACACTCTTCCTGAAGTTGATATTGATTACATTGTTCAATATGAAAATGGAAAAAATGCTGTTTTAGACGATAGTCCAGTTGAACAGTTTTACATTAAAAAGGGGCCACTTTCAGTAAGAAAATGTTAATACTTATACCATTATAAACTACAATTTAATTTGCGAATTCTGTTTTAATAAGTTCAAACATTTTGCTTTGTTTTCATTTATTATACTTAGGGTGGATGTTTAACGGGTCAGTTGACAACAGTTGGTCAGAAAGGAATGTATGAAGTTGGTGAATGGCTAAAAGAACAGTATATACAAAAACATGGTTTGCTTTCTGGAAATTATGATTCAAGTGAAGTATAGTAAGTTCCCCAGATATTTTTTGTTCTATTGTACTATTGTACTATTAATTATTCTATCTGTTTTTGTGGTATTTCAAAATGAAAGTCTTTATTAATCCTTTCTGTATGTTCTCCTTTGTACATTACAGATATCTAGATATCAAATTTAGTTCTAGTTTCAAGAGCTTTAGTATTGAAGGTATGATTCTGGTAAGCATGATTAGTCACTGTTAGTTTTTCAAACAAAGTGCTTATAGTAAAGAATATTTGTCATGAAAAGAATAAATAGAAAGGAAAAGAAGTATTTTTTAACGAATTTACCTTAACAATCTAAAATGCCCTTAACAAGTATCAACTTCCTTTAGTGGACGACACTTATGTATGAGAAAATTCAAATTCACTCACCTTGATTTTCTTTGAAGGGAGTTTAGTGGAGTTTAATCACATGATTTAACTATAGACTGCATTATTAATTGTTTCAAATTTACCTCATAAGTTTAAGTTGTTTTATGGAAGACGTTCTAGAAACATATAAAGTATGAGGTTAGACATAAGGTAAAGAAAGATTTTGATTTTTCTTCAAGTTTATCAGGTGATTTAATATTTAATTCAAATAATGTTTTTGGATATTTCTTTTTTCTTTTTTTAGCATCAGAACTTCATTCATTAGAAGAACTATTTTATCAGCGAAGTGTTTGGTTGCTGGATTGTATGGGAAAGAAAATATCAAGGGTAATTAAAAAGTTGTTAGTTTGAATTGTATAGCTTTGTTTTTGCATGCCTGTCACTATGGATTTTGTTATGAAGTTACATAACTTATTTAAATCTTTGATAGCTCCAGTAATGATGGTCACAAAGCCACTGCAATTAGAAGATATATATCCTAATTGGGGGAATTGCAAAAACTTGAAAACTTGGGCAAATTTTTGTTGGCGTAATGCTAGAGAATTCCCTGGCCATGAAGATGATCATGATGAGATGAACAAATTGCTTTGTACTGATGATGATAAACCAATCCATTTTGTAGCATTGTGGGATTTTATACATTGTAGAAAGGTTTGAAACATCAGGAATGTTTTGTTCTTGTATTTCATCGAAAAATTAAGCACTGAAAATAAAGGAATCCAAGTGGGCAAAATCATCCAAAAGTCACTGCGATGAAGAGCATTTTTAGTGAAATAATATTTATATTTCCATAGAAATGCACTCTTTCACAGTGATCTTTAATATGCTCACTGGGAAATGTTCTTTGTCGGTGATTGTCTAAAAATGTTGCGTATAATTAATAAGTATGTAACTTTATTAGAAGCAAGCCTAAAAACTGGATTAGATCAGAAATATCTTGCACTTTCATCGAGTATCTTAACCGGTGTTTGTATTTTTATGGAGTATCTTAACCGGTCTTTGCATTTTCATCGAGTATCTTAACCGGTGTTTGTATTTTCATCGAGTATCTTAACCGGTGTTTGTATTTTCATCGAGTATCTTAACCGGTGTTTGTATTTTCATTGAGTATCTTAACCGGTCTTTGTATTTTTATAGAGTATCTTAACCGGTCTTTGCATTTTCATCGAGTATCTTAACCGGTCTTTGTATTTTCATCGAGTATCTTAACCGGTCTTTGTTTTTTTAGCTTCATGAGTTGTTTGTTCCTCGCTTCTTGTTGGAAAAAGAGGAATTGATTCAAAGACGAGCATCACAATTACAAGCTTTTGTTGTTGGTGGGAAAAAGTATGTAACTGAATCATTCAGTCATTTTGAAAACAGTGATAGGTAGTAGTACCCAGTTGGAAATTGGTGGAAAAAGCACTACAAAGGAGTGCATTTCTATAGAAATATACATACTATTTCAATAAAAATTCTCTTCATCGTAGTGACTTCTTGTCGATTTTGCCCATTGGATAACTATGGAATGTGTTTCAGTTTTATCACTAGATTCAGAACTTTTTCATTCATCGAAAGAACCTGCCTTTCATAAATAATAGAAATAATATTTGTAATTCATCACACTATAGTACTGTCAATTAAACTCCTTCGAAAAGAGGGTGCTTAACCTTGAAAGAATGTCATTCTATTATTTTCTTCAAAATAGCTTGAGGTTTAAAGAAAATACAACCCACAAAAGCCTTCTGTTCGACCTTACTGATACTTATAAAAGTCCTAAAAACTGAGGAGCCTTGATCCTTTTTTTTTCAGTAATGAAAGGTTGAATGTGGCGATTGGAGGTTTTTTGAACACATTATGTGAAGTAATTGAAGACGAGACCAAGTAATAAACACTATTTGGGTTTATCAGCAAGCTCTTTCTCCAAAGTACAGGAAAATTGAAGTAACCATCTCGTTTTTTTAGAACCAAATTGATTTTGTACTCTGCTCACGATACTACCATTATGTCGTTGTTAATGGTTTTTGGATTGTGGGATGAGATATGGCCTGATGTTTCGTCAAATATTGCACTAGAGCTCTACAAAGATCAGGTGTTGTGTCATTTTCAGTCGGCAACTGAAAAATCACGGTGATGGAGTGCATTTTTAAAGAAATATACACACTATTTCAATAAAAATGCTCTTCATTGCAGACGATTTTGCTCGCTGTGTAGTATAAGCAAGTATTCGTTGGCCATTTGTTCAACGGATCGTTTGATTTTATTTGTCTAAAACATGTTCTTTTTCTTAAGGAAAAAAAGAGGTTCATACGCATTTTATATAATGGCAAACCTACGATATTAAAAGAAGGTACTAACAGATCGGAGTTTTATCCTGTAGAAAAGTAAGTGCCATGTTTCAATAGTCATTATTTTTTCTCGTTTTCCTGTTATACATTCTCAACCCTTTCCCGCTATCTTTTTAATCGATTTAAATAAAACTCGTCAAAAACTTCCCAACATCACTTTGTTTTTTGCCCTACCATGATAGAATGTAAACTCCATATGGTCTGGCTTTTTTGAAAAGAAGTATTTATCTAAAATACGGACCAGACGGGCATGGTGCTTTGCTACAACTACCACAATGCAATGCGATAATTACTTGTTTCGGGATTACTTTAAGCACTATTCTAAATAGCTGTGAGAATACAGTGTGTATCAAAAAATTGGAAACCAAAAATGTTACCTCAGTTTTTAAAGTAAACATTCTTATAAGTTTTATATCAAATGGAATCCTCATCTTTTTTGTCTTTCTCATGATGTATTTTTTTTTCAAAAATGGAAAAGAAGAAGAAGAGAAAACCGAAAAAATAAGTTTGGAAAAACTCATTTAAAATTTATATTGGATATCTACTTTGAAAACTGCGGTAATATTTCTTGTTTCCAATTTTTTGATACACACTGTATATGTGAGGCATTTTGAAATTATTTTGTCGCATTGAATTATGGTTGTTGTTTGGGTGATAACTGAACTATGGGAACGGTCTTTCACCGTTAGAAGTTCTCTGTAAGCCTTCTGATGCGGAAAAACGCGGAAAACTTCCTTCTGCCGCGTTTGACACTGATAGTACTTTTTAGATTTCTGCAACTTGTTGATCAATATCGAGAAAAAGAATATGATCGTGTCTGTGATCAAATTCAAAATGCCAAGTATGAGTTTTAAAAGTTGTGACGTAATAGCCGAACAAAAATGAGGGATTATTGCCATGGGATGAATGAAGTCATTTTCATCGGATTTATAACTTATCAAGGGTGACTTTATGTAACTTTAGATTTTATTTTCATTATTTCATATGAAAATATTCATTATTTGCTAATCTAATATAATTTTTTTGTTTGTAAGAATATTATAGGATAATTGTTTAAATTATTAGCTTTTTACCAGTTAGTGTCTTTATAAAATAGTTGAGGGCCTGTGGAGAGACTAAATAAGCCCGATCACAATATGTATGATTATAAGAAAAATCGGATTTATTTTGCTAGTAAATGAATAAGGGGAATTTTTTATTGTTTTGACCTGTTGTTCTGTCTGTCGGTCGAAGCTTTCCACACTGTCCAAATTATGTCCGCGTTAGTTGTATGTTTTAGAATTCATCAAAAAATTGATCCGAAATTTGTGCTTTTTTGTGTTCTATCCTGTCTAATCTGTAATTAGTCAGCGGTTTTAAAGTCTGTTCAAAAAATATGTGGACTGATTTCAGCTTTTATATAAAAACCAGGCTCAAGGGAATTGATGTAATTTGCTAAATCTGGTTTCCACATGGTAACTGAAATTAGTCCACATATTTTTTGAACAGACTTTAGTTAAGCAGCCAGCTGACTATTGGAATGAGTAGTCGTGGTCGTCGTCGTCAATGATATTTAAGATTATTTCGGGTCAGTACTATACAAGTGCGAGGAAGATCGTGCATATAAGATAAACAAAAATGGCGATGATTTGCTGTCGTAACTGACTGAAATTTTCCTGCTTATTTGAAGAATACTAATGAATGATAGTACGATGTCTTATCAACAATCTATGCGAAAACATCGCCCTATTTGTTCGAATTCCTTCCTTCATGAGAACCAATTTTCCCTGTTTACGAAAGTATTGACAGTGATGCCACCTAATTTCTAATGAAGAGTATATGAGGGAAAGAAAGTTATAGTGTAATTTTGTAAATTTTCTTCAATTAAAGAAATTCTTCCTTCCAGACTGCTTCTTCTTTTAAGCTAAAGAAACAATAGATATTTTCCACCATTCACATCCAGTCTTGTTTCATGGTATCCTCTTCTATAATAAGGACGTCAAACTAACACTTTAGGAAACGTGGCAAACACAGTTAATTCAAACAGGGATATGTAAAAAGCTTTGAACCTAGTCGTAGTATGTATCTATGTAGTATGTTAATCAATCTTACATTGGCATTCGCATTTTGCGCATCCATACTCATCTTTCACAAAACCTTTTTCACAATACATCTTACAAACTGGCGCACATTCTGAAAAATGGAATCAGTTACGCCAGGGATATGTTAAAGCGCTTTAACATATCCCTGGTTACGCGAAACGTAAAGGGAGTGCAAACGATGATCATGTTTTAAATGACTTAAGATTATATTATCTACATCATAACAAATATTGAACAGTGACTTACTGTGACATTTGCAGTATGGGCACCCACGGGAATTTTTTTCAAAACCATTTGGACAGTTCATCCAACATTGAAATGGATTGCAATCTAAAATCCAATTTGAATCTCTGAGAAAATCTAGGCTTAGAACAAGCTTGGTTGCTATTGCTCGAGAATTGTTCAGATCAAACTTACTGCACTCGCACTTCGTGCACCCATTTTCGTCCTTTTTAAATCCATACTCGCAGAGCATTCGACATTGAGTTTTGGGACATTCTGAACGAGACAAAGTCAAACTCTTCTGTTAGATCTACGCTCAAACATCTTGTTTAATGGTTAACGGTTAACCAGAAGTTTAAGTGATTCTGCATTGTGATTTCTACCTTGGTTGCATTCGCAACGCGGACAACCATTCTGATCTGTCCGAAATCCATTTTCACAGAATATTTCACAAGTCACTGGACTGCACTCTACATAAAACGATAAAATTTGATACAGACGTTATGTGTATTCAGGACTACGCCAAGTTCAGTAGAGAAAAGTACATACTTTTACATGCGCAAATTTTGCCACTCTCAAATCCATTGGGACACCACATTCTACATTGTTTGGTCAAATCTATGAACGAAGTTTCGGAACCTGATGAAAAACAAAGAAAGATGAAAAAGAAAAACATCTTTAGGACAAACACATACCTGTTTGTTGGGATTCTGCTGTGAAAACAGCAAAGATCTAAAAGAAGTGATAAACTAGAGATAATAAACAAAGCAAATGTAAGGAATGGTCAAAGGACAAAGCTCACCGCAAAAGTAACTGCTAATGTTAGCATGTTGACGCTGGTGTGTATATGACAAGTAAATGATATTCTTTTGATACCAACAGACCTGAAATACATACGAACTATTGATATTTATAAAGCTGATTATACTAATCATGAGGTACATAAGATTTTCTGTATGTTTATACCGTATGTATCAGTAGGTATATTTGACCAGCAGCCAAACAAGAAAGTAAACATCTCTCCATCGTTGCGCTACAAAGAAACATGTATTATAGTAAATTGCATCATCTCGGAACGAGAGCAAGATATGATCAACTGGGATAAACAAGCTCATTCTCCTTAATCTTAGCTCTGTTGCTTAGTTACACACTGTAAAATCCCGGTTATAGTCCCCACCACCAAACCTGCCAACTGGTTATAAATCCATCAAATCCGATTTTTCATCCCGGTTATGAGAAAGACAAAGATGTTTTTCTAAGCATTATTCTAATTTGACTTTTTGATTTTTTTATCTGCGTATATGTGGCACCATCATAGTGTTTCAGTGCCACCTCCTATCCTATCCACGTACAATGAAGGCATCGTTGATTAAGAATTGCCAACAGCTAATGAAATAACTGAATTTGAAGTTAATAACAAAAGCAAACGTGGAGATGATGGAGATAATTTGGAAGTGACCGATCAGAAAAAAATGAATCCTGTAATTAAATTATAGAGATGATCGAGAGACGGAAATTTATTTTATTTTTCCACTAAGATTTTGGGAGAGCCGTAGTCGAAAATATTGACCCCTTATTGAGATTGGACAAGCCGACATCGTAAGCTACGTTTTACGTCAAATTACTGACAAAATGGCTGAAATTTGTTTTTACGTCTTTTTAATCATTATCTATGAAAAACGCGCGAAACTTTCATGACATTCTCTTCACAACCAACATTGCTTGAGGAGGAAGGAGGACAAAATACTGTTCAGCGAACAACTTAACTCCAAATGATGTTAGTCACTTTGATGATGATGTGATGTCAGTCTTGGTGAAGTGACATCACTTTCTACATTTTTCATTCAAGGCAAATATGTGTATTTTTTCACTTGGGCTTGGAATCAACTATAGCATAATTAAGCATAACTATAGTATAATTTTTTTTGAAATACTCATAAAATATATAAGAAAGAAATGAACTTTACCTCTAGATCAAAGTGGAAATGAAATAATCATCTGCTTTTATATATATTCGCAAGTTGCGTATCAATTAGTGTCTGAATATCTTGTGTAGGTTCTCAATTTAATTTTGAGCTTCGGAGTAATATAATAACTGCATTTACAAATGAGTTTGCTAAAACCAGCAGTTTTGCAAAAAGATGCGCTTGATATGATGTTGGATTCACACTATGTGACTGCGGTAGACTCGCCCCAGGGGACACACACGGGACAGCTCGCTGCCGTAGGAGTAGTCACGGCATGTCTTATTAATGGTAGACTGAATAGCGAAGGGGACACGATATAGTAAACAACGATTTGTATATTTTGTCTGGCTTTTATAACGTTGAATACTACATTGGCGACGAGGATAAACGAATAGACTATTGTGAACGTATTGTGAAACTTCTTACAACGCCTGCTGTGAACGTAGAATTATTGTGACACTTGAAAAAATTATTACTGTATAAACATATTGAACAATGTCCGACAATGAAGGAACAGCTTCGAGGCCAGTCAGAGGGTCCAAGCTTCGTGTAAAACCGTTCGACCCACATGGAGACAGACTTGACATGGGGAAGCGGTGGGAAACATGGATGAACCGTTTTTAGAGAGACTTAAAGTATAATGGGGTAGACCCAGACAAGCCGGAACAGGCAGGAATGGCACAGATGGCCTTATTGATCTACGCAGGAACAGAAGTTGAGGATCTACATGATACACTCCCTGAACCGGCACAACCAGCACAAACCCGAAAACCCGAGAAATGGAAAAGAACAAAATCGTATCAGTATCGAGAAGTTACGATTGCGTTCGTATGATCCGTTAGTTGACACGAACGTTTCTTTACACGTGAGCAATGTGGCAAATGTTGAAGTGAATATGTTAGAATCGGAAAGAAGACTGAGAAGTTTTATTCACCAGTGTCGGAAGATGAACAAGGACGATTACCGAATATCATCAGGAATTTATCGGTGCTCCCATTGAACATATATTAACGAAGTTTGGAAAAGTGGGATGCCTACTAAAAAAATGCCAGCTGTTATTATTGCTTCGCCGGCCGCTATGAAACGGATGGTGGATGTGTGTTCAAAATATATAACGTGGTCGCTGGAGCAGCTTTGACAACGCCTGCAGTAGAAATGAACGGTTCGGGGAAATGATAAATAGTCTCTTGTTCAAGAATTTGTTTTATCTAAAAGATTTTAAATTCATGCACCTCGGGAAGCTTTAATATTCAGTCAACATGCAAAGTTGATAATTTTTAAATCTACAAGAATATTTTTTAAAAAGCGTATAACCCCCGAACGCATTAGATCCGAGAACTCTGGACTTAATTAGAGTGTATCTCGCCCAGTTATCTTGTCAGTCTGTTTGAGTGAAACTCCTATCTGATGTGTCTGTGTTGTTCAAGATCAATCAACCGAAATGAAAAGTTAGCATCTTATTCTCGGGAACCATGGGGCAACGAAAGCGTTATTTTAACGACCAAAATATCAATTTTAGGTATGTGAAAAAATGTTGACTTCGACTTCAACTTCAACAATGTATTTGATTTTAATTCAATTTTCGCAGGCGTTTACACGTTGGATATTGTTTGGATACAGATTCTATCTTCTCTGTCTGGATATCTGTTTCGGAAAGTGTGTTCGGATTTCCGATCGTTTGTTTTTCTTCAGAATGGTTAATAACAGACCCAAAACTATATGTTAAGTGTAATGCAAGAAAGGCAATTTATAATCTTACTTCATCAAAATGTTGAGCCGGTTTTTTCACTAAAAGGTTTAGAGCGAGCTGAGTGTGGGAGTATGTTCATCTGACAAATTGTTCTCATAAAATTAATACCGTGAAAAGATTTATAAAAGTCAGTTAAAACAAGTCAGGCCAGCTCTGAACTTTAACCTCGCTAACCCAAACACATTTCACAAGGTTCACACCGTAAAGTCTATTTTTAAAAGTTTCAACGCTGACCGCTGTACAGAAAGTTTGTTTACATCCCATTTTGCATTTCGATTGGTTGGCACTTGAACCTGATTTTTAATAACGCGCTGATTTGACCACTTTTAACATAAAAGCAATAGCCGCCTCGCTCAGCGCGTTCTAGGCCGTCTAGTGAAAAACTGGCTTTAGAAGGATAAAGTAATTCAGATATCTTGAAAATTAGGCTTAAGCGAGGCTGATGCAGAAATAATCCAAGCCACAAGGCTCCTATTTCAATTTCATCAAATTCTGACCAACACTAGAATAGTATATTTTATCTGAGTATTTCCAAGCTATTTAATCTTACGATGTTGTTGCCCCTGATCACATCAACACTGCATCGTGCATCTTCAGTTTTGCCGCAGCTCAAAATTTTCCATGTTGCAACACACTGGTTTCAGATTACGGATGTTATAAAACATTGGGTATTTCATTTTAATAAATACTACAAAACAGACTCCAAGCTCATTATCAACACGATATATTGGAGTACATCTTTTGACGTTTCAATACAATTCACGTGGATCAAATCTGTTCCATTAGTTGCAGAAAGTTTTAAATTAAAACCATTAAAGTTTACTTTAGTTAAATAGTGACATGATCATTCTTGTATTTCAGCAAAGAAATTCGTATTTCAGGATACGTTTCAAAAACTCAGAAAAACTTTCGTTTAGATTCAATCGAACATACACACAACAACATAGCATTCTTCAACTCGTCCTCAGTCCCCCTAACCTCAGCCATGCATCTGAAACATATGGCGAGTTTTGAATAAACTGAGGACAGGGTTAAAACCCCGTCGTTTGTCCATGGATGGTGTTGGATTGTGGTTGCTAAGTTACATGAAGTGAAGATGTGCGTTGATTGGTGGTAATACTTTTCGCACAAGTGGAGGGAAGATCTTTTCTAATTTAGACGATGTCAAGTATCTTCTCACGAAACGTTGAGTTGGTTTTGCAACTTTTGGCGGTTCTGGTACTAGAGCTCTCAAATTCTGATTTTCTGCTCGTAGTTTTGCTAATTCTTTCAGAGCATTTTCTTTCTCTATTTCAGCTCGTTCTTGCTTGACTCTCATTTCTTTCTTTTGAGTTTCCACGGTTTTCATGCTTTCTGACAAAGAATTGCCAAACAATGTTCTTTGAAACAATTTATCTTTAGTATGTTTTAAATCTTCTTTAAGCCGGTAGATTTCAGCATCGACTTTTCTACGTCTTTGAGATTCAAGCATGATATTTCGTGATAGATCCTCTTTTTCAACAGCATATTGTTGTTGATTTTCCTCCAACATCGATTTCAACTTCTCCACTTGTTCATTCACTTCAAGATGTTCTTTGGACAACTCAAATTTAATGTTATTTCTCTCAAGAATATCTTGTACTTCCACTGACAACATCCTTTGCGAACGTATTAATAAGCTAAGTTATAAATTTCAATTTTTCTTTCTCGCCAGAGAAAAAGTCTTGTACAAAACGAAGATTTTCGCAAAAGACTGACTTTTTTCAGCTGACGTCAAATTTGAAAATACTGTGACGTCAAATGTACAAATACAAATACAACTTCGAACCCAGATTGAAAAGAATTCTTTTCAGTTCTGCGTTTTCTGCAGCGATAATGTAGTGGTTAGTACCTTTGAGTGCGACTGCTGCGACCCGTGTTCGAGTCCAGTCATGTCGTATCTCAATACACCACTCAGATGCGCTTTAAAAGTAGCGTGTCAGCCCATTAGGAGCCATCGACTGACTGCACACTGGCCTTCGGGCAAGTTAGAGCAATTCTATACGTATCCCTGGCGGTAAGTCAACTAAAGGCCGATTTCCATTCAGGAAAATATCCGCGCGGACGTAGGTAATCCACGCTCAGTGACTTAGAACGCATGCGTATTGGCTAATTCATAAGCGTAGTTATGTCCGCTCAGCGAGCAAAAATAAAGTTAAAAAATTTTAACTTTTTTTAAGCCCGCCGATGTTCGCTGATAATTTCAGCCAATCGTGTCTTTTGATTTCCATTTGCAGCTGTTTGGCCGCTCGGAAAATTGTACGTCCGCGCGGGCATAAGCGTTGAATGGAAATCGGCCTTAATAGTTGCAAGTCGGCGGGCGGAAGAACCAACCAGTACGGATGGAAGCCCAAGGTCTAAAAACTCCCGTTACTTATTTACTTACACAATGAGTCCGAATGGATATACCGATTCAGGTATTCGTCATGTTTGTCCAAGACAAAGACATTCGAGACAGTATAATGACTGAAAATCCTGTTCCTTCAAATATTCGCCAGCTTAAGAAGATGGACGAATTTTTTCGTGAGCTTTTAGAGGAAAATCGATGTAGAGTAGAATCTAGATGACGGATTAGAAAAAATCCAACAAAAACTTTTCAATGTCTATGGTCCCTTGAGTAGGACATGGTATGCTGTAGGAAGAATCCAAAGTCCAGCTTCCCACGGATCAGTGTCAGAAAACACATGGAAACCTTTTTCAACATGGCTCCATTGAGAGTAAGAAAAAAGGTTTATCCAGAGATACTTCCAGAGAAAAATCTTCAGCATGTTCATCCATTAGTGAAAAACCTTTTCAGATATCAAAAGACCTCTGGGACTTTTTGATAGCTCAGGAGATCACAATTACTGCCGAGCATTTCCCAGGGGAACTGAATGTGAGGGCAGACTGGATGTCCAGAACTTTTCACGACTCCAGCGAAGGGAAACTGACCCCCACAGTCTTTCTGAAGGTTTGCCAGTTATGGGGATTGCCAGATGTGGACCTGTTTGCATCACGGTACCAACCTACATGTCATGGAAGCCCGATCCGGTTTGCTATGCAGTAGAAGCGTTGCAACAGGAGTGGAAAAACTTTTATCCATAAGCATTCCCTCCCTTTGCCCTGATAGGAAGAGTTTTGATGAAGGCCAAAAGGGAAAAAGTGTGCATGATATTAATCATACCTGCCTGGCTGACACAACCTTGGTATGGTCCTCTCTTGGACATTGCAGTTCCAAATCCAGTGCTTCTTTCTCAACATTTGAATCTCATGGAAGGACCCCAGGGAAACCATCACCCCTTACTTCTAAATCAATCACTAAAGCTAGTGGCATGGAAAATTTCAGGCAAGTCTTGGCAAGTGAAGGCATATCAAAAAGAAAAGAACTTATCTCAAATGCTAGAACAAGAGGCCCAGATTCTAATTACGAATCGTCCTGGGGAAAGTGGGTTAGCTGGTATCACGAACGGAAAGCTGATCCCTTTCGATGTCCTATAAATTTAGTACTGGATTATCTTGCTGGTCTTTTTGATCAGGGTTTTGAAAGTAGCTCAATAAATAGCCACAGATCTGCAATATCAGCCTATCACATTCCCATTGAAGGTGTTCCGGCGGGACAGCATCCACGAGTTTGTGCTCTTACATCAGGTGTGATGAACAAACGTCCTCCCAAACCGAAATTTGTTTTTGTCTGGGATGTACAACAAGTTTTGGATTATTTAGATACTTTTCCAGAGATCAAGTTGCTATCTGATAGGATGCTTGTTCTCAAGGTGACAATGTTGTTAGCATTATGTTCTGCTTCCAGAGGGTCAGAAATGAAACTTTTTGACACACGCTATATGGTTAGAACCAGTGCTTCATACAAATTTAAATTTGCGGAAGTGACAAAAATTAGGAAAAAAAGCTCGCGTCCTCCGGAAGTGGAATATCATGAATTTCCAGAGAACAAGAATCTCTGTGTTGTGACTTTATTAGATAATTGTTTGGAGAGGTCTAAACCAAGGACGGGTGATTCTAAATTCCAGTTACTACTTAGTCCCCTAAAACCCCATAATGAAGTAGTTCGTTCCACTATAGCAGGATGGGTTAAAGCTGTGCTGAAGGATGCCGGTGTAGACATCAAATTATTTGCTGCCCACTCATGCAGATCAGCGTCTTCTTCCAAAGCAAGTGCTATGGGGTTTGTCGGTGGAAGGAATACTAGATAGAGGGGATTGGTCTAGAAAATCTGCAACCTGGCAGAAACACAACTGTCGACCTATTGTAAATAAAGCTCAGGTTTACCAGGACATGATATTTAAGAAATGAGTTTTGCTTTAAACTGAGAACTTGCGAAGCTCGGGGTACCATTATGAAGGAGAATGGGCTCGATTATCCAATATTAAATCATATGGAAATTTTATATGAAATAAAATTTATCAATTACGTACCGTAAAAACTCTAATTTAGTGCGCCCTCTAATTAGCGCGGATGGTCTTTTTTTTCGGAAAAAGAATAATTTTCCCCCTCTATTTATTAGTGCGGGTGAGCTTTAGTTTCGATTCACCTCTAATTTAATGCGGGAATGGTCAAAATTACCTCTAATTATAGCGCGGATCGGGTTTCAAAAAAGTTAAGAAATTTTCGTTATCATTTTTATAAAACTAAACGAAGATAAGTACGCGATTGCTATTCAAAAAGATCATCAAACGGGGTTGGGCATCTACCTAAATTCCTTTCAACAAGATTGACTTTTTACTTTTTGAAAAACGGTATTCATTAAAGTCATCGGACCGAGAAGGTACTCTGCTGACTTGAAGCAAGGCGGTTTGGAATTGCCAGCTGAATTTCACTTCAAGTCCTGAAATGAAAATCTTCTTCGTCAAATTTGAGGAGAATCGGGTCAAAGTCAATGGAAAGAAAAAAGAAGAAAAAAATCAAAACAAAAAATGTAAAAAAATTAAAAAGTGTCAAATATAATTTTTTTACCTCTAATTTAATTTAATGCGGTTTTGATCTGAATTTCCTCTATTTATTAGTGCGGTTTTGAAAAGAAGAAACCTAGCTATTTTATCCCCTCTTATTATTAGTGCGGCATGGCCAAAATAATTATTTTTTTGCCGCACTAAATTAGAGTTTTTACGATAGGCGTGTAGCGCCGCAACGTAATTGAGTTTTTATGAATATCAAATTGAAATACGATTTAATATTGTCCCGCCCATCTGCCCCGTACATTTAAACTTTACAAACATGACTTTATTTATTTATTTATTTATTTATTTATTTATTTATTGTTTTAGGCTACGGTAACAACTATCGTGGATTATCATTCCAGAACACGTGATTACTTTTAGAGAAAAGATTATTTTATCATATATTTGTTATTGTCTTTTACCTTGCCCCACTCTACCTTGATTTTGCCGGTGGTTTGAGGCAACAAAAGATGCATTGTTGGGTTCCGCGAACTCTTCTCTCGGGGTACCATTATTGCGGGAATGGGCTCGATTATCCAGAAGACTTTTTTGCAACTCTTTATTTTGAATAAAAACATCTTGTTATGAATGTTAAGCGACCACGTGTATGTGAACTACGAAAGAAATATTCGACATAATGAAAAAATAACATAGATAGGTAAATGACGTACTCATTTCCTTGACAAGCTTGAATTTATTTTTGGTACCTCCGAATGAACAAAGGCTGTGTACAAAAGAATTTTATTGAAACACTAATACACTTAACTTTCTCTATTAACCACGTGACGTCATTGCGAAATGCGAATGGCAGAAATTAGTTTTTTTTACGACGCATTTTGGGAAGTTTTAATGTTATTTCATGATTTCTTATGTGACTTGGCAAAGATTTATGCAAAAAAACCTCCGTTCTCCTTTAAAAACTCATTTTATTCACGTTGTTGTCCTTTCTTAAATGTCAACGTATTCGCGGCAAACAATGTGACAGAACAAATTTTCATCCGAGGAAGGTTTCGTCATTTATTTCGTTGCATTTTGGGCCGATATAGTGGTATTAACGGAAATATAATCACGGGCGCCCTCATAGCGAAAGCTACTTTCTAGTGATAGATTATGAAAGAGATACGAAAAAACATTCTGTCTCCCACTTACAGTACCATGCTTTGAAACGGGAAAAAAGCAAAGTCAATTAAAGTCTGTTCAAAAAATATGTGGACTGATTTCAGCTTTTATATAAAAACCAGGCTCAAGGGAATTGATGTAATTTGCTAAATCTGGTTTCCACATGGTAACTGAAATTAGTCCACATATTTTTTGAACAGACTTTAATAATTGTATACCAGCGTGTAACGTCAACACAAAAAGTTGGAGGATGATGATGATGAGGATGATGAAGAACAAAATCGAAAACTGACATTCGCCTATCTTGTGAAACTACTATGCCTCCTAGCTCGCTTACGCTCACTGCAGGGGCAAATATTTTATAATTATAATATTGAATAATTCTTTTAGTGGATTGAGGTGAAGGGAAGGAACAAAAATCATTCTTTCCTAGTAGCCTCTTTCTATCAACCAAAATCTGATGTTTCTTCACAAAAGGAACGGATAGATAAATTCGAAACTATCCTATCTAAAGTAAACAATGTCTGGGATGGACCTATCATAATTTGCGGAGATAGCAACATCGACCTATTAACAGAAACGCCAGTTACAAAACAATACAAGACAATGCTTGAACAGTTCAACCTTGAGAACATCGTCACGAAACCTACGAGACATGGGAAAACCTTAATTGACCACATCATCGTTAATATTCCCGACAAGGTGACTCAATGCGATGTATTCCCTTGCGACACGATAAGCGATCATGACTCACCGTATGCCACACTAAAAATCAAAAGGGAAACTTTTGCACCTCGCTACAAAATGATACGCAATTTTAAAAGATTTAACTTGGAGGATTATATAAATGACTTTCGTCAACTCCCAATAAACATCGTTTATGCATTTAAAGATCCACATGAACAACTCGAAGTATTCAACAAACTGATTTGCGACTGTATCGATAACCACGCTCCCCTCGCAAGAGTAAAAATGTCAAGACTGCCTGCACCCTGGATGAAAGACCTCGACATCACTGCCCTACAACTTGAAAGAAACAGACTCCGAAAAAAAGCTCACGAAACGAAGCTTCCGCATGACTGGGAACTCTTTCGTGATGCCCGAAATAAACTGAAAAGGTTAATCAACCAAACGAAAGGTTCTTTTTACCAAAAGGCCTTATCATCAAAAAGACCCAAGGAAGTTTGGGATGTAATTCATCGAATCCTGAACCCAAGCAACAAAACCATCGACCACGACCCTGAAATATTAAATGAACACTTCAACATTATCGCAGAAAAACTTACTGAAAAAAAGTCCTTGAACAGTGATGAGCTGCATAATCTTATAAAGCAGTTTCCTGATAATCCACGAGGTTTCTCAATCAAACCAACTACCTACAACAACGTCAAAAATGCCCTGAGTAAAATCAGAAGCGATTGTTCCACGGGAAACGACAACATTCCAATCCACCTGTTAAAACCGGTCATCGACTATGTTATCTCTCCACTCTGTCACATCATTAACGGCTTCATCCAACAAGGGACTTTTCCGTCCGAATGGAAAACAGCGAGAATCAGCCCTAACCCGAAAATCAAAAACCCTTCAGCAGCAGTCGACTACCGTCCTATATCGGTCCTGCCTGTCTTGTCCAAGGTCTTCGAAAGAGTTGTCCTGCAGCAACTGGTAGAGCACATCGAAACGTTATACAAGCAAACGCAACATGGCTTCCGAAAATCAAGATCAACAGTAACATGTCTCCTTAAGATGAAGGATGACATTCTGAAAGCAATGGATAGAGGAGAGGTGACGGTTGCAGTCTTCGCAGATTATTCAAAGGCTTTCGACACAATAGACTATGAGGTGTTACTGCGAAAGCTTACCAAGCTACAGTTCTCCAATTCCTTTCTTCACTGGCTAACAGAGTACATCGCAGACCGAATGCATTACGTGCAGATAGATGACAAATGTTCTACAACGCGAAAGACAAAATTCGGTGTCCCGCAAGGATCCATACTTGGACCTGTCATCTTCAATCTCTATGTGATAGACCTCTCCAACTACCTAAACACATCCGCTTCGCTTCAGTACGCAGACGACACAACTGTTTACAATCACTGCAAACCATCACAAATTGAAGAAAACACACAGCTCCTCAAGCTTGATCTTAAGTCATGGTCAACAGACTCCAATCTGGTATTTAACAACACCAAAACGAAAACGATGCTCTTCAGCAGTAAGCAGCTGTCGCGTGTTCACAATATAAAAAACACTAATACAAAGATTCAATATGATGGTCACATCTTTGAGGCTGTGGAAGAGCTCAAGGTACTCGGCGTTACGTTCCACCAACACCTGGACTGGAAACCACACATTGACAACACGGTCAAAGTCTGCTTCAGTACGCTAAAGTTGCTAAGGATGATGAAGCGCCTAATACCCTTCCAACTGAAGAAACAGCTTGCCAATGCCCTGATACTGTCAAAGCTTGACTATGCAAATTCAGTCTACATCGGAACAACCCCAGTTTATCTACTGAACAAACTTCAAAAAGTTCAGAATGCAGCAGCAGGTTTCGTTCTCCAAAAGCACGCCAATATGAAGATGTTATCAAGCTGTCGTGGCTTCCAGTGTTAGAGAGACATGAATATGCTATTTTGGTGTTAGCATTCAAAGCTCTTTATGAAAATGTTCCTGAAAACATGCGAGTCGAGCGCAAGGTGGACCGAAGATCCCTACGTAGCAACACCAACATAAAAGGAGCCATGATTGAATGCAAAGATAAAGTCACGAGCTTCCAAGCAGAAGCAAAACGCATTTTCAACGACCTGCCGAAGTCGATCCATGACATTGACAAGCTAAACGCATTCAAAAGCGCATTGAAGAACTATTTACTAGATAAAGCTTTAGCCCGAGCAATGAAATAATCCTTTATACTGTCAATTGATTTGTTTTTTTTTTTTGTTTTTGGGTTTTTTTTGTTTGTCTATTCGAATTATTTTTCTACTTACACTTACGCATAATATACAACATACGCATTTCAAGACGAAGAACCATTTGTATATATGGAAATGCTTGAAATAAATTGGTTATTATTATTATTATTATTATTTTTATGCGAACGTGAATATAACTAGAATATAACTAGCGTGAAAATAACTAGCCGCCAAGGCGCCATCGTTCGCCGCCCATGTTCAGCCTGCGTTGAGTTCACCGAAAATAAAATCAAGGAATTGGCCATGATAAGTTTACCCATGTTGAAGAGCTCGAAAAAAAAAAAAAAAAAAAATGTATGGGATCGTTTTCCTACGATCAACCGTTAGAGAGATATCGTTCATCAAAACTTTTGATGACGTCACAGACCCGTCCCCCCAAAAAATTAGACCCAGATTTTTCGTCACCTCATAATGACCTGTTTACGGATCGTTTCACATTTGTTGTTTGTTTATTTTCATTTCAAAATTCAATGAATATATTCAATGAATATGAATATATTCAGTTGGGAAGGAGTTTGATTATAAATGCTTGAAGCCACATTTTGTAAAAGTTCTCTTTATCAATTTAAAACGTTTCGATTTTTATTCATTCAACTGATGATATGGCACAGACCCGGCCACGAGTGAACCATCTCTTCCCATTAGGGAGATTCATAAATCGACGAGCCTATTACACGAAAAAAATCAATTACTTGTGAGAAGTTTTTTAAAACTATTCAACTAAAAAGTTACTTCGGAGATTTAAAGCTTTTTCTTGTATCAAAAGAAACAACATTACTTTGCACGCTTATTTCAAGTGTCGATGTGAAGTTTCTATTGACATTGTGGGGAAAAATTCACGAACAGCTCTACTAAGTTGTATATAATTCCCTACAAATCTATAGAAAAACAGTTTAGTGTAAACGAAACATGATTTTTCCGAATCCTGCTAATTGTTATGAATAAATGGATTCCATTATGAACATCGTGTGTGGGGGTGGGAAGATTGAGTAGTTAGGAACACAAGAAGTTTCCGTGAAACATTGACAATCAGAGAGAGAATAAGTTGAATTTTCAATCTTCTGATTTAGTAAATGTATTAATCTTATACGATCTGCGGATATCGACGAGCTCTACGAAGCTGGATCTGTGTATGTGATGTGGGAAACTGCGAGACGTAGATCCATTCCATCGAATTTTTTTTTACTGCAACTCTTCATTCGCTTTGCTAGCGGAGGAGGGGATGGATCCGTATATAGAAAGTGCCTAAGTTCATCTAACTGTAAAGTATAGCTAAACCTTTTTTTACGAGATACGACATGTCTTAGTGGTTATATAGCGGCCACCTTGGGGAAATAAGGAAGTAAACATATTAAATGCCCTTTTCAAATCCTTTTATTTGACAAGCAGCGTCTACTTTCACATTCAGCGAGTTACTCTTCTCAAAATTTCAAAAGTTGTTCCTCGAGAGTATTCGTAAAAAGACAGTCAACAGGTATTTTTGGTGTACCAACAACACGAATACCAATACCCATCGATGTTTTCATGTCAAATATCCATCGCCTCATTTTCAAACTGAATATCAATGACGTTTACTTTGGTTAGGTAGTAGCTAGCTATCAGTTTAGTAACGAGAACAAAACTGGCTGCAATATTGGATAATTCATGAATTTATGGAGAGCATATTTCTTTGTGGCTTCTGTTATCAAACGTAACGACTTTGAAATAAGTCATGTTAACGCTTGTTAATATCAGCATCAGTATACACCATCATAAGATCATAAGTGGCTTGGATTCTTTTGATACTATCTCATGCAAAGGTAATCGTGAAGAGATAAATCAAGCAAGAAGTGTGAAATGCACCCAAGTCAGTTTATATCAATTCATGTTGTGTGCTTCATTCACGTTACAATTAATCATTTTTTCTCTCTGTACATTATTGAAAACTGTCAACCAAAAGAAACATGGCTAAGAAGTATTAATTCTGAAATTATAAAATTTTGGGTGAAGTTCATAGCTTAGAATTTAAATTGGCACAGATTATACTGATTGATTTAAGAAGTCATAAAAAGCCATGAACTGAAACATCATTTGAAGTGACGTCTTTACAAGTACATCCCGCAGCGAACATTAATTTACAAACCTGACGGAACTTTGAAAGAAGAACCGAATCAATTATTACGAAAGCTTAGACTGTCTTTCTTAGTATGCAACACTACATGATTAGATAGATAGATTGAAAAAATCTTTGATGTAAGTTCAAAATACAAAGTCATTCAAAACAGGATTTGTCAAACACCATGATAATTAAAAAACAAAAAAAAAACAACGCGGTTTTTTCGATATGTACCTTCACAAATAAATATTTGATATTATATATAAGATATTTATAGATATATGCACCATAAGTAATATACTTTTGACTAATTCAAATAGCCTCTAGACATTATAATTACAGATATCCTTTACAAGTCTTTGAAATAAACTGGCCTTTTGCCGATAAAATATATGAGATTCTTCTTTTTTTTTTACATTTAGCACGATTTAATAGCATATATATCGAAAGAGTTACAAAAAAGGCGTTAGTGAAATATGCTGGCATTAAAAAGTATTAACAAATAAAAGCAGATAGTCACTTGAGCAGAATAAGAACTTTCATTAAAAATGGCGATGGTTTCTACATTATTTACCTCTTTATAATACTTCCCGCCTCGTCAAAACACTAACTTAACCACCAAGAAGATCAATCTACAAATTCTCACAACAAAATCGTTCTGTTTAGCTTTTCTGAGAAAGAAGTTTCCCAAAACTTGCAGAGTTGCAAAACAATCCGCTTCTTGTCATTTCCCAAAGTAATTTTCAAAAGTACAAAAAACTGATGAAACGTCATAGGTTTCGATTTTTTTCTCTCTATATTTAAATTTATAAAAACCCGATAAAAAAATACCGATTTTGAAAACTGGAAAGTGTTTACTCAAAACAACTTTCGTGACCTCATTAAAATAAAATATCTAATTCATAGCTACGCTATAGCTAAATTTCTGACGCAAATGAATTTGGTGATCTGGGAACTACAATTGGAACAAATAGCTCACCATCATTTCGATTAAAAATCGAGTTATGCATTTTTTCCATATCTATGCAGGGTCTTTTAATTCCCTCTGCTCGATCTACACAGTCTTGTAGAGATTCTGTTGATCTTCTTTTCCGTGACAATTTACGAACAGGAAAGAAACATCTTTTTAAATCTTGTTTTGAAAATGACGTGTAATTTCCACATTCACTATCACTGAACGCAGTATCGCCACTTCCGACACAATCTACGTCAGTGACGCGTGAGCTGTAAATGTTCGAATTGTCGTCTAACTCCAACTTTTTTTCATTTCCACAAACGGATTTTTGCTGGTTAAAAATAAAGCCAATTTCTTCGTCTTCGCTATCATCGTTGTTTTTCATTAAATTTTCTAAAAATGTTTGATGACGAATAGTTGAGCCGGAACAAACGGGATTTTTCGACTGGGTTTTGCACACTTCACTTGAATATACATGTTTGCTATCATCCGATTTCCCGATTTGCTTTGAACTTGCAACACTTATATTTTTGGCTAATTTGAAAATATTTTCAGGCCGACTTCGAAAACTTTCGGATATTTTTAATTTCCTAAAGTCAAATAGGGGTTCGTATAAACACGTTTTAGTGTTCTTGTGATCATCAGTGGAAAAGCTTGCTCGACTTTTTTCTGTCTCACGAAATTCCAACGTTGAGCTGCACATAATATCTTCAAAAGTTTGAAATCTTGAGAAATAACTAACACACGTTAAACCCGATCCAAAATCCATCTCAAACAACTTCTCTATCTTCGGTTTCTTCAAGCGACTATAAAACGTTGAACGTCAGTGGTGAACTTTCGTGTATAAAATATTTTTTCGATAACAACTTGTAAAATCTTCTTTCCATGTATTCTTGTGATTTATGTGTTGTTGTTTACATAGCTAAATATCAAGATAAACATTAGTAAAAAATTAATAATTTGAAATGATGATACCACATTAGATGTTAAAAATAATGTTTGTATTTTTTTCATAGGTGTTTTGACCGCATATCATGGACATTATTATTAAAAGCTGAAATTTAATCCTCACACGCGTAGTGTAGTAACAAGAAGTAAAAGTTGAAACCATTTAATTTTCGAAGAATTGACTAATATAGACGGTTCACGAAAAAAAAAAATCTGTACGACGGGAGTTTCCCATTGACAAAACATTTCAAAAATACTGTTGAAGCCGTTACAAAATTTTGTGGTTTCAAATGAAAAGAAACTTTTTATTCCATATTATAACATTTGCTATCAGATAAAGTAAACAAATATCGAGAAATTAACGGAAATAACGATAAATAAACAAAAAGAATATTTTTAAAACCCCCTAAATAAAATTCGAATGTCATTACCGATTGAAAATTAACCGTTCATGGATCATTGATTTTTGATATTCTTCTCAATGGACAAGCATATGTGTACAAAATTCAACCATGGGGGTTTTTCTTCTCTTCGCACAGGTGTCCAGGGTATGAAGGTCAAAATTCTTAAACAATAGTATATTTACACAGTGTATTTAATCGATAAAAATTTCATTGTTTTCTATGTGTATGTAACATCGTTAAATCTGTTGCGCTCAAAGATAACATGCCGAAGAAACAAGAAAAAAAACTGACGCCAAGCCAAAGAATACCGAAACCGTCACAATTCTTAATGTAAATGAAGACGTTCAGAATGAAGGTTCTGTTGTGCGCTTATGACGCGCATGCGTATTGAACGCATTTCGAAATTAATGGTTAATTGAACTTTTTCCATTCAGGCAGTGTAATAAAAACATCTAAAACTAAATGGAGAAGTAAGTTGACAACCACAACTATTGATATATATAAACCAAACAAACTTCGTGACATGTTTACAAAAAAGTCACTTAAAAAACAGCAAGCAATCTCTTCCCAAATTCTCAACTCAGAGAAAAATTTAGATTTATAAGTACCAACCATAGCTTAGAATTAAAAAAAATCTTTTTGAGTGGATAATATTTAATTATTTTTCTGATCAATAAACGAAATGAATGAATTAAAAAAATCAATCAATCAATCAATAGATAAAAAACAGAGGAAAATATGTTACCAATTGACAATATAATCATTTGCATTTTTGATCACAAGGTTGAAAGAAAATAAGTAAATTCAATGATGTGTAAAGAAACAATCTCTTCTTACTCTGAGAACGAATAAAATTATTCAGCTAACATGAATGAATTCTACGGGAAAGCGACAAAATACTTTTACGAATAAAATTTAGTTCATTCATAATAATGGTTAACTTTAATAAAAAATAATTACCACGAAGAAAGAATGAGTATTTTGTCTTTCAACAAACGTAACAGGGACTTCATTGAAAAAAACATATATTCATTCAGCAGCTCGTCAAGAAATTTGGTGAGCTCACAGGAGAATGTTATGAAAGAAAAATCCATTGTTTTTTAAACTCACTGTACATAATTGTTTCCCTATAGGACTTTGATCATGTATGCCATGTGAAATAGTTCATGCCAATTATTTGTGTCATAGCTTAGATAAATTCTTTCCAACCCACTTCGTGTATTACATGAATACACTTGACTACAAGCCGTGAGAAACGTGGGTACGAAATAATAATATGTATCATAAGAAATTTTAATCTGACCAAATGCGACCAGAAAAGGACATTATTATTGACCTCATTGAGACTTTCAAAGGGACGCCAAAGTATGAAAAATTTTGCTTTGTTTCTAAACAGCACGATGTTGAACACTGTTATAGATGTATTTTCCAGATTTGGTTTTCAAATACCGCACGAGTTTACCTAAAAGGTACAAAAAAAGCTATATTCCGCCGGCTCATAAAGATTCTATGGTTTTATTATGAGCCGAATAATTCAACAGCTGGCTCCAAACGCACACAAGTAATCTAACAATTCATTCCAACAAAATGAGTCAATTAAAATTTTTTATCTTTTAAAAAAATAACAACACGTGGTTTGTATTCAGTTCCATAGTTCATGTTCATTCCAGCATTTACACCTGTCAATCATTCATTCATAATAAGTTGGATGATCATCTCACTGTGGAACATTCAAGATGATAAATGAGACATCCGAACGATCCCTTTCTTCCCATCATAAAATTCGAATAACTTCTTCACTACAGTCTCCATTCATTCATGGATGGGAATTGGTGATTGATTGAAGACATGGGATTTTCGGATTACTGTTGCTTACAATCAAGTCCGCAGTCAAAAACAGCGAAACATCACGGAGGACCATTAATTATGTCGTCATCAATGACGGAAACACAAGACCACTCGGCTTGCCATTCAAAAGCAACTTACAAAAGACACGCATGCGTACCTTTTGTTAAAGATATGAAAACATTGGTTAATAAACAAAAATTAACTTTCTATGAATTTGTTTAAGTTACTTTTCTGGCGGAAACCTCAAAAAGAAAACTTTCTTGAATATTTGTGAATCCAAAATGCATGCAATTCTTCACTGATTGCAAATTTATTCAACCTTTGCATGCCTGTAATGTCTATTTAAAAAAAACTAAAAACGTGGGTCAGTAAATATTCATCGGTAATTGAGAAGAACTTGTCGAATTTCATTACTTATGAAGGAAAGCTGAATGGTTCGTTTGAAAACAAAAAAAAACGTTTCTTCAGCTGAAAAGTTATTTAAAAGGTGGGTCAAGTTAATCTCGTAGAATGTTTGGCCTCATTCAATAAAAAGGACTTGATCTCATTGCATTCAGAACAATATGTTTTTATTATGTTTAGTAGTCAAAGTAAAATTCCATAGAAACAAGATTTTTCTTTTAAAGGGCGAGTTAATTCAGGAATAACTCATAACTATGAAGGGAGATAAAGGTTAATGAAACGGGCAAGCAACGGCTAGAAGACATAATAACAAGGGTGTATTTTGAATTAGCTTAAAATCCAACGACACAAGTCAGTTAAAAACGAAACAAATATACAACACAGCACACTACGAATGATGGTTCAGAGGAAATTCAGTATAGATCAAAGCCCTTCCTTCGTGCTACCACCATTTCTATGCTCACCTTATATGTAAATTCTCAGCACGGTTAGCTGTAAGACAGTTTTGTTTATGCATTTGTTAAACAAATAATTTGGTAAAACATTCTGAAAACCAGTTCGTGATTTATAAACACACAGTTTAAATAAATCAGCATACCGGTAAATCGCCGTAGCACGAAAAGAAGCAGAGATGAAGAGCTGATCGTTCAGTCCTCACTCGCCTCCTCCTCTCCGCCATTTTCAGCAGGGGAGTCTGATTTTCCCGCGCTTCTTCTGCTACTGCGTCGAGTAGCACGCGGAGGTGTTTTAGTGGAACTACGAGAGGGTTTTGTGGTATCATCGTCGAGATTATCACTTTCTTCTTCGTTCTGATGTTCATCTCCTTCTTCCATTTTTTCTTCCTTTGTCTCTTCTGCAGTGTCTGTTTCTTGTTTTGTCGTATCATTCTTTTCCTCGACAGCACTTTCCTCCTGTTTCGGCTGTTCTTCCTCATCGTCTTCAACCTCAACTTCTTCTTCAATTTCTTCCTCTACTTCAACTTCTTCGACTTCCTCATCTTCTTCTTGTTTTTCACTTTCCTTATCCTTTTTAGTTTCAGATGTTGATTCGCTCTCCGAATTCTTTCGTTCTCCACCACTGCTTGCTTTAGCGTCACCTTTTTCTTCTTCGGATTCAGAGTCGGAACCACCTTGTTTCCGTCTGCGTTCTTTCTTCTGTTTCACACTCCTTTCAGCTTCTTCAAATTCTTCATCATCACTTCGATCATCTTTCTTGGAACCTTCTGCATCGGAGCGTGCTTCTTCTGAACCAGAGCGTGTAGATGATCGTCTTCTCCGCTTTCTAAAAATCACATATCACGATGATACAAGTTCTCCATAATTCCAAAAATGATTTCTTCTATCGAACTACCCCGTCTCTATGGAAACGCAAGTAACCGGAAATTTAAAGAGTTCAAATTACCTTTTCGGTGACGCAGAAGCCGATCGGGATCTTGAACGGGAACGAGATCTTGACCTAGATCGAGATCGTGAGTTGGAACCAGAACGTGACCTCGAATGACGCGTCTTTCGAACTTCCTCCTAAATATCGATAAACCATTTCATACGAATTCATATTATATATTCTATTATATATTCTATATGAAATTATAGCTACTTACGATTTCTAACTTGATGGCTTTGCCATTGATTTCCAATCCATCTAATTTTTTCAATGCTCTTTCCATGTCCTTTCTTGAAGCGAATTCTACAACTCTTGAAAAAAAATAACAAATCATTATATACTTTGTAAGAAATAGACCGTCCACTGTTAAACACCAATCAAAGAGAACCTACCCTTCTCCGACCCGTCTTTTGTGTGCATCTGAAAATACGACTTCGCCGGCTTTTTCCATAACCGCTTTCAAATCCTATGTGGAAGATTAGTTTTTGAAATTAGTAAATACTGATATACAACTAATATTCAATGTGTATCGTATGCTGGAAGTGGTTTGGAACCAGTATTACTGTCGCGTATTGCAAACAAATCATTTTCACGTGGTAATGCGTAACGGCTTCGAAATTAGCTACTTACTTCTTGGAAGCAGAAATTTTGTTCTATATACAGAAAATATACATGTCATTACCCTTTCTTGTTACGCACGTATATCGATATCTTTTTGCTGTTGCACATTTTCGTCAAACATTTCGTTTTGCCGACGACAATATGATTTTTGCCGCAATATGTGTAACGATATCGATCTCGCCTTACACCTGGTTAGAAATTCATTCAAACGAACCATTCTATCTTAAATTCGCCCGTTCGAAATCGCAATTCGGGAACTTCAGCACAATACACTCGACATTTCCAAAGAAATGATGGTTTACGTTATAATAGGTAGGGCCGTGTTGTCCGAGCGGAATTTTATCGTGCATTTAACGTAATAATCGACACGTATTTTTTCAACTAAAACTACCAGCTGTAAAGGAAAGACATGTGTTAAATAACAAGAGACCGAAATAGTTCTTAAATATTGACAATAAGAAGATACCCGATTGTACTGTGATGTGGTCATCATAAGATTTAAGAACTATTTTTTCAATAGAGAGTTATTAAGGAGTTGTAAAGCTGGTTCAGCTATTTAGTTGAGCCTTGATAAACTCTTAAGATACGTTCTCAAATGATCACTTACTATGAAAAAGCATATAGTTGACTGAAGGGGGATTTGTTTAATGAAAAAGGTTTATTCCCATGTAGAACCACTTACGTGACCATCACAGCGGGTTGACAGATTAGTAACAGCTAGGCGATAATCACTTCTTTGTGGTGATCTCCTTCGGCCACGGTAACTGCTTCTAGGAAAATCACACATAATTGGAAAGCTGAATGGTTTGATATCAAACCTTATTCGCACAAAAGCTGAAATGGCTACATGTATATTCAAGACAAATGAAAAATCCAAAAATAAATGGGTATAAGATATTAGAAGGACTTAAGCACCTGTTAGAGCTGCCATTGTAAGAACTGCGACTACTGCCATATGATGAACGACTGCTGTACCCATAACTGCCTCGATACCCACCACGGTAACCACCTCTAAAACCAAACTCTTTAGGTGTTCGTGCGTGTTCCACTTGAACTCTGAAAAGAAAAGTCTATCTATAGTTTGGAAGGTACTTGAGTTTTAAATATGGATATCAAAGACTGGGAAAATTTTTACCTTTCCCCAAAGATTGTTCTTTCATTCATTTCATAGACAGCATCTTTTGCATCGTGAGAACTTTCATATTGCTTTAAGTAAAGAAAGCTCATGAAAAAGTTTTCCTGCAGTAAACTCATAATGATCATGGAAGATGTTGGAAGACTTACCACAAAACAGTAATTGCCCTTCATCGTTACTTCTTTAATTTTTCCAAATTTTGCAAAGACCTTTTCTATGTCTCTCTCACGAACATCCTGTGGTAACTTTCCAATATAAATACGGCTGCCCATCATGCTCTTTGTAGGAAGAGGTGGACGAGGATCGCTTCTACTTTCAGATCGAGATCCATAATCTCTTCTGCTTTCTCGATAGTCAGACATTTTATAGTTTCCCTGAAAGGATGATAGAGTAAACTATGTTTTAACATCAATTAATGATCAATATCAAATATCCCAAATCAATTACACTAGGTGAAGTGAAAGCAGTTTTACAAACAGGAGAGATGAAAAAACAATACTATTGATTCTTTTGCCAGTGTGTTACAAGTTCTTATATCTTAAGTGCAGTTTAATCAACAGAAGTTAAACATAAGTACATAAAGAGTGAAAGAGAGGCTATATTTTACTATTATATTCAAAATTTCCATTGGTAGATACACAGCATACTGGAAATTTTAGTTGTTAGTGCTTGAAAGAAGCCCATTTCCATTGGTGGCATTCTATGTAGTCATACTGCTTCCCCTATATTTTGTTTAGTTTGGAAGATGCCAGTGTAAATATTGGTGGTGTACTTCTCAACATTGTAAATGATTTGTAAAATAAGACAATATATTTTATTAGAAAAATCTCACAAACAAATGGATAAATCACCTCCTCTGCACCAATGTTGTAGTTGCGATCTGATGAGACAAGTTCTGTCCTGTTTGACAAGTTCAGGTTTTGGCTTTTATTAGTATAAGAAACACTGGCCAGATAGACATGGTGGACTAAACTGACATCCTAATTCACTCATAAGCAATTTGGATTTATTATTGCATAAAATTTAAAACTTGTTACATAAGGGTTTCTCATTGGGGATAAAAAATAATATTTGTGTCACAATAAATTCTGTTTAACAAATAGAAAAAGAAAGAAGAATCTTTAAGGTTGTCAGATACACACTTTTATAAACAATTTTATAAGAACACGAGCCTCGGATTTGGCCAAAAAATAAGAACAAAATAAGAACAACAGGCTTAGCCATAACCTGAATTTTCTTATAAGATCTCTCACTGGTAAATGGTTTAGCAGGTTTTTTTTCACCTTGCATACTCATATTGGGTCATTACAAAACAGCAACCATTGTTTTCATTTTACTGGAAGCTCCATAAATAAGAAAAAAATGAAGCTGAAATGTGTTCTTAAAGCTAAGATCAAAATAAGAACAATTCACCCTCACCCAGCCATATTAACCCTGAAGCATCCGAGGATTCAAACCCGGTACCTCTGGTGTGCCAGTCATAACAAGCGTGTACTGTAATTAAAAAAGACAATGCAAAAAAAAAAAAACACTGCCAAAAATGAAGAACACTGAACTGGATAAAAGTGGATGTCAAAATCTCTCTTTTTATTTGCTTAATGATATTGATAGCAATCTTTGTGTATATTTCAAGATGAGGTTGGAAAGCAGTTGTGTTCTGAGTATACTATTACAGGGGTCACACTCTTATTTTAGCAATTTTTTCATTTTTTACAGTATTTTTTACCATATTTTGCCACCAAATGCTGTATTTTTTTGCTTTTTCCACCAAAATTTCCTTAAATTTTTTGCAACATATACAGTATCAGGAAAACGTTTTACGATCTTACTATTCCTGTATACCCATGGCCTTATCATTGTAACCTTGAATCAAATGAGAAGTTAAATAATTGAAAAAATTGAGAAAATGAAAGTTATATAATAAATTGTTCACAAAATAAGAAACTTATGTAATGTTGCACTTTGTAATCCATTTTGTTGCAATTTGTAATCCAAGACCCATCGTAGTTTGTAACCTACCCTTGTTGCACTTTGTAATCCACTATCACACTTTGTAATGTAAGGCATAAAGAAATAAATACAAATGAATACAAACAAATAAATTTCTTCTGTGATTGTCACAAAACTCCACTTCTAATTATTCACCGCTGCTCTCATCTTCGGCATCATCACTCAACATCATACAGTGTTCCATCACAATTTGTGAGCATAGGGATCAGGGGGAAGGGATCAGCTGGGAACAAGGGATAAATTTCGTACTTAAACATAGTGTCCTCCCCCCCCAGTCTGCGGGGGGGGGGGGGGGATTTAGATTTTTGAAATTTGGCCGCATGGGGGGGAATAGAAAATTTTGGATTTGTTGGGGGGGGAAAGGTTTTTTGTGGGGGAAGGTTTTCCTTGGGGGGGATCATTTTTAACTGTTCATATTTTCTTCATTATTTGCAAAGTTTGTTTATATTGATTTGATATTGTTTATATTGCTTTGAAATCTAACTCACATTGAACACAAGACTATTTTAGACAGCCCATTTTTTCACATTCAGAAAGTGAGACTTGATATTTTTGAGAAGTTTTGAGAGAGGAAGAGAGCATAGCCTACAAAGAAGAGAAAAAAACATTTTATATACCCGTATGCATATATATTGATCATGGTTTACATCTACATTAAGGGTGGGGGAGTTTTCAAAATACTTTGCTTGAGGGGGGAGAGGCTGACCCTAGGGGGAGGCCTTTGCTTGGGGGGACCAGGGGGGGGGGGGTGGAGGACACTATGATTAAAGTACTAGACATCTTAAATTTGAGATAAAAACATTTGCAATGATTAAGCAGTCTTCCACTGATGTCATGATTATTATTTTATGTTTGTGCAATTGACTTCTTGTGAGCAAAAAACTTTCAAACAAAAAACCAAAAAAAGCCACACACAAGAATTTTTATACACTACTGATCAATGAATTCAGATTGATTATTTTGTGAGTTTAACACTAACAGGCCTCGAAATTTCAAACTTTCACGTAAACTATACTTTGTTTCCGTATTATACCAGTAACGGAAACGATCGTTACCAGTTCATTAATGACTGGGTACCAGCATTTTGGTTCTGGGAAACGATCGTTTCCATAAATTATTACCGAAAAGCGCCAGCTGAGTGACGAATGAAAGTTAAATGAGTCTGTTAAAGTTAAAGGGTGTTGTTGTTTTCGATTTGTCATTTTATTTCATTTTATGTCGTTATCATCTCAGTGATTCAACTGTCTTATCTTCTATAAAGCAGAAATGGGTACTTTACAGAAACGTAAATTCGTTTCCCTAGATGATGCTATCACGGTAACGATGCGGTAACGGAACGATCGTTACCGTGAAATTTCGAGGCCTGACTAATCAGTCCCACACAGTGATAACTTGACTGAGCATTGTACAGTGACAAATAATTTGAATCAGTTTGGAATGTTTGTGGTTCACGAGTTAAAACATCCTCTTTTGTCTGCTCAAAAACTTCTGGTAAGAGCCTTTCTAATTCAGATTCGTTTACCTCGGCAAAAAATTGCAGACGCAAAACACCATGGTCTGAATTCACCATGGACTTCCAAACACTTTCCAACTACCATTTACCGGTAGTTGAAACTCAATCTTGAATTGAGTTTAGAAACCCAATCATTCATTGTCAATTAAACATTTTTTAGCTCTTTAATGGGCATGGCATGGCATTTTGCACCTATAACTTACATTTACAGCCCTCTGAATTAGGAACAAAGACTGACAACGAAAAAATGCTTCGTCGTGTTTGAAAATTGCGACGGCAGATCATTATTTACGACGATAAAAAATGCTGCCGTGTAAGATGTTGACGACGGCAAAACTTGATTAGTTTATTCCAGTAAAAATATTGGTGTAGAATAATGGCTAACAAAACATAAACTAAATAGTTTATAAATCAATAGTGTTATCTAGAACAAGAAGTTAAAATTGTAAACCGCAGGTGATTTGGTGTGAACTTGTCCTATTATTTGTTTGATAGTCATAATTTAAAAACAACATACCTACATGTTAACGTTTCTTTACTAATTTCACGGCAAGTGAAAGATGTCAGAAAGAAAATTTTTGAGAATAAACAGAAAATGTCAGGGGAATTCCCAGGAATACCCCTGAAATATTCAATGTATTCAAAAAACATTGTCGGCAAAATTTTGCCGTTATAATTTTTATTTACGGCACCTTCACGACGACAAAAGCTGAATGCCGTCGTAAATTCAGAGGGCTGCATTTAGACATCACAAAAATATAGTCTTTCTTTTTATTACAGAATTTTCACTTTTTGTTCAAAGTTCTAACTACTGGGCACTTATTAACTTCTGAGTTAATGTTAAGTAACTCTAATATTGGAGAGGGGCGTTTATAAAAATATTTTTGACTTGAGGGAGGTGCTTATTAGAGAGGGGCACTAGTTAGAGAGAGAATACAGTACTCTTCTTCTAGTTATCGTTACTTAAGATGTTGAGAACGAAGAATTTCCCTTCTGATGCATATACTCTTGCATTTTGCATCAACATTTTCCATATTTCAGCGTTGTTTTTGACTTGTTTAAATAAAACTGTGCTCAATGAAAGAAATCCAATCAGTATGCCCTCCTGAAACATACTGTAAAGCGGGGTGACTTTGATCAGCAGGATATTTTGTTTGAGATACAATGAAATTTCAATGTTAATTTTGTTTCGTATTAATGAAGGTCACACATGTGTGAATGTCGTAATATCTTTTGTTTTACTAACATTCGCTGATCTATTACGGTCCAACATTTACCGTGGATGACAAACGGTGGTCGGTTAATATTTTAATAATGGCGCTTTAAAAACGTTGGCAAATATAATTATAAGAAATTGGGCGCTTCTCATAAGCTGATCGAAGTCACCCCATAATCAATATTGTTGTTTTCTTGGAAAGATCAGGTTATTTCTCTGGAATTACAAAGTTTAGTTAATGTGAAATTTTGCACTGGTGAAATATAAGAAATATGTATTTTCCAAAATTTCAGAGGTAATGGTTTAGTATTTCGGAAATTACTTTTAGAATAGTGGCAAAATTGATCGAAGTCACCCCGCTTTACGGTAGATTGAACAAAAATAATATAATATAATATATAATATAATGCGAATAAATAAGCAAAGACCAAGAGTCGAAATAGATTTGTGAAGAACAATGAATGGAACTTTTAAGCATTTATGCTTATAAATCCAGCAGATAGCAGAAGTTTTTTCAGCGAACTACCAATTGCATAAGAAATGTAACTTATATTCCAAAATAGAAAATTAGACAAACCATTCCAGACGTTTTAAAGTTGAAATAATAACGGAATGCTACACCATGAAACTTGTGGTAATGTGAAGACACTTCAGATATAAGCGCGCATCAAGTTTAAGAAAGAGATCTGGGACTAGCAACTTTTCGACGGTAGCCGAAATTCTGGACCTACGAAAGATTTCGAATAAGGTCTTTGCAGAACTCATCCATTATTTTTCTAACAAAATGTTGTAATCTATATCCTAATACGTTATATAATATTCAGGAATAGTTTTTTACTTGCATGAGAATTTTCAAAAAGTTCAAAAAGACATGTGATCTACAAACAAAGATGGCTGCTAAATGATTTCCAAGTGATTTCCAACCAATTTCACAAATCAAAGGGATTACATCAACATTAAAGGGATTCCTGTGTCCACACTGATATTTACAAATATGATGGAGCTAATATGATGTAATAAGATTATTATCTAACATATCTTATCACAATTACACGCTTTTTTTTTATAAGAACCAGTAAAATCTGACCTTGAGACTGGCTGTTCTTATTTTTTGAGCCCATTCAGCCTGAATTGTTCTTATTTTGTTCTTAGCTTTAAGAACACAAATTTCAGCCTCATTTTGTTCTTATTTATGGAACTTCCAGTAAAATTAAAATAAATCTTTTTAAAAACAACTGTTTAAAAGCGTGGTTGCTGTTCAGTAATGACCCGATATGAGTATGTATGCAAGGTGAAAAAAACAACAACTTCTAAACCATTTGACAGTGAGAGAATTCACATCATGAGTTGTTCTTATTTTATAAGAAAATTCAGGCTTAGGCTGTTCTTAATTTTTGAAACATTAATTTGAGCCTCGGTTTGTTCTTATTTTGTTCTTATTTTTTGGCTAAATCTGAGGCTCGTGTTCTTATAAAATTGTTCTTATAAAAAAAAAAAAGCGTGTAATAACTTCAGATATGGCTTTCCTCCACCACTCTCAGTGTTGATTGCTAGAAGAATAAACTTGTAGTATTTACTAATTCAGAAATTCAATGCCTTGTGAAGTATTGCAATGCTGGTCCATATTTTTCATTATTTACCTCGTTAAATTATCATGCATTTATTATTTCATAAAGCCTTTTAACTACACCACAATGCTAAATGACATAGTAGGTCCAATTATGCAAAAATAAGATAAATAGTAATTCGATAATTACATAAATTAGATTTATATTTGTCAATCGTTTTTTTTTTAGGAGTATCAGGCAACAAAATGGAAGATCAAAAAAATCTATTGTATAAAACAATGATTAAGGGGTTATCAGAAACTTCATTCTTCGTTCTGACAAGATATCCATATTTTTGTGCAGTTCTATTGATGGTCACCACTGCAGACTGGATTAAACAAAACTTAATTGACAAATCAATGTTTACACTAATATATTTCATGGTTGGAACATACTTTGTTACGGGTACAGTGTTATCCTACAATTTGTTCAGATTAAAAAGATGTTTTGCTTTCGTGATGGTCTTATTGATAGTATGTGGAAGTTATTTAGAGTACCAAACCATAAAGAATGAACACTTTCTTCTCCGATTTCTCTTCAGAAATATAGCTTGCATTGGAAGTTATTTCATGATTATGAGTCATGATGATGAATTTCAAAACAAAATTACTTATTTGTCATCATTTGGAAGACAGCTGTTGGGTGTATATGCTATGTTAAGTGCAATGCTTATTTGGAATAGTGACAGTGAATTTGATCTCTTAGTTCAGCTGCTTCCTGGAACATTTGTAACAACTTATATAATGTTCTGTTTATTTATAATTTGCTGTATCTGTATGTATGGAGGTTATCACATCCAAATTAGCTCAACAATCTTTGCCTCCATAATTATTTTGAATATGTTGTTTATTGACTTAAATACGCAGAAGTGGAAGAACTTAACCGAGGCAAAGACATGGGAAGTAATTACGATGACTTGTAAAAACTTGCCTGTTTTATCAGTTTTGATTGTTCTATCTTTGAAAGAAAGTAGATGATTTAAAGACAGCGATTTTTCACTGATAATTACCACGAGTAATTATTATTGCATGTTAGTGGCATGGACAGAAACGTTTGAAATGTTTGTTAATTTATTCTGATTTGTAATTAAACGTGACTTGACAAATTGGAAGACAAGATTTATCTCTTGATGACCATCCTGCACTATTTTCTTGAACTAAATCTTTGGGAGATGTGTATTTCCTAAATTTTCATGGTTCTCCTCCATAAAATATTTCTAGTATATATCTCGAAGGTGGGTAGTTTTCATGGATTTGAAATATTAAAGTTGTTTAAAACTTTGTTGTCAGAAATGTTCACAGGAAGGAAATGATGACTCGTTCAGTTCAGTTCAGTTCCTCCTCTTGGATAGAGTTTTCCTGTTTCTCTGTTCAATTCTGGAATTGTAGCCCTTGATTTTTTGTATAAGTGGATGTACATCTCTTGAATCCCTAAACGTTTCTTATCTGATAATGAAAAATACTATAGTTTGTGAGTTCATTTTCACCTGTATGTTAGAGTCAGTATGGACTTAATATTGATCAAAAAACCCAAATTCTGCAGTAAAAATATCGGTATGTCTCTAGTAACTCCACTGTTGCTTCCAATAAGAAGATATCGTCAAGATAAATGACTTTCACATTAGGTTTCCTTAACAAGAGGGTTGAAGGCCATTGAAGAAGGTCAAAGTAAAGGCATAGGAATAAGTACCAGGATCCTTTCCACTGAAAACTTACCGTAAATCCTTGATTAAGCGCCCGGGCGCTTATTAAATTTTTGAGGCTCTAGGGTGGGCGCTTATTCAAGGGGGGCGCTTGTTCGAGGGGGGCGCTTATTTCTTTCTTTACAAATTTCAGCTTGCAAGATAGGGAGTCCAAGATTGTAGTATGTGATTCATGTTACATATTTTTTTATTTCTTTTATAATATACACATTAAAAAATATATATAATATAAATATTATTAAATGTCTACATCTTCATCCCCTTCCTCGTCTTCTTCTATTAATAGCTCGTTTGGACATGCTTCAGCAACATCCTCCGCGTCTGCTACAAATGGATTACTCACGGCAGCATTCATGTAACCCATCTGTTCCTTGAGCATTTTTAAACCATCGCTGCAAGGCTTATCGCTCTTAAAGCATGTGATTTCTTCATCCTGACTACCATCTGTGGCGCAGGTCACAGCACAGTAAACGAAAGATTCTTTGATCATTTCTTTCGTAAGCTTACCCCAAGCAGCTAGAATCCACTCAATTACATCTTTCCTCGGGGTGCTTTCAAATTTCCACACTCGGTTTCCTCGTATAAATCGCACTAAATCGAATAAGCGCCCATGGAGATGGATGGGCGCTTATACAAGGGGGGCGCTTATTCGAAGGGCGCGCTTATAAAATTATTTTAATCAAAAGGGGGGCGCTAATTCAAGGGGGGCGCTTGTTCGAGGGGGGCGCTTAATCAAGGATTTACGGTATTTTCGCTAAAGGAACTGCAAAGTAAACATTCTTGAGATCCACCTTGCATATGTAATCTTTCTTTAACATCTCATTGAGATGAAAGAAACCCTCCATTTTAAGATGAAGATAAGGTAGGTACTCGTTCAAATTTTTCGAGTTCCAGACGGTATCGTACGTTCTTTTTGCTGATCAGAATTGAACTAAAACATCTGTCCATCTACCCATATTCGAGTATGCTCGTACGTTCCGCTCCATCTAATCGGATTCTCTTCCCGAAAATTGGATTTCTTTCGGTAAAGTAGTATGCATTTGAAGTGAGGCGAAAAGAATTTTTTAGCTGCTCTCCATGTCTGTTTTATGGCTTGATTGTAGCTTAGCCAATGCTAGAACCTCCCTGACTGAGGAGCTGATAGAAATTCCTGTTTGAATAGGATCCTAATAAAAGAATGAACCTTTTGAAGTTCTGTGATGGGTAGTAAAAAGCACAACCAACCTTAATGCTGGAGTGTATCGAGAGCAAAGCCTGGTATTCTTCCATTTTGTTGACCTCTAAGGTACTGTTCGTTGAAGAGACAAAATATATTTCTCGATGGAAGACTGTTTGGAAAGGAACGATTTGATATTTTTTCTTTGTGTCAATCTCCTTTGACTTGTTCTTTAATTTTAGAGTTTCTTATCATCTGTTCACTGACGGATACGAGGATTTTTTTAGGGATAAAGGAAATTGATGGAGTTAAAATAATTTTATTGCAGAGATTGTTACATAGAAAGACTGATAACAAAGAAATATCTTTAGTTGTGTTATGTCATTTGTCATTTGTTGTGGATATGTCATTGTTATGTCATTGTTGTCATCATTTTAATTACTTTCTAAAGCTTAAAACTTCAACTCAGCCTGGTTATGGTCTTAATATGATGCTTATTAGAGGGATTCGGGAAAATCATGTTTCGTTTACACTAAATTATTTTTCTATAGATTTGTAGGGAATTATTATGCAACTTAGTAGAGTTGTTCGTGAATTTTTCCCTACAAAGTCATTAGAAACTTCACATTAACACTTGTCAACCTCGAACCCAGAGAGACCCTGGGTTCGAGGTTGCAACACTTGTAATAAGCGTAATGATGTTTCTTTTGATACAACAAAAGGCTTTAAATCTGTGAGGCATCGTTTTAGTAGAACAGTTTTAAAAAAATTCTCACAAGTAATTGATTTTTTTCTTGTAACAGGCTCGTCGAGTTTACGAATCTCCCTAATACACCTTTCTCGAATTTCTGTTTAAATGCAGAGTTAATGCTTAGTTATCAAGCTTAGCCTCGTTTCTATGTTTTTATTGTTTTTGTAATTTCATAATGTTTTCAGTAAGTAATAGTTACTCGTTCTTTCAGTTCCCCAGTGGAATAATTAGAAGTGATTAAGAGTTTGAAAAAGAGGCGAAACTTAGAGGCTGGGCTATAACACGGTCAGAAATTCGGGAAAGGTCTATTAGAGAGGGGGCGCTTAAAAGAAGGCGGCGGTTAAAATAGGAAATACGGTAGTAATTTTTAGTTCAACTAGCCCTGATGGTAAGCAACTCCAGCCTTCCGTTTGCTCCAACCATCCGTGCACGGAAAGGGCAGAAGACAGAGTACCGATGCAGTATACCATCAAAAACAGAGAAAAACACCATTACAAGGAAGTAATGAAAAACAACCATGAGCTAAACATTTTCTCCACTTTTCAGCATGGTGGTATGGTACGGTATGTTGAGGGAACGTTGTGTTCTAGCACTACATGAAAAAGGACTAACGATCTGACATACTTTGCTAAACAATTTTTATTTTGCTATTATATTAAGGAATTTACGAAAATTCGGGAAAAATTGGGGAAAATATCATATCATACTCATGGCTAGGGCACTAATGAAAGCATTATCATTAGCAGGGATACGTTAAAGCTACGCTCCCTGCATTTAGTTATGGAATATTATTAGATTGGGGGTTGAACAATAGAAATAAATTCAAAAAAGTTGCCCCGGAAAATTCCTGCAGTTTTCGAGAAAAATAAGTTTAAAATATGATTTATCGTGGCTATCGTGTTTTTCGATTTCGTCGTACTGAGTGGGAAATAATGACATTATTTTGTTCCTTTCGCAAATTTACAATAGAAAAAAAGTATCAGGTAATATAGTTTGTAATGTAGTTGATTTTGAGGGTGAGAAAACTATTTCTCGAAATTTATCGAGTAGATATCGATTTTTAATCGATTTCGGAACATTACTGTGACAGTTTGGTCACGAAACAAAAAGATTAATTTTTTTTTCCCTTAGTTTCCATTTTCATGTATTTTACTATGCACAAAAATAAAACCTAAATAAATTTGGTCAATTATTCATCATCAAAATAGTCATCATCGTCCTCGTCACTATTGCACTCGTCGGTGTCAGAAAAACTATCGGGAATGTCCTGCTCATCTTCATTTTGTTTTCTGTTTTGACAATTCACACATTGACAAAGATAGAACAATGGATTTCGTTTTTTACGCACGAGCAACGTCTTGTTGTACACGATCCCTTACATTTACAATTAATGATATTGAGAACGCTATCAGAAGCGACAGGATATTCTATCCACTTAAATGTCCAACTTCCCATCTTATACTAACCAGCCATGATCTGTGAATGAGGGAGATTAAGAATGGCAACTTTCTTTTTCTTTTATTTGAAGCATTTATCGTTCTTTCTAATTTACTAACACTTGTGAATTTCATGTAACAATTGGCAGTGTAATTCACTGATGTGGGCCTCCACCAGGAATGTATACCTCAGATTTTAAGGCAAAGAACTTGCACATACCTCACTGACAGGTGGTTGTGGTTTTATTAATGTAATTTGAGGCACCTGTTCATTACATCACATCATGCACATGTATATCTCATATATATATATATATATGTATACCTTTTTGTTGCATACATTATTATTCTATATTTTTTCATATCCCATTAGTATTCTACAGTGCCAGGATTTGAACCACTACCAACTATCACCCTTGTATTACAAGCCAACCGTCTTACCAACTGAGCTATACACCCATCCTTTCGATTTTTGAACGATATAAAGAAATATCGTGTATATTACCCAGAAAATGAGCTGTTTTACATCAACTGCAGTAGATATTTGAGGCAAATTTTTTTTATTTCAAATTCTTATAGTGAGAGGCTTTGATTCCATCAAAAATAATTTTGTCGGAAGGTATGCCCTACTAAATGACAGAATGAATCGTGCACTTGAAGTGTGTTTCGTTTCGATTGTTTTCTTCTACATGAAAATGGCTAGAAAAGAAGTAGATCACATAAATACAATTCCCTCGAAATTTTTTCCATTACTAGAGAAACTTTTATTTTTATGCAATCACCATGATTTCATCAACAGATTTTCTCTTTAAGTCAGGCACACGACAATCTTTAGCAGGGTAGCCGACAGGAAGAAGTAGAACAACTTTTTCGTTTTTTGGCCGATTCAACAAATCTCGTAACGCTGGTCCCGCATTAAGTGGTGTCGATGTTAGTGTCGCTAGACCAGCATTTTGAATAGCTGCTAACAATAGACCACATGCGATCGATACGCTGATTTCGTGATAATAATGTGTTTGTCGTTCGCCGTTTGATTTGAATCCATGCACTTGCTTCATCACAATAATCAGATAGGGAGCAATCGTTAGATACGGTTTTATCCAATCCAATTTTAACTTTTCAAGATCTTTGATCCATTGTTTTCCCATACGCTGCTTATAATTGATTTCTTCTTCCTTTTCAACAATAGATCTGATTTTTGCTGAAAAGAATAATTAAATAAATACCACCGTCGAGTATCTTTTTAGCTATCTTTGGCTTAATAGCAGGAAAGATTTTGGGAAAACTGGAACAAAAGAAGAATAGCATTGGAAAGGTGAAATGTTGAGTATTTCGATTGTGATCTACAATTGATAGAATTTAGGGAATGTGTTAAAACTACCGTGATTTTACAAAACGCCTTGTTTTTCACCGAAAATTTTCGATGTTGGATGAAATGTTGGACACGTTTGACCTAAACTTAAGTCCATTGTTTTCGATTTTAATGATTTCTTCAAATTTTTGGGGTTGCTTAACCTGGTAATAACCTTTTAAACCGCCATAAATGAAAGAGAGCGAGAGTCAGGTTCTCACATATGAGAAAAAAAGAAGCGTTAGAAACATACAAACACAGCATATACAATACTCTCAATAACGTCATATTTGGACTTTAGGCGCTTTGTGGATCTTCTTGAGCAGGGGAATCAGCAGGTGGATAAGCTTGGGGTTCTTCTGGAGTAGAAAGATCATCAGAAGTTGATGACTAAATTGTCGATACTTTTATAAAGGTAAGGGGCGACGATGCGACTTTTTTCATTTAGACGCATATTGTTGTAATTGTTGTTGAATGGGAGAAAAATGTCCAAAGAGATGAAACAAATGTTGCATCAATCCAAAAATTCGTGAGCAGTACTTTGAGAGTTGTACTGCAATCCCAATGGGTAAATATGTTGAAAAAACCATTACGAAGGAGTTCACCAAAATAACGTATTTTTTAATGCATCACTTTGATCAAATATTTTTAACCAATGAAAATGCAGAAATCTATGCACACTTGACACAAATAGCTTATTTTTTCATACATGTAATTTCTTGCATGAGTATGAGTATGAGTATGGTGTTTCCCCAAAGCTCAAGAACGCGTGCATGGTAGGTGAATACGATATATAAAAAAACATCGAAATCATACCTTTCAAGTCAATGCTTCTCACTACAACAAATGTCCAAGGTTGTGTATGTGCTCCGCTTGGAGATGTACCTTTAACATAAAATATTTATGTTTACTAATAGATTAAACCTAGGAAGATAGATTATCCTCCTAGATTAAACTGCCATTTCTACCGAGAGAAAAGAGGTCCAGGAATGTTTTAATATAGTATTCGCTTGCCTTGCAACTTTAATTAATTCTCAAAATATTTTTTTTTTTTTTTTTTTTTAATTAGTCGCTCAATACAAGGTTTAAAACCACTAATGTGTATTGAGGTACAAGGAGGAAAGGTGACGATGGACATTACATTTAAAGTGTTGAAGATTATAATGAGAAGGAAAAACAGACTGGGGTAAAGAATTCCATATTTTGATACCTGCAGTGTGAATGATATTCTGAATCACTCCGATTGGAACATCTTCGTCACTAAAGAAACGTACACTTCTCCTCCCGTTCATGTTCTCGTAAAAAGTTTTGCTTCTTTCCATCATATCTGACACGGTGTATCGTGGTGGCTGATACGAGATGAACGTTCTTTCTCCATCTTCGTGTGACAGCGGATGGGAGGACGAATCGTTTGTAGGATACGGTTGAACTTCTTCATTATTGTTGTCTTGTCTTCTGTCTGTCAAGAGTAAACAGAAAGCTGGAAACTCGTTTACACAACTTTTTTCAAACATTTTTGCCACGTTTAAGTTTGGCAACAAATCCAAATCGTTGGATTCATCGCATTCGCATCGCATCTCACCAAGTTTACGTTTACGTGCTACACTCAAAAGAATATCCTTATTTATTTACCAAACAGAAAAATCACCCCACCTCCTCCTCCTATCCACTCGAAGATCTTTTTACCAAGAGCGACGTGAATCACAACAACAACAAATATGGCGATGGATATTAACCTATTGCTCCTCACAATGTTAAACAAATCTGCAAGTAATTTTTCAACTACCATTTTGAGGTGTTCTAACGCAAAACATCTAACGCAAAAATTTTCTTCGTGTTTCAAAAAGTTGAATGATTAAAAAGAATCTAATTTCATCTATTTTCTTAATGTAATTCTAGCGATAAACGCCCTTTACTCGCCTCCTTCAAGAATTCTTTTGACAATGACCATGATGCGCATGACAACATTTCAAATTTTTAAAATTCTGACCAAAAAATGGTCGTTGGAACTCTAAAATTTAATTTTCACAAAAAGGGTGGGGGTGGTGAGGGTAGGGGGGCGCTTAAAAGATAAATTGTTTTGAAATCCATACAACAAAATCATTTGATAAAGCACAGCAACGGAATTATTTCCTGATTATATGACGATCGAAATCTGTCCACGCTTGAATCCATTGAACAGCGCTTAAAAAAAGAGGGCGCTTGAAATAGGAAGTACCGTAAATGACCGATCAAGCGCCCTGGGCGCTTATTATAATTTTTTTGAACTTTTACAGTGGGCGCTTATACGGCCGGAGCGCTTAATTGAGTCCTGGGCGGTTAATAAAAAATCTCTAAAATCACTAATACAGTTTATCTTTTCACTGAATGCTGACAAAAGGACTGCTTGTGTCCTGCTCGAGCAACTTCAAAAAAACTCGATTAATACTCTCACTTTGACATGAAAATAATTCATTCCCGCGTTATTTAGTTTTCTTCATTATCCTAAAATATATGTTCAATTAGGGTACTACGGGGTAAGATGGGTCGGCGAGGTAAGTCGGGTGATTAAGTCATGAAGTGTAGATAGAGCCTTAGAAACCGATATTTTTAACATAGTAACAGTCACTACTCGCCTACCATTTTGTTCCGATAAAAATATCGGTTTCTAAGGCTCTATATCTACACTTCAAGTTATAATGACCCGACTTACCCCGCCGACCCATCTTGCCCCATATTAGCCTAACAACGATGTTTTTCTTCAATATTTTTGCTGAATAAGCGCCCAGTTTCAGTTTTGGAACTGGGCGCTTAATCGGAACTTGGGCGCTTATTACAAATTGTTTCTCTAAACCTGGACACTTAATCGGACGGGGCGCTTAATTGAGTCCTAGGCGTTTAATCGGTCATTTTCAGTATGGTAGTTAATTTTAGTTCAACTAGCTCTGATGGTAAGCAACTTCAGCCTTCTCTTTGCTCAAGCCATAATTTCATGTTTCATGGAGTGTAAGAACACAAACGTTCTCTCTACGTTGTCAATGTGAAGAATACACCGGTGAATTTTTTTTTGCCACTTTTGTTCATGCTCTCACTTCCCTTGAAAAATAGTTATACGATGAAAATATATTCCAAATTAAGAAATTTATTAGATTTTTTCTTAATTAATTCTAGGTACTACCCCGAACCTAATAAAAGCAAAATATTAGTGGTGAAAGGTAGGGGCAGTGGACAAAATATTACATTTAAAAAAGCCCCTCGCTAACTCGACCCTCGCCTAACTCGACATTTTTCCCGGGCCCCCGTCGATGTCGACTTAGCAGGGGACAACTGTAGTTAAAACCCTATCACGTCTTCAATGTCAAAAATACAATCACAATCATTGAGGGAGTTTCGATGAAAGAGAATAATTACTAAGTCCCAAAATCAGTGAAACAAGCAAATGTCTCAAAACGAGGCTGGATGATCTAACATCTTCCATTTTAAACACTCGAAGTACAACGCAATTGAAATAAAGTAATAAAGATTTCCAATCTTATTGTAAAAATAAATTCCACAGAATAGTACTTGCCGATTTTCATATCTAACCACATGTTTACGCAATTCATTATTCCGCTGATTTCATTATTTTGTAACTTAATAATTAGTTTCTGTTTTTCCTAATTCCTGTTCCTATAGATAGAAGAAGTGAGAATATTAAAAGTGAGGTTATACACGATAGTTCATCATCAATGCAGCATTTAAACAAAATTCAGGTAAGGTCTATTATATTCCGTTGATTGTAGCTTAACATTTGTTTAGTTAAGCCAGAACCATTATGAATCCATGGCTAAACTGATTAAAACTTAAAATCCAAACTAATCACAATGCGACTTACATTAATGTAACTTGAGAGGATTTTAGATCAACAAAATTTTGCAATGTTGAGACATGATATTCCTTCAAAAGAACTTTGATGTTAAGTGGAAATATGAGAAAAAAAATTGCAGTTTCATGAATTCTGTGACACAATTTAAAAACTGCATTTTTTTATACTTTTTTTTTTAAATTTTTGTGAAATACTTTTCACTCGAAAAAAATAACTTTCGTATTGCTTAGAGTATTCAAACAAAATGGTAGTTGAAAAATTACTTGCAGATTTGTTTAATCTTGTGAGAAGCAATGGGCAAATATCCATCGCCATATTTGTTGTTGTTGTGATCCACATCGTTCTTGGTAAAAGACTTTTGATGTGGATACGAGGAGGAGGTGAGATTTCATTATTGCTAATTCTAAGCAAATTTGATGTCGTTATCAACATCTTTTAGTCATATGCAATTCATTTCCAATACCAATCACATTCTGTTTGGAAAATTAAAATCTTTTCTCCTCCCATAACTTTCATCTAAGCAGACATTTTGACGTAACCAAAATCACTTTACCTGAAGATGTACCATCAATTAACAAAAGCTTTGTAAAGAATTTTAGAAAAATATCACAACATACTTTGCTGTTAGCTGATCAAAATCACTTTATTCAATAGACCTTTCCCGAATTTCTGTTTAAACACCGCGTTACAGCCTAGCCTCTAAGTTTCGCCTCTTTTTCAAACTCTTACTTAATTACTTCTAGTTATTCCACTGGGGAACTGAAAGAACAAGTAACTATTACTTACTAAAAACATTATGAAATTAAAAAAACAATAAAATGCATAGAAACGAGGCTAAACTTGATAACTAAGCATTAACTCGGCATTTAAACAAAAATTCCGGAAAGGTGTATTTCAGATAAAGGTTGGTTCCCACTGGGCGCTTACGAGCGTTTATGTTGGTGCGTGTATAAACGCGAACGTAATGATCTCATCTTGCGTTTCCCGCGTTTCAAAATTATTAGGATTACTCAAGTAAAGTTTTCATGTTTATCATATTTATTTATGTAAATTTGGAAGGGGCGGTGAAAACTGTCCCTAAATTATATCAAAGAATGAGATCAAAAACGTCACCAACAAAAAACCCCCATCCAGTTAGATATGTCTGTCCACTAGTCATAGTGATGTTGATGGCATTTGATTTGTCGTCTAACAATACAACTAAGCCCTAACCTTTTGTTTATTCTTGACAGAAACAAAACAAGACCACGGTAATGAAGATTCTTCCTCACACCCAGTGTCACACGAAGATGGAGAAAAACCTTTCATCTCGTACCAGCCACCACACTACTCCGTATCAGATATGATGGAAAGAAGCAAAACCTTTTACGAGAACATGAACGGGAGGAGAAGTGTACGTTTCTTTAGTGACGAAGATATTCCAATCGGAGTGATTCAGAATATCATTCACACTGCAGGTAAATAAGTTTGGTTTGTAATATTTTGAAAATGACTTTTTAGCAGCGAAGGGAATACCAATATAGTATAGTTAACATAGTATTAATTAAGCTTAAATTCAGAAAAATGTGTTTGGATCTATTTGGATCGAATATGTTGTGAGTTTTTGAAATTTTGCTACTGTTTTGCATCATATGGGTCTTGGTAACATTGCTTAATGTTTTGCTGTAGGTACATCTCCAAGCGGTGCACATACACAACCTTGGACATTTGTTGTAGTGAGAAGCATTGACTTGAAAGGTATGATTTCGGTTTACACGTACAGATTCTTGAAAAATTTTTCTTTTAAGTAGGTGTTCAAATTTAAGCCTTTAGCCTTAAGACTTAAGCCTTAAATTCGAATTGTACATCAAAAAGTGAAGTTTCAGTGTCTCAACTCGTTAAATTATTCATGACCGCAAGAGTAGAAAAATTGGCGGTAAAATCAAATCGATTTGATTTTTTCGCCAATTTTTCTATTGAAATTAAAGTACGTTTCAAATGAACTTGCACAGTTTTTATAAATGCTTGGCAAATTTGAAGGTTATGAGATATTTCAAAAATTCTTTTTGCGCTGTGTCAAGCTTAAAAAGCACTTTTTCATGATATAAAAAATTTGGAAGAATAATGAAAATGGAAGAAGAAAAACGAAGATGAAAAAACGAGCTTTTTATAGAAAAGAGCAAAACAGCTCAATTTTTTTTGAGACAAACTTCAATCTTTGATCGTTCAAAAGTCGAAATAATTTTTCAAAAAAGTAAAATAGATCGCAAGATATAATCCTTCAAAGTCACTTAGGTCGCATGTTTCTCTTGTTTACAAACTTGTAAGGATTTGATGAAAACCGGGGTTGATAGATTTTCCAACTGCGAAGGTAATTAACATTTAATATAATTGGGAATTCGTTAGATATAATGACTACGTGAGCATTTAACTTTGTACAGTGTGTATCAAAATGTCTTATCCACCAACTTTCAAGGCGTATATCTCATTACATGTCTGATAAAATATTGTGAATTTTGTATCACAAGAAAGAGCTTTTCATGCTCTATCCATAAATATAAAATGTTTGCCAAAATATTTGTTTTTCGAAAAGATATGAAAGAAAAACTCAACGATTTGGTTCATTAAATTCTTAAAAGTCAATTAACTCAATTTACAATAAATGCCATTTGTAAACACAATAAAAAAAATTAAAAATCATCACACAGTAAAAAATTTTTATTTGAAATTTTTTAGATCAGTTGTTATGGGAAATTAATACGCAAAGATATACTTAAAATTTTCTAAAGGTTTCATCAGCACAACAAAAGAAAATTACACCATTAAAAATTCATTAGCATGTCAGTTAATTGACTTTTAAGAATTTAATGAACCAAATCGTTGAGTTTTTCTTCAATATCTTTTCGAAGAACAAATATTTTGGCAAACATTTTATATTAATAAATAGAGCATGAAAAGCTCTTTCTTGTGCTATAAAATTCATAATATTTTATCAGGCATGCAATGAGATATACGCCTTTAAAGTAATTATCCTGTTGAACAGAGCCATTTAGCGGAAAGATCATTGCTTACCCCCCGGAAGATTAATGAAATCATAACAGAGTGAATATGTTAAAATATGCGACCTAAGTGACTTTAAAAGATTATGTCTTGCGATCTACCGGGTGAGTCAAAAAAAAGTACCGTTGTTTCACAAAACATATCTTTCGATTGACTAATTATGAAAGCTAGTGTTTTTTATTTCTGAATAGAGGAATCCTTTACCTCCATTTTGGTGTATCATTTGTCAAATTTGGTTGAGTAGAAAAAAAGTTATGGGCAAAAAACTGGAGGTGGTCCTTGTAAAAATTCTCGAAAAATGACGAAAAAAGCTGAACAAAACTTCTCGAAACTGGAAACTGGATACATACCCAAATTCTTTGTTGTAACGTGAATTGTGGCATTTTTTACAAAACAGTCTTTATAAAAAACTTCATCAAGTAAAGTTTTAATAAAATTTTGAAAAAAGTTTGAACTTTTTACTTAATTTAAGCATTGGGAATTAACAAAATAAGTTTTAGCACATTGAAGCGTGTATGAGTTTCAATCTCATACGGTTTGCAATAAGAACAGAAAATCTTGTTTGGAGAAGTTTTGTTTAGATATTTTCGTCATTTTTCGACGATGTTTACAAGGACCAGCTCCAGTTTTTTGCCCATAACTTTTTTTCTACTCAACCAAATTTGATAAATGATACACCAAAATGTAGGTAAAGGATTCCTCTATGCAGAAATAAAAAATACTAGTTTTCATAATTAGTCAATCGAAAGATACGTTTTGTGAAACAACGGTACTTTTTTTTGACTCACCCGGTATTTTACTTTTTTGAAAAATTATTTCGACTTTTGAACGATCAAAGATTGAAGTTTGTCTCAAAAAAAATTGAGCTGTTTTGCTCTTTTCTATAAAAAGCTCGTTTTTTCATCTTCGTTTTTCTTCTTCCATTTTCATTATTCTTCCAAATTTTTTATATCATGAAAAAGTGCTTTTTAAGCTTGACACAGCGCAAAAAGAATTTTTGAAATATCTCATAACCTTCAAATTTGCCAAGCATTTATAAAAACTGTGCAAGTTCATTTGAAACGTACTTTAGAACAATTATAGCAAATGTATGTGAATCAGTAGTAAAAAGATGGCAGAAGTACAAGGCAACATGTTATCGCAGTACATTATTCATATTCATATATACATTATTCATTTTGATGTATATTATCCATATTATTGTATCTGCCATATGTAATGACGACTGTTTTTTGAAAATAAATACGCCAAAAAACCAGTACAAATAATTTGTAATACTAAGAGAAAAATTGAAGGCGAAAAATTTTATTAGAACACCAGCATAAAAGAAATATTTTTAAAGAATCTTTACGTGTAAAAATCCACCTTAGAATTTTGTGTAAAGATTTTTTTAAATAATTACTCACCAGGATGACGTCTCACTTCTTGAAGATACTGCATCAATTACAGTCTTGTAAGCGAGGTGCTTTTAAAGTATTTCCTTTATTGTTCTTTTCAGCAAAGATCAGATCTATTGTTGAAAAGGAAGAAGAAATCAACTATAAGCAACGTATGGGAAAACAATGGATCAAAGATCTTGAAAAGTTGAAATTGAATTGGACAAAACCGTATCTAACGATTGCTCCCTATCTGATTATTGTGATGAAGCAAGTGTACGGATTCAAATCAAACGGCGAACGACAAACACATTATTATCACGAAATCAGCGTATCGATCGCATGTGGTCTGTTGATAGCAGCTATTCAAAATGCTGGTCTAGCGACACTAACATCGACACCACTTAATGCGGGACCAGCGTTACGAGATTTGTTGAATCGGCCAAAAAACGAAAAAGTTGTTCTACTTCTTCCTGTCGGCTACCCTGCTAAAGATTGTCGTGTGCCTGACTTAAAGAGAAAATCTGTTGATGAAATCATGGTAATTGCATAAAAAACGGTTTTTGCACGGATGGTGAAGTGCAAACTTCGACGTACTGAAGTGCATTTGTGTTATCTTTTTCTTGTTTTCTATTTTCGTGAATAAAAAAAGCAAAGCCAGTGAAATTTCTCAATCGAAACACACTTAAATGAATAGATGGCACTTTCTTATTTTGATTGCGATTTGGTAATTGATAACATTAAGATTTTTCCATCCTTTGCTGCATCATCTTTGAAGATGTATCATTTTTGCGGTCGTGATGAAACCACTCCTGATCATAACTTAATTATATTCAAAGGGGGAAATATTATATGAATCGTATCTATATGGTATATGGTATCTATATGGATAACTTGATCAACTTAGTCATCGTCTATTATCATGTTTTCCCCTCCTTTGCCTGAAAAAATGAAGAAGGTATATATGTAAGTGATGCAAGCTGTTGTATTGGTGTAAACAAATTTAGAGGTGATGATGATTCACGCAACACCATGTTCATGCAATTACACTTATTTTATAAGCAGCCAGGATAGTAGTAATGTTGCTTGGAAAGAATGACCGATTTTTAGTGTTTTAGTGTTGCTTAATTTGTTTGAAAACCCTTATGTTCGTTTCAGTTGTTTAATTAAAGTATCTAAGTATAATGTCTAGGACATTCACATCATTACATATAGAATGCAAACTTAGTGCTGCAACCTAGTGTAACCACCTAGTGTAACAATTTTAAGAAATGCGCTGCAGCTATGCTAGTGTTGCATCATTTGAAAAGTTCATACTGCTAATTTATCTAAAATTCTAGTAACAACCTTTTGAGAAAACTTAAGTGTAAGTTTAGCTTTTTAAACGCTGCATTGTGGCCAAGTTGTCGTGTCTATTCTCGCTTTTAATATTCTAACTAGCTGAAATTATTGGAATAAGAATTGAGAATAATAGAAGCTATTATTAAGTTATAAAGTAATGAAATAAGTGGAACAATGAATTGCATTAAAACGAGGTTAGATATGAAACTCAGTCACAATTCAGAGTTTCAACAGAAATTCGGGGAAAGTGGAATACGCCCATGTTTTCAATTCAATACAGTCTCAATTAATTTGCCATTATTGAATATCACGAAATAAGGAAATAGGTTTCAAAGAAACAATATTGGTGAGGAGACAACCACATGTAGTGGATCAATCTGCAAGAAGTGGATAGTTTTCAAAAGTTCATTTTGGTTGGGACATTACAAACAGATTCATGTTCAACTTCGAATGCCTCATTATTATCGCCGCTGCTGGCTGGCATCTTTTATACACAGTAGAATCTCTATAAAGCGGACACTATATAAAGCGGATTTTTATTTATTTATCAAATATTTATACAGGAGAGCTACACCAGTACTAAATACTTCTATCACTTAGGTCCTGAAATTTAATTAAAGTTACACAGCTTCAAAACAAAAGGTAAACGCCAATAAGATGTTTCAGGTGATCTCATCATCTGGATTATCAATGTTATTGACTTTTACTTTTTGGTTTCAAGTGTGGTAGTAACATTTGACTTTTTATCTTTAGAATAAAAACGTTGTTCATTGCATTAAACAACGTGTCCTTTCTTTGCCCTATGAAACCTGTTAACTTTACAAACCTTTAGACCTTTATAAACCTTTAGAGACCCATTTTCGATTTATTTTTGCTAAATATTTATTTTCATATTGAATCTCTATAAAGCGGACGTAATAAAGATTTCCAATGTTATTGTAAAAATAAATTCCACATAATAGTCCTTTCGCGAATTCTATTTAGACATGGAATTGTGGCCGATTTTCATATCTAACCACATTTTTACGCAATTCATTACTCCACTGATTTCATTATTTTGTAACTTAATAATTAGTTTCTGTTTTTCCTAATTCCTGTTCCTATAGATAGAAGAAGTGAGAACATTAAAAGTGAGGTTATACACGATAATTCTCCATCAATGCAGCATTTAAACAAAATTCAGGTAAGGTCTATTATATTCCGTTGATTGTAGCTTAACATTTGTTTAGTTAAGCCAGAACTATTATGCATTCATGGCTAAACTAATCTAAACCTAAAATCCAAACTTATCACAATGCGACTTACATTAATGTAACTTGAGAGGATTTTAGATCAAAAAAAATTTGCAATGTTGAGACATGATATTCCTTCAAAAGAATTTTGATGTTAAGTGGAAATATGAGAAAAAAAATTGCAGTTTCATGAATTCTGTAATACGATTTAAAAATTGCATTTTTTTTATAGTTTTTTTTTTAATTTTCATGAAATACTTTTCACTCGAGAAAAAGTATTCAAACAAAATGGTAGTTGAAAAATTACTTGCAGATTTGTTTAATCTTGTGAAAAGCAATGGGCAAATATCTATCGCCATATTTGTTGTTGTTGTGATTCACGTCGCTCTTGGTAAAAAACTTTTGATGTGGATACGAGGAGGAGGTGAGGAAAAAGGGTTTAGAGTATATTCAATATATTTCATTATTGCCAATTCTAAGCAAATTGGATGCCGTTAACAGGATCTAAGAGCCTCTAAGTTTCGCCTCTTTTTCAAACTCTTAATTACTTCTAATTATTCCACTAGGTAACTGAAAGAACGAGTAACTACAATGTGTTTCATAATGTTGGAAATGGAAATTTTAAAGCTGTTTTTTAAATGAATATACCGAATTTCCAAATAATTTTTGCACCGTTGGAAAGCCATTTTCAAGTTCTTTCGGATAGTATGTTTTTGTGAAAAATGAAAAAGTGGTTTTTGAAGAATCAAGGAAAATGTCTTGGAAAAATGCAATTAAATTTTTAATGGTCGATTAACACGTAGTTTAATTACATCGTGCTTATTGTTTCAAAGCGCTGAATCCATACAAATTTCTATTAATTCTGTCTTTGCGCTGAGATTCCCAAATTGATATTTAAAAACATAAAAGTTAAACGTTTTTGGTGAACACACAGCTTAAATTTGTTTATTGTTTTCGAAATTGCTGTCTTTGTTTCAAATAATATTTTCTTTTCATCCACATTTTAATCGACCATTAAAAATTTGATTAGATTTTTCCAAAACATTTTCCTTATTTTTACAAAAACCACTTTTTCATTTTTCACAAAAATATACCAGCCGAAAGAACTTGAAAATGGCTTTCTATCGATGTAAAAATAAATTCATTTAAAAAAACAGCTTTAAAATTTCCGTTTCCAACACTATGAAACACACTGTATATTACTACTACAGTACTTACTACAGTGTGTATCAAAATGTCTTATCCACCAACTTTCAAGGCGTATATCTCATTACATGTCTTATAAAATATTGTGAATTTTATATCACAAGAAAGAGCTTTTGATGCTCTATCCGTTAATATAAAATGTTTGCCAAAATATTTATTCTTCGAAAAGATATTGAAGAAAAACTCAACGATTTGGCTCATTAAATTCTTAAAGTCAATTAACTGACATGCTAATGACTTCTTGATGGTGTAATTTTCTTTTGTTGTGCTGATGAAACCTTTAGAAAATTTCAAGTATAGCTTTGCGTATCAATTTCCCATAACAACTTATCTTAAAAATTTCAAATAAAATTTTTTTACTGTGTGATGATTTTTAATTTTTTTTATTGTGTTTACAAATGACCTTCATTGTAAAATGACTTAATTGATTTTTAAGAATTTAATGACCCAAATCGTTGAGTTTTTCTTCAATATCTTTTCGAAGAACAAATATTTTGTGAAGTTGATGGCATTTGATTTGTCGTCTAACAATACAACTAAGCCCTAACCTTCTGTTTATTCTTGAAAGAAACAAAACAAGATGATGAAGATTCGTCCTCACACCCAGTGTCACACGAAGATGGAGAAAAACCTTTCATCTCATACCAGCCACCACAGTACTCCGTATCAGATATGATGGAAAGAAGCAAAACTTTTTACGAGAACATGAACGGGAGGAGAAGTGTACGTTTCTTTGGTGACGAAGATATTCCAATCGGAGTGATTCAGAATATCATTCACACTGCAGGTAAATAAGTTTGGTTTGTAATATTTTGAAAATGACTTTTTAGCAGCGAAGGGAATACCAATATAGTATAGTTAACATAGTATTAATTAAGCTTTAATTCAGAAAAATGTGTTTGGATCTATTTGGATCGAATATGTTGTGAGTTTTTGAAATTTTGCTACTGTTTTGCATCATATGGGTCTTGGTAACATTGCTTAATGTTTTGCTGTAGCTACATCTCCAAGTGGAGCACATACACAACCTTGGACATTTGTTGTAGTGAGAAGCATTGACTTGAAAGGTATGATTTTGGATTTGTACATCGTATTCATCTGCTGTGCACAGGTAAAATCCAAATTACTCAGCTAATCTTTTAAGTGGAGGTTACCACGTAAAGATTCTTGAAAAGTTTTTCTTTTAAGTAGGTGTTTTCAGGCTTTAATTAAATTGTACATCAAAAAGTCAAGTTTCAGGGTCTCAACTCATTAAATTATTCATGATTGGTGGTAAAATCAAATCGATGTGATTTTTTCGCAAATTTTTCTATTGAAATTATGTGGGAATGAGGTTGGAATGTGTGTTTGTTTTTTTAAAAGGAAACGTGTGTGAATCAGTAGTAAGGCGAAAAATTTTATTAGAACACCAGCATAAAAGACATATTTTTAAAGAATCTTTACGTGTAAAAATCCACCTTAGAATTTTGTGTAAAAATATTTTTCTAAATAATTACTCACCAGGATGACGTATCACTTCTTGAAGATACTGCATCAATTACAGTCTTGTAAGCGAGGTGCTTTTAAAGTATTTCCTTTATTGTTCTTTTCAGCAAAGATCAGATCTATTGTTGAAAAGGAAGAAGAAATCAACTATAAGCAACGTATGGGAAAACAATGGATCAAAGATCTTGAAAAGTTGAAATTGAATTGGATAAAACCGTATCTAACGATTGCTCCCTATCTGATTATTGTGATGAAGCAAGTGTACGGATTCAAATCAAACGGCGAACGACAAACACATTATTATCACGAAATCAGCGTATCGATCGCATGTGGTCTGTTGATAGCAGCTATTCAAAATGCTGGTCTAGCGACACTAACATCGACACCACTTAATGCGGGACCAGCGTTACGAGATTTGTTGAATCGGCCAAGAAACGAAAAAGGTTGTTCTACTTCTTCCTGTCGGCTACCCTGCTAAAGATTGTCGTGTACCTGACTTAAAGAGAAAATCTGTTGATGAAATCATGGTGATTGCATAAAAAACGGTTTTTGCACGGATGGTGAAGTGCAAACTTCGACGTACTGAAGTGCATTTGTGTTATATTTTTCTTGTTTTCTATTTTCGTGAATAAAAAAAGCAAAGCCAGTGAAATTTTTCAATCGAAACACACTTAAATGAATAGATGGCACTTTCTTATTTTGATTGCGATTTGGTAATTGATAACATTAAGATTTTTCCATCCTTTGCTGCATCATCTTTGAAGATGTATCATTTTTGCGGTTGTGATGAAACCACTCCTGATTATCCTTATACTAATTCGCGTTGTGCATCCCACTTTTATTTTAGAGAGTGATATATTTAACTAAATTTTACGTAGGATTTCCTATATTGTCCGCCTACTAAAAACCTCCAACTTCTGGTTATTGAAATCTTTAAATCCTTGAATCATTTAAATCCAGAGTTTATGTGGGATTCTTTTGTTCTCAAGCCTGAAGCTTATTGTCTAAGACAAGGACTCTCTTTGGTTATTCCACGAGCTAGAACAAATCGTGCAACAAATTCCTTTGATTTTCGTGCTGCACTAGCCTAGAATCATCTTCCATCAGATTTAAAGCAAGAGAAGTCCTTGTCTAAATTTAAATGTAAACCATTTGCAATATATTGCAAATGCAAATATTGCAACTAATGCCTGTTTGTTTGTTTGTTTTATATATATACATTTTTTTTTTTATATATATATATATATATATTATATTTTATCATTGCTGTTGGAATTTATTAGTCTATTGTACTATTTTACACTCCAACCATAAATAAAGAATAAATAAAAAATAAATGAATCATTAATTTGACGTCAGTTTTTTTTATCAGTGCAGACAACAACTTTTATACGCTTACACGGGACACGGGTTCATTTTCGAAATAACGACCGGTAAGAAATGTTTTGCCAAAAATGTATGGTGATTGCGGGCGGCGTGCGACGACGCCTTGGCGTCTAGTCTTATTATACTAATTCGCTTTGTGCATCCCACTTTTATTTTAGAGAGTGATATATTTAACGAAATTTTACGGTCATCGTCCTCTTATGTGCGCGTAAAACCACGTAGATGCGAGAGACACTTTTTCACAATTATTCCAAAAGCACGTGGCATTTGACGTCAGATGTTTTATGATCACGGGGAATCAATGCATTGCATTCCCAATCGAACGCGACGTTTTTGGGGAAATATCTCGGGAACCAACAGGGATAACTGGCTTTTGGGGTACGGCGATACGGTTGACGGAGTGACGGAACATTTGGGCTTAAACTTTATTTGGTACTGCAGCTATGACGTCATCAAAATCTTTGATCGACGATATCTCAGTAACGGTTGGTCGTAGCGAAACGATCCCATACACTTTTTTGATCAGTTTTTCGAGCTCTACAACATGGGTACACTTTCCAGTCGCGATTGTGTTATCAAAATTTTCGTCACGGGGTTTGGCACACGGGATTTCGGCACATTCTTTTCAAATTAAAGCCGTAAAAAACTTTTACGCGAGTTGCTAGTCTACTTATACTAATTCGCAATCGTGCATACCACTTTTATTTTAGACAGTGTTTTGTTTTTGCTTTTTTAATGGTCAAAATCTTCTTAATCGTGGTCATATAGCGGCAGTTCGACCACGCAAGACACATTCACGATTAGTATAATAGCACGGGGCATTTGACGTCAGATGTTTTTATGATCACGGGGAACCATTGCATTGCATCCCCAATCGAACGCGACGTTTTTGGGGAAATATCTCGAGAACCAATAGGGATAACTGACGTTTTCTAGGGTCGGTGACACGGGTGATGGAGTGACGAAACATTTGGACCTAAATTTTATTTGGTACTGCGGCTATGACGTCATCACACTCTTTGATCAACGATATCTTTGCCACGGTTGGTCGTAACGAAACGATCCCATATATTTCTTTGCTCAGTTTTTCAAGTTCTACAACATGGGCACATTTTCCAGTCCCGAGTCCTTAATTGAAATTTTCGTCACGAGGTTCGCACACGGGAACGCGTTGTATTTCTGCAGATTCTTTTCGAAATCAAAGTCGTAAAAAACTTTTACGCGAGATACTAGTCTTATTATACTAATCCGCGTGTGTGCATCCCACTTTTATTTTACAGAGTGTTGTGTTTTTGCTGTTTTAATGGTCAAAATCTTCTTAATCGTGGTCATAAAGCGACAGTTCGCCCACGCAAGACACATTCACGATTAGTATAATAGCACGTGGTATTTGACGTCAGATGTTTTTATGATCACGGGGAACCATTGCATTGTATCCCCAATCGAACGCGACGTTTTTGGGGAAATATCTCGAGAACCAATAGGGATAATTGACGTATTTTGGGGTCCGCTATACGGGTGACGGGGTGACGAAACATTTGGACCTAAATTTTATTTGGTACTGCGGCTATGACGTCATTAAAATCTTTGATCGACGATATCTCTGCAACGGTTGGTCGTAGCGAAACGATCCCATACATTTTTTTGATCAGTTTTTCAAGCTCTACAACAAGGGTACTGCGGAAACATAATGTACTGCCTCTAGATATATCTCATTTTCCAGTCCCGATTCCGTAATTGAAATTTTCGTCACGAGGTTCGCACACGGGAACGCGGGATTCTTGCACATGCGTTTCGAAATTAAAGCCGTAAAAAACTTTTACGCCAGTTACTAGTCTACTTATACTTATACTAGTCTTGTTATACTAATCCGCGTGTGTGCATACCACTTTTATTTTAGAGAGTGTTGTGTTTTTTTAAAATTTACGGTCAAAATCTTCTTAATCGTGGTTATTTTTTCGTTAGACCATTGATAATAGCACGCGGTGTGACGTCAGTTATTTTTATCTTATCACGGGGGAACCCATTGCATTGCATCCCCAATCGAACACCACGTTTTTGGGGAAATATCTCGAGAACCAATAGGGACGTTTTTTTAGGGTCCGCGTTACGGGTGATGGGGTGACGCAAAATTTGGGCCTAAATTTTATTTGGTACTGCGGCTATGACGTCATCAATATCTTTGATCGACGATATCTCTGCAACGGTTGGTCGCAGCGAAACGATCCCATACATTTTTTTGCTCAGTTTTTCGAGCTCTACACAACATGGGTACACTTTTAAGTCACGAATCCGTAATTAAAATTTTCGTCACGGGGGGGGGGGGAACGCGGTATTTGACACATCGTTTTCGAAGTTAAACTTGGTAAAAATTTTTACCCGGTCTATGTCAACCGATTTGGCAGTTCGAACATTTTTTATGATTTCTAAGTCAAAATAAATGATTTTGAAATAATTTTTTTTGTATCATCAAAGAGAATGAAAAGCACAATATTATAAACGACTTTTTGGGTAAAAATATTAAAATTTTAGCGTTAAAATTTGCGTTAGAAAAAAATCAACTTTTTTTCTAGTAAACCAAAAACGTTGAAACTTACACAGGAGCAAGATCAACCTTTGACAAAGAAGTGTACAAAATTTGATAACAAAATCTTTAAGTTCTCAGAGCCCAAATATGGGACCCGGTGTAGAGCTCTAAAAATGTCTGATGTTTTGCCATAAACCGGTTAACACAGGTTCTGTGTTAATATGTATAAATGAATGGACTGCGCTAGTAAAATTTATGGAACGCCTTGACTGCCTTTTGCGATAATGTCGTTCGGTTTGATTTCAACTTTATGCGATTAATTCATTTGGTTATGACATCATCGCATTCCATTATGCGATCGCAGTATTCGATTATGCGATCACAGTATTGGGTTATGCGATCACAGTATTGGGTTATGCGATAACAGCATTCAGTTATGCGATCACAATATTCGATTATGCGATTACAACATTCGGTTATGCGATAACAGCATTTGGTTATGCGATTATGCAATTATGCAGTTTCACCATTATGCGGTTCTCTATCATTATGCGATTCTATCATTAGGGATTGTTCACAAATGACGTCAACTGTTAGGGGGGGAGAGGGGGGGGTTATGATGAAGTTGACGCTGGTTGACGGGGGAGGGGGTGGGGGGTGACACTACTGTTGACGTCAACCTTCACAATTTTCAAACCCTTGATTTTTCTAATTAAGCAAACGTTTCTCATGAAAATGTTTACACTGAATTATGGTCTTGATGTGATCGGTAGAGTGCGAAAGTCCTTCGGTGTTGCTATTAAGGCCCTGATACGCTTATGAATTTTTGCAAGATTTGCAAGTTTTCTTTCAGACATTGCTAAAGAAAAATTTCGTAATGTATCTTGTGTTTTTAAAGAAATTAAATGTTTTAAAGTTTTCTTGAAAACTCTGAAAATCTTTAAAAAAATAACGAAACGGTTCATTATTTTTTGCAAGAAATTTTTTCTTTTCGCGAGACATCAAAGAAAACCGACAGAATTTGTCGCACGATTTTTGCGAAATGAATGAACTTTGAAGAAACAGGAACTCTGTAGGGAGAAACAGAATACACGAAAAAGAAGAAAGTTAATTTTGAGAATACACGAAAAGAAGAAAGTTAGTTTTGTGAATACACGAAGAGAAGAAAGTTAGTTTTGTGAGAAACATGGACGAGTTAAGACGTTTCAGGTACAGCAAATATATTTTTTTAATTTTTTTTAAAGAAGCTAGTAACAGCTTTTTTGCAAATACTTTGTGCACCAAAGCATTTTGTATTTTTGGTCTTTTACATATTGTCTTGAGATGTTCTCTGAGGAAGACCAGCTAAGACACGAAATTGCTAGGGATGAGCAAGAAGAAGGAGAAGAAGATAACTGGGTGTCTGAAGTTGTATAACCGTCGAAAAAGAAAAGAGAAGTAAAAAAAATCTTGGTCATGGTGTTATGACCACATTATCAAACTTATACCTTTATATGGGAGGCAAAACCGCGCTTGTTTGAAACAACTTACGCTGAGTAAAGACATAGAAGATAAAACGCACTTACTAGAATTAAAGCAGAACTAAAGCAGAAGATATCAACAGAAGATATTAACAGCAAGCTGCAAAAAAGTGACGCTGGAGCTAATGAGGTTTATAATATTACTTGGCCGTATTATGAAAGACTCCTATTCTTGAGTGATAATTTTAAACTAACTTAACAGACGCAAAATTAACAGATGCCTCCTACGGCACAGAAAATATTCCTGTTTCGCACAAAAGCAAACGAAACCAAAAGTCAATGGAGGAAGATGCTGAGAAAAAAGAAGAAAGGGAAATGTTTAGGGCGGCTGCAATCAATGTTTTGAAGCAACCTGTGGTTGCAGAAAGCTCGCCTGATAAGACGGCAGATGACTATTTTTTTCAAATGTTGCTTGTTCAGTTGCGGCAGTTAGGGAATGGTACGTGTAAAGAATTCCTAAAGTTAGAAATTCAGAGGCTGGTGTATTTGTCTATGTACAGTAAACATCAAGCGCAGTTCAATCCTTTCAGAAATACTCTTCAACCTCGAGTCCAATCATTTACCAGTCAACTACAGCAAGATGAATCCCTTAATGGTAGTTCGTATCAACCAGATCGTTTAGGTTATCCACAATACAGCTTTGATCCTAGGTAGAAATCAGAGATGCTTCATTCTTATGTTATGTATTTGCTTTTTTCATGAGAAATAGAAGTTACAACCGAATGAAGTATCTTTTTACGCGTACAAAGTTTTCCATTGCCAAGGTATTTGCCCTGGTCCATAGAAGTGCTCCATGACTTTTTCTCTGACTTTTCTGGCGGTCACACTTGTTCAATCTTACCTGGGTTCAGAAACGCTTTAGTTCCAAAAAGCCTAAATCTATTGGCCCATATTCCGAAGACATTCACACTTATTCTCCGCATGCATTAAAGCCTGTAGTTGAAAATTCTTTTTTCATCGGTCGTTTCTTTTTCTAGAGGGAAATCATCGTCGGCTACAAACACTATTGGTAAGAGCTTGGGATTTTCTTCATACTAGAAGTCGTCACAATCTTTCGGCAAAGGTTGGGGTGGCGGTAAATTCAACTGGTTTTCTTTGAGGGCTTTAAAAAATGAATCAGAAACAACAAGTATTTAATAAAGAAAGTAAATTTTTTAAAGAAAAATTTAATTAATTTAAAACATTTCAGAAAGAAAAATTTTAAATCTTTCGAAAGAAAAATTCATAGGTGTATCAGGGCCTTTAGTGGCTTTTTCATTCGAATCGAAAGTTTTTGCGCTCACCTGAAGACAATACATTGCACGAACGTAACACTCGAGCCCTATTCAGTCATCACCAGAGCAGCTAGAGGTAAAGGAAGGAAAATTTGTTTCTCTGTCTCAAACAGGGGAGGGGGGTCTGTTTCCAAAAGATGACGTCAACTCAGGGGGAGGGGGTAAAGCGAAGTTGACGCAGGTTGACAGAGGGGGGAGGGGAGGTCAAAAATCTTGAAAAAATGGTTGACGTCATTTGTGAACAATCCCTTATGCGGTTCAATCATTATGCGATTTTAGCGATTTTGGCGCCCTTTTTAGAGTCGAATATTTCTGTTCGGTATTTTAGTTGATTAACTTATTTCAAAATGGCGTCCAGCGAAGCATGCGTTGAGCCCTTGAATCCAATTGAAAACATTCTTACTGAATTTGCGTTAACACAATTAATTGAAAAATTTAAAGAAGAAAAGACACCACCCGTTTAATTTTTCATTGATTAATGGCATGAATACAAAATGTAGTGCTGCAATATCATAACTACTCAAAGGATCTAAAATGTTGTTTTCTTCCATAAAATTGAAAAATTCGTAATAGAGTCCTAAAACTCCATCGTACACGTCTCTCCATAAACGTTCAATGCGCTGATTGTGTGTGCTTTTTCCAGTTATCATGCTTCCTCTCTCTGTCCCACGGCTTTGAATCTTGAAATCTGCAACAAGCACATTCTCATGACCTTGGTCAGATCGCACTCGACTCGGTAAACCATAAAATCTGACAGCCTCTCTAAATCAGTCTAAAATAGTTTCCGATTTGTTATTGTTGAGACACTTTAGTGATACTGGCAACCGACTAAATCCATCGATTGCTCCAAATATAACGAAATACCAGCGAATTAGTTTATGATTTGTGTCAATGTGCGACAAGTGATTAGGACCTTTCACGTTATAAGTTCTACGTTGTAGACGCCCACGCTTTCGTTGTTCAACGCCAGTTTTATCAACTCTGTGAATACTGTCTCTCAACCTGAATCGTTGTACAGTGATACCAATGTTTTTCAACAACTGGCACATTAATACTTCTCCACAGTTTGGAAATCTTTCAACTGTATTCTTTACTACAGAATCAAAGCTACCATCACTGATAACAGAAAAACTTTGTTTCTTAATACCATACTCAGACATTCGACGATAGATTGTCCTCTCTGACACACCTAAAATAGAAGACATTTCATAGATGGTAAAACCTTAATATAAACCTTAACATAAATTTTGGTTGAAGGGCTTTGGTATGATATATGTTTTTGTTCCTTCAACTTTTGCAGGAACATTATTGCCATATTTTATGCATTCAGTTCTCAGTTTCATAATGGTATTTCGATCCACCAAGCCAAGGCTTCAAAAGTCTTCAAGTGACAATTTACAAATTATATCTTTTGATATCTTTTCCTCATAAAATCTTTCTGATAGCTTTTCCATATCCAACTTTTTCAATATGTCGAGCAATACCTTGTCAGCCGTAGTTGATTTAATTTTTTAATTTAACGGTATATTACGTAAATAACAACTACATCACCGATACCTAGATATGTATTATATACAATAATTGCTTTTAAAGATTTCCAATCATCCTTTCCCATGCATTGGTGTCGTTTGCCATTTCTGTCGCTTCGTTCCAATTTATACCTAGTTTTAGTATGTCGCTCTTAATTATACTCAACCATGTTGATTTTGGTTTGCCTCGGGGTCGTTTGTAATGGGCGTTTGCGTAATTGAACGCTTTCTTCATTGGCGTTGATTCATCTGCCCTGATGACTCTTCCGAACCATTTTAGACGTCGTTTTTGGATAGTTGTACTCCATTTAACAGCTTTTGTACTTCTGTATAATTCTTCGTTTCTGATGGTGTTTGGCCATTTAACGTTTACGACGAAAGTTCTTAATAGTCTTCGCTGGAATGTGTCAATCGTATTTTCTGCTTTAGTAGTTGTCAAAGTCCAGATCTCACAGTTATATAGAAATATAGGTTCGACGTATGTTTTGAAGACGTTCATTTTTGTCTGCGTTGTCAGCTTTTTGTTGGTAAAGATGCTCTTGATGTTGTTAGCTGCATTTATAGCAAGAATTTTTCTGCGTTTTATGTCTTCTGATGTATCTAATACACTTCCAAGATATCTACATTTTTTCCAATCTTCTGATGTTCTGTTAATCAGGTATTCTTCGGTTTTGTCATGATTTATCTGTAGGTCTCTGGATTCTAGCAGTTTGGGTATTCGAGTTTTGAAATTTTCGATGGAGCTGTAGTTGCTGGTTATTTTGCTGATGTCATCTGCATATTCCATTTCAATATCAATTTGATCTTGTTGAGTCATCTGGAAGTAGTTATGTTCTGCGAGATGGTCGGCGATTTCTGATTGTATATATCGTTTTGCGTAAGAGTGGTCTTCTCGTTGGTTTAGTTGTCCCGAGTCTAGTGCCTTGGCGAGATAATATGTGAATTCAATAGCACTTGCACAGTCACCTTGTGGTGCTCCAGTGTCCGTTTTAAAAGTTTCGCTTAGGATGTCTTCGCATTTGACCGAAAGTGAGACGTTTAGAAGCGTAGAGATAATGTGTAGCTCGTCCGGTTCAATTGTGTTTCGCAGGTCTTCTAGCAGCTTGTGTCTGTTAACGCTGTCGAACGCTTTGCTCATGTCCAACATTATGAGATGGACTGATTCATTCTTTGCTGTTATCGTTCTTTCAATAATTATTTTGGTAGTAAATACTTGTTCTGTTGTTGAACGATTTTCTCTATAGGCTGCTTGCGATGGTGGTATTTCCGCATCTATTCTATCTTTAATTCTTTTCACAATACAAGCTGCGAGAATTTTTCGGAGGGAAGATAGAAGGATTACTGGTCTCAGGTTGGACAGTGGTCCTTTTGGTTTATTTGGCTTTTGTAATGGTTTTAGGATTCCGTGTGTTATTTCTCTTGGAACATCGCCAGTTTCTGCCATGTTGTTCTATATTTCGGCAATTTGTTGGTGTATGCTTTCGGGAGCGTATTTTATTAGCTCAACTGGAATTTCGTCACAGCAGGGACTTTTATTTGATTTTCATCTTTTTCATTGCGCTTCTGATCTCATCGGCATTAAAAGGTATCTTCATTTTTGTTGGTGGTATATTTTCTATAGGTGGTTTATGCTTGACGAATATGTTTTTGAAATAGTCCGCGATTATTTCTGCTTGCTCTGTTGGTTGGGCAGTTAGACCATCCTTTCCTTTTATCAGTAATTTTTGAGGTGGTGTTAAGCGTTTGATCTTTTTTACAGCTTCGTACATTTTCGTGTTTTGGTTTTGCTTGTTTTCAAGTTCTCTCATTGCTTGATTTATCTTTTTGTTTTCCTCTGCTTTTACGATTGTGTGGATTTCAGTGAGGATTCTGTTCCGGAATGCTTTAAAATGATTTCTACTTTCTTCATCTGTACAAGATTCGATGCGGTTTTTAGTGTTTCGTTGTAGAATGGACAGTTTTTTCACAACTTCATTTTTATATACTTTGGGGTTTTCAACATGTCCCACGGTGTTAGTGGCAGCTTGTTTTAGAGTTGTAGCAATTTTGTTCCACGAACTTTGGTTTTCCGAGTTGGGGTCGTCCTGATTGGTTGTTAAGGATCCTACTTCGATTTCTCTTTTAAAAGCGTTTTTGATGTTGATATTTTTAAAGTTCGATAGGTTGTAGCGCTTGTTTTTGTTTTTAGGTATGGGTTGGTATTTCCATTTGATCGTGAGTTTTGAGATGACGGGTTTATGGTCGGATTTTGTGATTATTGAGGTGATTGCTTTGGAGTCAAGTGTGTTGGTGTTGGTGTTGTTTCTTACCAGGATATAATCTATTTGATTGCAGTATGGATTTTTCCTTGGTTCGTTTGTTTTGGAGTCGATCTTGTCGATATATTTTGCTGGTGATTGCCATGTTTTGATGTGAATAGGCTTGTGTTTAAAGAAAGTGTTAGTGATTTTAAGGTTATGAAGTGTGCAGAACTCTATCAATTTTTCGCCGTTAATGTTCATGTCGCTTTTTGCGTATTTTCCGATGATGTTGTTTGGGTAGTTGTTTTGTTTCGATCTTGTTTTTGCATTAAAATCTCCGCCAATGATTACCGCTTCTCTGTTTTTGAATGTTTTTATTGTAGATGAAAGATTTTCGTAGAATATGTGCGTTGTTTCGGGGTTATTAAGAGTATTTTCTTGTGTTGGTGCATATGCGCTTACTAGGTTGGTAGTAATGTTGTTATCTATCTTGATTGTCATCGTGCAAATTCTTTCGGAAATTGGTTTGAAGTTTGCTTTAGAATTCGGTCTTACGAGTATTCCGGTTCCCGCGATTGATCTGTTTTTGTGTCCGGAAAAATAAAGATGTAGCTTTTCTCCAGAAGATGATGCCGTAGTTGAACAGTTTATTTATTTATTTGGCGGCAAAACTTTGTGTATATTGCCGAACAATATCAAAATATGCATATTAAGGAACAAGTTAATAGCAATAAGTTAAAACCGCATAATGAAAAAGCCACATAATGAAATATCCGCATAATGATAGAACCGCATAATGGTGAAACCGCATAATGATAGAACCGAATAACGATAGAACCGCATAATGCTGAAACTGCATAATTGCATGATCGCATAACCAAATGCTGTTATCGCATAACCGAATGTTGTAATCGCATAATCGAATATTGTGATCGCATAACTGAATGCTGTTATCGCATAACCCAATACTGTGATCGCATAACCCAATACTGTGATCGCATAATCGAATACTGCGATCGCATAATGGAATGCGATGATGTCATAACCAAATGAATTAATCGCATAAAGTTGAAATCAAACCGAACAACATTATCGCAAAAGGCAGTCAAGGCGTTCCATAGAAATTGATATAGTGGCGAAATTGAAATTGAAATAGTGGCGCCGTAGTGTAGTGGTTATCACTCTCGTAATTCATGCGAGAGATCGGGGTTCAATTCCCCTTGGCGGCGATTCACCATGCGGCGCGGGTGAATGTACTATAGCGCCGGGTTGACCCATGCCATGTGAGGGAAATTAGGTAGATGATACATCGGGTGTTGCAGGAGGTCATCCAGAAGAGCACAGGTCCTTGATTGGGTTTGTGTCACTCATGTGAGTGTCAAATACTTCGGAGCCTCCAACCTAAGCCGTGGCCCCTCCTGGAAAGCAGATGCAATAGCAACTGAGTGAGGCTAGCCACGTAAAACAATACCAAATAAATAAATGATATAATTGATATTGTCCATCATATAGCCCATAAAGAAATTTGGATAATAAATATATTGCACCGCACACAACACACGTGTTATACATCCGGTTTACAGACATGACTTTCATTCCACTCAGCAGTAGATACAGCATTGTTCAGATAATGAAAGTGAATAAATGGGCTTACTAATGTGGGAACATGGACGTCCATGGTGGGAATTATTGCCAAGTGGTCTTTCCGCCTGTGATGAGTAAAGTTATACTTTGAAAGATCAGATGATGAAACATTGGCAGATAAACATACTCTAGTGTGTTTAAAGTAAATTTATGTTTCGAAGAATTGCTTCTTGGTGTTTTAGTGCTTCGTTAAAGAAAAAAAATATAAACCTGTTATATACATTCAGAAGAAAAATGACGGGAATAAGTACAGAAGATAAGTTAAATTTGATCACCAAAAATCTGCAGGTACATAAAAGTTTTTCAGAAATCTGTCAGTTAGTAATAGAAAGATTATTATATAGAATTATCTATTCAGTAAACCAATGAATAAAAATTCACCACTTTTTTTATACTGTCTGCAATCCAAATTTTATGTAATGTTATCATTATCTCAAACTGTTAGAAAGCATTATTGCTGTTATTAAAGGATTTAATTTTTTCAAGTACTTCTTCGAGAGTCAATTATTTTCTATTAATTATTAGCTTATATCAACTCTAGTTGGCTACAATCGGTCCTTATATATAGTATTGAAAACAACATTCTTAAACTTCTCTTAAACTTCTCAAATTTGAAATCTCACATCCACTACATAAAATCTTTAATCTTTCCTTCCTTACTGGTGTCTTTCCTATTCTTTTAAAAACCTCTGCTGTTACTCCTGTTTTCAAAACGCAATCTCCCCTGGAAGTCTCCAACTACCAACCAATATCTCTTCTATCTAACATTGACAAAATTCTCAAAAAATTAATGTACTCACGTCTCATAATGTTTCTTGAAAAACACAACACATTGTATGAGAGACAATTTGGCTTCCGCAAAAACTATTCTACTTCACATGCTTTAATAAGCATCACTGAACGTATCCGCTCAGCTCTAGACCAGGGTCAGTTTTGTTGATCTACAGAAAGCATTCGACACTGTGGACCATGAAATTCTATGTCAAAAACTATCGTATTATGGTGTTAGAGGAACTGCCAATAGATGATTCAGGACCTATCTCTCTCATAGAACACAGTTTGTGAAAATTTCAAACTTGAATTCAACACTTAAATTAATTAAATATGGTTCCACAAGGTTCCGTCTTGGGACCACTTTTGTTTCTTCTCTATATCAATGATCTTCACCAAGCCCTTGCATTCTCAGAAGTTTACCATTTTGCTGACGATACTAATCTTCTTCACTTTAGTCACTCACTTAAATCTATCAACAAGAAGGTCAACATAGACCTAAAGCTTCTCGTTCATTGGCTCAACGCCAATAAAATATCTTTAAACACAAGCAAAACTGAGTTTGTTCTTTTCAAATCCAAATATAAACCATCTAATTTTAACCTAAGAATTAAGATTAATGGGAAAAGACTTCAGCCAAGTGAACATATTAAATATCTTGGAGTACACTTGGATCAAAACTTAAGGTTACTGTAAAGGAAAAATGCACACCTTTGGTTTTTACACAATAACTCCCAAGTTTTAAACAATTATTATATAAAAGTATATCTATATTATATTAATAGCCGATTCTCTGTTTGTGCGTTTGTTTGTTTGTTTGTAAGTCACGCAAAATGGTAGATTGAGTTGTGAGCGAAATTATTTCTTTTTTTGTGTGCGACGTGAGTTCGAAGCAAATACATTGCAACCCCAATCGAACGTGACTTTTTTTGGCTGATGAACTAATAGGAATAACGTTTTGTTTTTATCATTATTGTTAGTTTTATATTCCACGTTGACTTGGCTTTGAAAACAGTACATCAACTAAATACAAAGAAACTAACTGATTAAACATTTTGGACAAAAAGCAGCAGTAGCAGAACGTGGCAGCATGTGCGGTTTGCCACTATCTCTTGCCTGACTGTCTGAGACGGGTGAACTTTTTTTTTGAGCAATCAAAATGTTTAAAAACCGATAGGTAAAAAAAGAGTATTATATCAAAACAAAATGTGTTTTTTTTTGTTTTTTTTTTGCTTTTCTTTTAACAAATTAATTTCTTCTTTTAATTGTTAAGCGTTCTGATCGAACGTTTTTTATTCTATTTATTCAATTAGCACGTGCCTTTTTTCTCTCCTCCGTCGTGATGTTTTTAAGAAGAGAAACTATTTCTTCCTTACGTTTGATAGCACCCATGTTAGAGTGCGTAACTTTTTTAAAACAAAAGCTAATAAAAAGTTGAAGTTTTCTCTCTCTACATTTTGAGTGTATTGTTACACTGATAAAAGATTGGTTTTATCAGAGGTTGTGACTTCGAATATGCTTCTGGTTGAACACAAGTTGTACGAGCCGTTTATAAGGAAATTTGACGTTTATTGATACAGTGATACAGAGCATGTGAACATCGGCGGCGAGCGACGCCGCCTGCCCAGATTGTCAAGTCTCTCCTGCTGAAATTGTCTTTGGACATCCCATTCGTGATGCCTTCGCGTTCGTGAACCGCCTCGAGAAGTTTAGCAATAAACACGTTCGTCCAATCTGGCGGGAAGCATGGCAACAAAAGGAGGAAGCACTTCGACAGAGATTCCATCGTGCCTCCGAGGACAGGAATCTTCATTCTCGTCCGCTACCTGACCTTCATATTGGAGATAGATGTTACGTCCAGAATCAAACCAACAATGACCTAAAACGTTGGAATCGGTCGGGAACAGTCGTTGAGACCCATGGTTTTGATAGTTACACGCTCAAAGTCGACGGGACCGGTCGTCTCACACGCAGAAACCGAAATCAATTACGCAAATTTCAACCAGCTTCTGTGGAAATCACCAGTCGTGATGCATTTGTTGGTCCGACACTGCGCCCTATATCAACGAGGAGCAAAACCACTCAGCCTAGTTCTGCCGTTCCCAACTCTCCACCTTCTTCCAAGCAGTTGACATCACCTCCCACTGTGGATCCGATGCCATTGGTGTCACCAACAAGAGAGGATATCAGCCAACCCAACGAAGCTAGTCAACAGGCTGCACCCGTTCCGCTTCTCCTAAATCCCCCGCAACCTCAACCAGAAGTTGTTCAAGAAACAGGACCTTCCAACACCACGTCTCCATTCCCCCCTCCCAGACCTCGTCGCGCAAGTAAGGCACCACGGAAATATGTGCCAGAAACAGGACTGTGGGAATGAATCCCAATTACCTTTTTCAACTAAATAAAAACTGGAGGGGGATGCAGGATATTGATCTAGATCTTTATAGTTTTCTAATCTTTTGTTATTTTTATTTAGATCAATACATTCTATAACTAAAAAGTACATATAGTTTAATTGAATGATCTTTATCCACCGCCTTGGCGGCTAGTATTTCTGAAAAGCTCTGTTTTTCCTCTAAAAGATGGTCTAATTTGCAAAAAGGTAAATTAATCATTTTTTGGAAATTTGAGCTGAAAACAAAAAAGTTTGTAGTTGTGTTTGACAAGTTCCTGTGACACAGATTTTTGAAATTTCTTTCTAAAGATTATTGCATCATGTTCTCAAAAGATCGAACTCAAAAACCGTGTCAGCGTTTTTTAAATAATTAAGTCTTTCAAAAGTTATGATGAAAGAAGTTTTAAGTAACATAATTATGCTAACTCCAAAGCTAAAGCAACGATTTATTTTTGATTGGCATAATTATTTCAAAAACTGTGACACGGTTTTGTTCTACAGTCTGTTGTGATCAATTCGATAAATATTCGTGTCACAGGAACTCCTTATTGGTAGAATTTTTACATAAATTTAATTTTGAGAAAACGCGGTTTTAAAAAATTACTCAGCTGGAAACTTTCAGCATGATAAACAAACATGCGGAATGGTGCTCTATTGTTATAAATTTTCTTTCTCAACAATCTAATGGCAATGACTAATTAGATTAACTCAATGGAAAAGAAAAAACATTTTTCGTTTTCTTTTTCTACTGGCAGTAAATGCGTTTTTTCGATAGCGTTGTCTGTTCATGGCGTAAAATTTTTAATAATAATATTTGATTTGTTTGTTCAATAAGAAACACGATGATAAGCTTCTAACTACAAAGTTCATTCATTCTAATAATGCATACTGAAGGTGAGGATCAATGTTTACATGTTTTATTTAAAATCCTCCTGCAGAATTTTCTCTCAAAAACGGTTTTTCCTCGTATTTTGGGAAATAAAAACACTTTTGACAAAAAAGATTTATTGCATATGGAAAATTAAGCTCCGCTCTATAATAATATCAAAAAATCAGAAAATGTGATTTTTACCAATTTTTTCCTTTACAGTAACCTTAAACTGGAAAAGGCATACTGATGCTCTTTCCATGAAACTTCGTAGGGCTAATGGTGCCCTCTGTAAAATCTGCCACTTTGTTCTTCATTTCGTTCTTCTTTCTATTTATCATGCTATCTTCTCATCTCACTTACGCTATGGTTGCCAGGTCTGGGCTCAACAAGAATCTTTTATCACTAAACGTATCCTCCTACTTCAAAAATCTGCTGCTCGTATTATCACATTCTCTCCTCATCTCACCCCTTCCAAACCTCTCTTTGCTAAACTTGGTTTTCTTACTATCTTTGATCTTGTCAAAACCTGCAATGTATTATTCATACATCCAGCCCTCAATCATCAGTTACCTCGTCACATTCAGAGTACTATCAAATTTTCTAAGCATGAATTTAATACTAGAGGAAAGTCAATGGGCACTCTATCTAAACCCTTAGTCAATACTAAATCCTTCGAAATACACTCTATTACCTAGCAATCCATAACCTGTTGGAATTTTTTCCAATCTACTTTTAGTCACCTGGAACTAAGTTCCATACCTCTAAGCCAAAAAAAACCTTGTCAGTGGTTTCTTCTTATCACAATACGCAGACAGTATCTAATAATTGAGAAATTTTTGAAATTTTTTGTTTATTTGTTTGTTTTTTTCTTGCATTTTAGTGTATGGTTTTTTTGCTTAACTTATGTTAATGTATTTGTATTATTTATTTATTTTGGTGGCCACCCCCTCTGTTTAGATAAGTCTATTGGGATGGTCTCCAGTCAAATTGTATTTTTTGTTAGCATCTTAGTATTCCTTTTGTTGACAAATAAATATTATTCATTCATTCATTCATTCATTCATTCATTCATATGTGCATAGTAAACATATAAAATTCTCACTCTCTCACTCAACTCACAATGTCTATCAATTGTTTATTCGCCATTTAAAATATTTTCTTACAAGTGACAATTGCATGTCGAAAATGTTTTCTACTTAATTTAAAACTCAAACATTATCTTATTATAATAGCCGTCATTTGTGCATACCACTTTTATTTTAGAGAGTGATATACCGTAAAATGGGGTGACTTGAAACAAAATTCGCTGTTTTTTGAAAAGATTTGCTCGAAACTTTTAATCTAAGAAAGTAATTACTATGAAATTTTGAAAAAAGCTCCATTCATCTTTTGTCTTTCAGATAACGAAGTGTTTAAACTAATTGATGTGTACCATCTCAAGTTATTGCTTCACAAAGTACACCTACTGAAATTTATCGTGCGAGGGTGACTTGAAACGGTGCTGTTTGCACAAAAATGTTGTTGTATAGAGCGCCAAAACAGAAAACGTGATCTACGATTACTTGCGTACAAAACATAAATCAAAATAATTTGTTAATGCCAATTTCATTTTTATTAAGTGATGGAGAGTGTTAGTAAATTTTGAAAACTCAAAATTTCAGAATGGTAAAACATTGTAAAAAATAAGTTATCTGAAGCCATTAAAATCATTAAGTGTGTGATAACGTAATTGTTTCAGAAACAATATCGAAAGCATGCAAGATGAATTTGAATTTATAGCTAGTTTACACGACTGTACTTACTTAAAACTTTTAAATTACTATATAATAAAATTCCGCGGGATACTGGTCTTACAATAATCCACTTTGTGTGTCTGACTTATTTTAGAGAATGACTGTTTTAACTAAATTTCACAGTCAAGGTCTTGTGAGCGTGTAAAACCACACGGAGGCAAGAGGTGTTTTTTCACAATAATAGTGGCAATTGGCCTGATATCAGCTCTTCTGATCATGGGGGAACCATAGCATTCCGGTGGGGAAATAACTCAAGAACACATAGAGATAACTTACATTTTTTTGATTCCACAATATTGATGATGGAGTGACAAAAAAACTTGGGTCAAAAACATGGGGGTGGGATGGCCCTGTGATGTCATTAAAATCTTTGATTGACAATATCTCTGTAACAGTTTTGTAGTGGAATGATCCCATACATTTTTTTATCATTTTTCCAAGCTTTTCAACATGGACGTACACTTTTCATTCAAGATTCAGTGATTTATTTTTTTGACATCTATTTTTGACATGGGATACATCGTAAAATCTTTTACCCGAGTTACTAGTATTATATTTAAAAGTTAAAGAAAAGCATAGCAGCACAGATGGGAAAATTTTTTAAAAATTTGTAGTGTCCAAGCAAAGGGAGTAGTGGAGTGGATGATCTTACATATTTGATGGCATTGAAGTTCCTATTACTGAAATAAAGTATTTGTTGCAGATCTATTTTAAAAAGGACAGGAAAAAATTTTGAGATAAATTTGAGATAAACTTGTATAATTATTTTACAATTCTTTCTGTTTTTGTAGGAGGTTATTGGAATGGAGAAGTTGCAGGAAATAGTTTCTCAAAGGTCATTGAAATTGTATTGGGGTACAGCCACAACAGGAAAACCTCATATTGCCTATTTTGTTCCAATGACCAAAATTGCAGATTTCTTAAAAGCAGATTGTGAGGTATAGATGATATTTACCCCATGTTTCACTGATTCCATTGCTGTGTGATTTAAAGGTCTTTGAATGTTCAGTATGTGCATTGTTTATTTTTACTGCTTAAACATACCGTACAAGTGAATAAAACTTATATATTTCATAAAATCGAATTTTTTTATTTTTCTGGTGCAGTATTAAATTTCTACTAATTCTTCCCAGTACAATTTTTATAGGTAACAATTCTATTTGCCGACCTGCATGCATATTTGGATAACTTGAAAGCTCCATGGACATTATTAGAACACAGAACTAAATATTATCAACATATCATTCAAGTAAGTATTGCAACCCTTTGAAGTACTGGAATGCTATCCCATGAAAATAAATGCCACTTCTTGCTACCAGCTATATTCTACTAATTATAGGGACTTTTTAGCCAAACTATCTTTAGCGTCATTTTATATGTAGACCCACATCTACTGAATGATTTAATTTGCAATGTAAACCTATCTAACATATATTCTGTTTCCATTTCTAGGCAATGTTAGAATCAATAAATGTTCCACTAGATAAACTAAAATTTGTTAAAGGTACAGATTATCAATTAACGAAGTGAGTTTTTGTTGTTATTTACATACTCAGATGATCTTGAAATTTCACAGTATATCACTATACAAATGAAATGTTTGCCTATAATGTTTTGTCTATTTTTAGGGAATTCAGTTTAGACGTATTTAGGCTATCAACAGTTGCTACTGAGGTGTGATATAAAATTCCAGCAATTTCTGTGGATAATTGTTCACTATTGATATTATATTCATAATACATTAACATTATTTAATATTACAGCATGATTGCAAGAAGGCTGGATCTGAAGTTGTAAAACAAGTTCAACATCCTGCTTTGAGTGGTTTGTTATACCCTGGGTTACAAGTAAGAATCCTGTATTATTGCTTTTTGTGAATCGAGACCATAAGGTGAGGGAAAAATCAAACACCTGTTGTCTTTCGTATCATACCATTCCATTGATTTAGGCACTCGATGAGGAATATTTAAAGGTGGATGCACAATTTGGTGGTGTTGATCAAAGAAAGATATTTACATTTGCTGAAAAGGTACTGTTGTAATTTTCAATTAAACACAAGCAAACCAGCAAACAAAAGGTAACAGAAGAAAGATGTTATTGAGGTTATTTTTTGTCTTGCAAGGAATGAAGTCCTGGTTATTATGAGGTGGAATGTTAAGTTAATAGTTGTGTTAATGTAATGTTGTCAGGAATTTTCGACTTTTCTTAAGATTCCATGATCATGACAAACTTGTAAAAACTCGCACTAAAAATGCTTCACAAATTTTTTTGTTTTAGTATTTACCACATCTAGGTTATTCAAAGAGGGTGCATCTTATGAATCCAATGGGTATATTTTTTACACTTAATAATTCGTATTGATAATTATGATAAGTATTTTTAGCAAAGTATAAAAAGAAATTGTCTTGTTTCATTTCAGTTCCTGGACTGACAGGTGCAAAGATGAGCTCTTCTGAAGAAGTATGATTTTTCTTCTTAAACGAGAATGTGTTATTTTTAAGAAGTTTACATTTTGTTTTTACTATCTGGTGGTTTTCTTTCAGGATTCAAAAATTGACTTGCTTGATGATGCTAAGGCTCTTAAAAAGAAGATTGGAAAGGTAAAAATTGAACTAGTTTTCTTTAAATTCGAAGAACTTTCAAATTTTAAAAGTATTTATGATTGTTATTGTTTAGGCATATTGTGAAGAAGGGAACATAGCCGAGAATGGAGTGTTATCATTCTGCAAGCATGTTGTATTTCCAGTGATGGAGTTGAAATCACAAGATCAAGGTGGTTTATATAAAATGGCAATAGCCAATGTGCTTTCCTTGTTGACTAAATTGAACAAGTTGTTTAAAGGATTGCATGCAGATTGCTTGCATGCCAGTTCGTAAACATATTTTGTTTTGATCAAATACTTTTATTTTAAGGGTTTACTATTACTCGGACTGAAGAAAATGGAGGAAACATCAGTTTTTTAAAATATGAAGACCTGGAGACTAAGTTTGCAAACAAGGCAAGTATCTTTACACTGCCTTTGCATTGACCCCGTGATTTTAGGAACTAGAAATTCCATGTTTTTTTTTTCTCTCTCTCTGCAGGAAGTTCATCCTGGTGATTTGAAAAATGCAGTCACAGCGTTTTTAAATGATGTAAGTGTTAATTCCTTTCCATCATGCAAAACTATGTTTAGGTGTTATAATCTATTTGTGTTGCTAGCTGTTAGAACCAATCAGAATGAAATTCAACAGTCCAGAACTCAAGAAATTAACTCAACAAGCATATCCACCACCACCTAAAGAAAGTGAGAAATTTTATATTTCTTTCATCTCATTTTGAATGCACTTCTTTTTATTGGTACTTTTTTACTTTTTCTGTTTATGTTTAGAAAAATCAAAAGGTGGTGACGTACGTGAAGTCACTCCGGCCAGGTTAGATCTACGAGTCGGAAAAATAATCGAGGTGGAAAAAGTAAGCACTGAAAGTATTTGTTCCAAAAACATTGTTTTGTTTGATTGTTCGTTTGAACCAATGAAATTTCATCTTATTTGATAAACCAATGAAATTTCATCGTAGCATCCTGATGCCGAGTCGTTGTACATAGAGAAGATTGATGTCGGTGATGAGCATGCGCGCACAGTTGTTAGTGGGTTGAAGCAATACATGGAAATGGAAGAATTACTGAACAGATTTGTAGTAGTATTATGTAACTTGAAGCCACAAAATATGCGAGGTAAGTCGCTTCTTTACTTCATTCACATTTCACATGGAGCTGATTGAAATCCAGTTCTTCTTTTTGGCAGGTGTCAAGTCAGAAGGCATGCTTTTAGCAGCATCTAAGACAAAGTAAGTCTTTTCTTCCTTATCGTGTTTATACCTCCTAAAACTTTCTAGAAACTTCTTAAAGCAGTATATCTATACGCAGAAGGATTTTTTTTTACATTATAAAACTGTAAATACTCTCTATTACCCGGTTTTGTAATTTAATTTCCAGTCCATTTCCTCTTGAGTTTTGTCGCCTTTGGACGATTATGATATTGAAGTGGTGTATGCTAAGTTTGAAATGAAAATGAAAAAGTAGCGTCATACTACTCTCGTATTTATACATTATCCTTTTTGGCCAAATTGGAGAATTTTTGGTACTTATTTTTTTTTAAACCAGGGCTTAAATCCGGATCACTTGAAAAAAAACTCAACGACTCAACGTTAAAAATCTGCTTTTAAGCCGATGGGCTTGAAAACGGGGTAATCTTTCTGTTGAATTCGTTTCTTCTTGATATTAAGCCAATGAATAACGTGATATAAACATTTCAGGGGCGGCGGAGCAAATTTATGGTGTGGGTCTGATGATTTAGTGTATAAGGAGGCCCCACCATGGTTGGGTCCAACGGGCAAGAAAACTTTTGAAATTTCGGTTTTCTAGATTGGCTAAAACGCACTCATAATTTTTAATTAGTAAAGTATTCAAAAACATATTTTAATGGGTAAAAAGTGTACACACGTGTTTTCGTGTTGATCTTCAAACGTAGAAGACGAAAGATAACGTATTTATTTGTGACCAAGGCTTGAAATTCTACTTGAAAAACAGAAAAGGTTTCGGCATCTATAGGCAAATTTGTTGAAAAATCACTGCGAATGAGTTCATTTCTATAGAAACATACACATTGTTTTAATTAAAATGCTCTTCATCGTGGTTACTTTTTGATGATTATATAAAACCAACTTTCACACTCCAATATGGTCGATTCTTTGTGAATATCAAAACTTGGACAGTTGTTTTGATCGTCTCTAAATAACCTTGAATTGATATGTCATGTTGATTTCTTTTTTAGTCTAGATGGCAATCGTGTTGTGATTCCGTTGGATCCACCTGATGCAAGCGAAGCAGGAGACAGGATATACTTTGAATCCTTTTCCCATACCGAACTCGGAGGTTAGAGAAAAGTTACATCGGCTTTTGAAACACAATGGATGGCTGTTATTATTTTTTGCTTTTATTTAATCTAATAATGCTTTATTTCAGGGCATATCTATATTATAAAATGGTTCTTTTATTTTTTTCCTAGAACCTGATGAACAGTTGAACCCAAAAAAGAAAATCTTCGAGACCTTAAAGGTAAGGTGTTGTTTGCTCTTTTTTACCCAGGGAGCACAAGCATGGTACATTTATTCTCTAATCTGAATCTCTTTATTAGCCCAATCTGAAGGTATCGGATGAATTCATCGCAGAGTATAATGGCCACCCAATGATAAGCGCTCGCGGGCACGTGACTTCTCGACTCAACAACGCTGAAATCAGCTGAAACAAAGATCAACGGTAACATGCAGCGACGAGAAGTATTTATGAATAAAGCGAATTTTTATTTAGATTGTATTTATTATCGCGATATTTTCTGTCACATGCTAGTGAGTGGTTATAGACGAGTTTGAAACTCCGACATGTTTTTCTTCCTAACTTCAAAACAATCACTATGATCAACGGTTGATGTTTTTTTTTTTGTTTTTATTATGACCAGCGTATACTTTGATTTTTTAAGAAGAAGAGCGCCAAGTGTGTTTGTTGTTTTACAACCAGGAGATAGAAAGCAAAATTTTGTCTTTTCATGTCCATGCCAAAAAACTTGAAGTTGTTTTTTAATAAATTTTTTTAAGTATACTATAATAATTTATCTTAAGTAGATGAACTTTCTGAATTTTTTTGCTCGTGTATTATCTGATCATGAATACATGTCCCCCATCATCGCATCTCCTTCTTCTCATTGCCTGTGTTGGGCTAGCGCACTATTAGCCTTCTACTTGTCGACTGAGAAAATAGAGTGTTACCTACGTGCATTCTATTTTACTAACAGCAAAAATTCTTTGTAAGAATCGAAATTTCAAATCAGCGACCAGGAGGGGTGCTTATAAAACATTTTTCGTATTATCATAACCGTTGTTGGAGATAAATAAAGAGAAACGTGGACTGGTCATCCTTCCCAGATACAACAAAATAAAGAAATGCAGGGCTCCCACTCGGCATAAAATCATAAAATTTCATAAAAAATGGGAAAAATTGCCTGTTGTCATAAAAATATCATAAAATTGGCCTAAAAGCATAAAAAATCATAAAAAACCATGTGACATCTCCCAATAATTTTTCGCTGCTATGAATAAATAATATGTCCTTGAATAGGAGATGACTTTCAGGAAGCAGATAATTTTTCATCATTCTGTGCAGATGTACCTTATTTGTAGTATTACTGTGATGTGCTTCTGCTTAGACTATGAAATTATGTTTTACTTTACATTTAGTACGTATAGTATAATGTAGTGTTCTGGCATCCTACTAATCTATGAAATTATGAGATGTTGAAGAAGAAAGAGTGAATTGTAGACTTGTATGCCTGATTGATTATTTATATCATGTATTCTGCGTCCTCTGTTTAATTTTTATGGTATTTAGTTTTAGTTTTAATTTTATTGGCATATGAACATTATTGTGCTTGCTGCAATTTGTGGTCTATTCAATTTGTTGTTTCTATTTAACTGTGAAAAGAGGATACATTACCTCAATCAAGATAAAATAAGTTAAGATAAGTTTATTCTGTAATACCAAAGTACAAAATTAAAGGAAAATGAATAAATAATAGTAATAAATAAAATAACTAATGAAAAAAGAAAATTAAAATGGATAGTAGAAATAAGGTAAATGGTATTACAGGGAGTCCATTGGTAATAGCAAAAGCTAATGCAAGGCAATGGCCACCCGGTTCACGACACAACAGGGACATCACAGGACAAGACAACATAGGTAAATCTATCTATAAGGCAACTTTTTGTGTTAATGTCTTATTGAGAAAATGAGACATTAACATAAAAAGTTGCCTTATAGATGTCGAGTGATTGCTTCATTGTTTGTGCTATTTTTTCTTAGAAAAGCTTGCGAAACCTTTGAAATGGTTTTTGGTCCTTCAGTTTAGTATTTAGTTCACCAAATTACCAAGCCAGCTACATATAAAGTTTGTGATGTTTAAACACTTATACAGTGTTAGCTTTACTTATATATAGTTGATAACCAGTTATTTTTACTGGAATAGGCAAAGCAATTTTTTCACAAATTTTAGTTTTGTTGCTTATTTTTAAATGAAGGAGTTTCTCCATAAAAAACCTGCTCCTTTTATTCGTTCTTGTATTAAGCCTGGAACTGCATGTGTTTTTTTAATAAAAATGGCTGTTACATTAAGCAATTCAATCAAGCAATTTTAAACTCGGGGTTAAACAGTTTAAACAGTCTGATTTTCTAGTTACATTGTTATTGATAAGTCTTTTATTATGAGTATTTTATTAAAGACATTCTTTTCAAATATATTGTTCCCTGTTAGCTACTGTTACTTCCTGTACAGCACTTCGTACATTTTAGACAGGGTTGTGACCATTTAGAGCTTGTTACTATCAATATATTACTATATTCCACTGCCCCTTTTTATTGATTGGGCAATCACTTAGAGCAGTCTATCATTTTATCAGCTTAGTACTTTATACTTGCATTGCTTGAATAGGGCGAAAGTTACACTATATCACACTCCAATTCAGTGATAGAATAGTGATTAAAGGTGACATATATAAGATTATTGCACTACGTATTTCCATTGTTTTGACAGTGAACTAAAGTTGCCTGTCATAATAGCATATTTCCTGCCCTCTATATTTGCTAATAGAGACTAAAAATTTCTCAGTAAAAAAAATGAAACTTTTAACGATCTTGCCTTCTCTGGTCTCCAAAAGTGGCATAAAAAGGGCATAAAATCTTGTCCTTCAGCATAAAAAAAGCATAAAATATTGCATTTTTTGGCATAAAATCATAAAAAAAGTTTATAACTTATGAGTGGGAGCCCTGGAAATGGTTGCTGTTAGCTAAGAAGCTAAGAAGTAAATGAGTTTTTTCAAACTTATCTTTCGATTTTCTTTTCTTCTACTTTTCCATTTCCTACAAAAATTACATCATGAGAAAGACCAAAAATAAGGATTTCATCGATATAAAATTTATAAAAATTAATTGGATATTCTCTTCTTCGATGAAAATTTTTGACGCCAAAGTTTTGAAACACACTGTACACTAGCGATCCCTCTAAGGCTATAATTTCATGCTTCTCCTAACCATCATTTTCTATATAATGCTTATTCAAGCATTTACGGCAAGTCAAACGTACCACGTTTCAATGCAGTTTTAATACTTTCTCATTGTTCTTACTCAGTAAATCTTTGATTCAATTTCCCGTTGATTTCCCCTTAAAAAAAGACAGATTAAAAACAACTTATATCGAAAATATTTTTGCGTTCTTGACGTTGAGTTGAATTTAATTCAATTTGAGGGAAAGGTTAATAAATTCAAATTATTTTGATCAATGTGATGTTGATTAATATTCGGAAGGATCTGTCGGTATATGAAATATAACAAAAATCCATCTTGCCTTGTTTGAAAATTGTCATCGCGAGCTAAAAATCGTACTGATTAGGAAGCAACTATAAACAATATCTGACTCAGCATTTGAACGTTCGAGAAAGCGAAACTTCGAGATTTCAACATGGCCGGCATGCTTGCGAGGGGAGGCGGAATGGTAAGCTCATATTCTCTTATATTAACCAATGTTTATCCTCACAATCAATCCGATTTATGCCTTTACTTTCCAGTATTGCATTACAGAACTATAGAATTGTTCGAAATCTTCAGTATTTAATCCATTCGCGTAATAAATATCCTTAGAAATGGGAACTTATAAAGTAATTACTTATCTTCATTAGGTCTCTTGAAGTATTATCATAACCTAATTTATCTTATTTTATGGAAGTTTTGAGGGGAAAGGAGGTTATTATAATTAGTCTGAAATGTAGGTTCCTCTCAAGAAATTATTCATGAGAACAGCGTCCCACCCGAAATTGCTATTCCTGTTCTAGTGTCTGTGCATGTACCAACAACTATTAAATTAAATTATCTAAACTTTAAGATGAGGTAAAGTGATGGTTTGGTGAAGCATTCCGACCCCAACTTTTTACAACATTGATTGCTTCAATGCAATGCCATGTTGAATGACTATGGTGGGAACGAGGCAAAATCAGTACAGCAGGAAACTATTAATGTACACATAAGCATACATTTGAAAGACCTAATGGTTTTTGTGAACCTGTACATTTCACCACACCATTGCCAAATTTATTTTGGAGGTCATGAAACGGTCATAATTGTTTAAATTGGAGAGAATCGTAGTATGGGATTCATTGCGTATTTAATTAATTGAAACTAGAATTAGGAAAGCTGTTCGGAATTATGAACATTGACAGTAAATGATATAGCTTTTTGCAATTGTTCCGGACTTATTGGTCGTTTAGGATTTTGATTTGCAGTGATCATTTTTTTTTCTAACCAAGTCATTACTTACCAGCAGCAGTTTATATCTTAAGTTTTCAGAATTTTCTGTCAGATCTTTTTAAGTTTGTCCTCCAAACCGTTTCAGAGATATCGCAGACATTCCAACCCTTGGAGTTAAAATCCAGGACACTCTTAACTTAGTTTGGTGTCTCCCCAAGGCGCAAGTTAACTATGGTTTGCGGGGAACGAAAATGTTTTGAGATTTCAGTGCCTCAGTCTAAAACGACCTTTGTAAAACACTGTATATTTGTGTAAAATGAAAACATGCTTCTCTTCATAACTAAATAAAAACTAATCGTTTTGATAAAATAATGGTGGCAAATCAGGCCTGGTCGTAAGAAAATTAGCAGGCGTGTGGTCATTGCACGCCTTAATTGACCATATCAGTTATGGCGTGCGCTCGTGTAAATTTTTGACAGATGTGCAATCAATTTTTTCCAGTTAAGATCAACAATCTTCATTCTGTATGATAATCAAGTCAAATTTGAAATGTGTTGATGTAAAAATATTTCCACGGAGAATGAATTTAATAAAATAAAACACTAAAGATTCGGTACGTAAAAACTTAGCCATAAAGATTAGTATAAAATTTATTCAAACATTAATAAAGAGAAAAAATAAAACCTGAAAATAAAAAAACATGTGTAACTCTCCATTGTTTTGGTTTGAAGTTCAAATGGTTTTTGAATTAAATTAAAGACGTTTTCGTTCCATTAACTCGTTACCACCTGGCTGGCTATTTTTTTAAATAAAAGATTATTTTTTCGAAACTGCAACCTTGTGCATACTTTTGTAACTTAAAAGAAAGTTAAAAAGAAAGAGAAAACTACATAATACAATTAAATAACACATAAATAAAATTGCGCGCACGAAGCTCTTTCTTCATTCCACAGCAGATTTCACTGAGTAGACTTATTTTCTACTACCAAACAAATAAAATCTGTGAGCATTGATTTTTAATTCAAAACCACTACCGTATTCCAAAGCGATCGGAGACCTCACTTCTGAAATGGTAGCAAAGTTTCGTTCCGTTACTGTAAAATTTAATCGTAGAACATGAACAATTTTCGAAGCAAAACTTTCAACATTTTTGTTGACTTTTAAATAAACATTTTTTGTTATCACACTTGTCATTACAAGCCAGGCGTGCGATTGCCACACGCGTAAATAAATCTTGGCGTGTGCGGAGGCGTGCGCGTGCGATCGCATGCCTCTTACGACCAGGCCTGCAAATGAAACACTAGCCTACGTTATTATACATTGACAATTACTATTTACTGTATACTGTTCAGACAACTTTGCTTTCAGACTTTTTTTATCTTAACCCTTTGTTGGTGAGTAGTATACTCAATTAGTATTTAGCAAACTGGGCATAAACTAAATACATAGTTAAAAAAGTTTGACCTTCGCTGAGTCGGAAATATAAGAAATGGTAAAATTGTGGAACTTATCCAATTGCGTAAAGCGGAGAATTGAATTCTCTGCATTGAAGTGGACTGAAAAGTGATAAAGCAAATTTTGCTATTTTTCTTCAATATGCGCCATAAGTAAAAATTTCAAGGAAAGTTATTTGGAAACCGGGACACTTTCATAAGAATCCAGCAGAGCGGGATGCTATGACCAAATCCTGGACAATCCCGGTCAAACCAGGATGGTTAGAATTAATGATATCGTTGATCATCAAAAGTTTTACTGATGTCATAGAGCCCCGTCCCCAAAAGTTTTGCCCAAATTTTTTCATCACCCTTTGGCCAATATCCCAATTGATACGTTGGTTTCGCACTGATGTTACATGAAAAGAAATAATATATTTGTGATCTTACATTCGTGACTTCGCTTCTACCATTTTGCATGACAAACGAACAAACAGAGAACCGGCTATTAACGTGATATGATTAGATTTTGATTCTTTTATTGTAGCAACCACAAATCATTTTATTGAAAGAAGGTACTGACACCTCTCAAGGAATACCTCAACTTATAAGCAATATCAATGCATGTGAAGTTGTTGCAGATGCCATCCGAACAACTCTTGGTCCTCGTGGGATGGACAAACTTATTACAAATGCTGGAAGTAAAGCTACTATTTCTAACGATGGGGCGACGATTGTAAAACTACTCGACATAGTCCATCCAGCTGCTCGAACACTTGTGGATATTGCCAAATCACAGGATGCTGAGGTGCGTTTGCTTCTCCTACTTATATTTATTTGTGAAGAAGTGAAATGAGATATGTAGCACACTGATAATTTTCCATATTTAGGTTGGCGATGGTACGACCAGCGTCACATTATTGGCTGTTGAATTCTTAAAACAAATAAAGTCATTGATTGAAGAAGGCGTCCATCCACAAATCCTTGTCAAGGGTTTTCGGAAAGCTACAAAACTTGTATGTCCATAAACAATTCAAGTTTTTTCTTAAGATGTATAAGGATTTAAGCAAGTTTTTATAGATGCATATATTCTTACTTCCAGCAAAACTTTTCATGAAAGAAGTTACGAGGTTAGGTGAAAACAGTGCTTTTTATGGAATTTGTTTTGGTAACCCTCATTTCTGTCAATTTTGCTAAGCTTATTTTTCCGATGAACTGAAAGGAAGCTAATAATGAGTTAATTTTAAGACAAAGTTAATCCTCAAATGATTCGATAGCACTTATAAATCTTGTGAAAAAGAGACATAGTGGGTGAAGGTTGTCTTCAAATTTTGTGATTTTGGCCCCAAATTGTGACATTAAATTTCACAAAACTGATTGACACATTTTTAGTCAAGAAAATATTTTTGGAGCACAAAATTTGCATTGCCAAAAAAAATTGCTTGCAAACATTCATATACTTCACGTTATTCTTAGGCATTAGACAAAATAAAAGAGATATCAGTTCATATCAAGAAAGCTGATAAAGAGTAAGTAAGCGAAGCGTTTGTTGACGTTATTTCAATGGAATACTCTGCTCTTACTTTCTTATATATATATTTTTTTAGGGAAATGACAAATTTATTACAGCATTGTGCGGAAACTGCTTTAAGTTCCAAATTAGTTGCTCGTCATAAAGAATTTTTTGGAAAAATGGTAGTGGAAGCAGTGACATATTTAGATGAATTATTGCCATTGAATATGATAGGTGTGAAAAAAGTTCAGGGTGGTGCATTACAGGTGATTGTATTAGTATTTAAATTGAGGAAAACAAAGTTTTTTTTGGTCTATAGGATGATTATACAGCTTTTCTAGAACTTTCATAGTTTTCTGTTAAAACACTGTAGCCTGGACAACATGTATCTATGACGTCATTCTTCAGATCTTATGTATGTAGTTTGTTCTTAATTATTCTATTGTTGTTCTACTAGGATTTTTTTATATTTTTTAGGAATCACAATTAATACAAGGTGTAGCTTTTAAGAAAACTTTTTCATATGCTGGCTTTGAAATGCAACCTAAAAGTTATACAAGTCCTAAAATTGCTCTTCTCAATGTCGAGCTTGAATTGAAAGCAGAGAAAGAAAATGCTGAGATTCGTGTTGATAATGTCGAGGTAGTCCTGTAGTTTCTGTTACGGTGTTGTAGTGAAAATTGCATATCGGTAGCTATTATACTTTACTCTGGATTTTTTTAGGAATACCAAAAAATTGTCAATGCTGAATGGAATATTTTATATGAAAAATTGGAAAAAATTGTAGCGAGCGGCGCAAAAGTTGTTTTGTCGAAGTTGCCAATTGGAGATGTTGCTACTCAGTATTTCGCTGACCGTGATGTTTTTTGTGCTGGTCGTGTAGCGGATGATGATTTGAAGAGAACGATGAAAGCATGTGGCGGTTCCATCCAGACCAGTATTCACTCACTGACCGATGATGTTTTAGGGAAATGTGACAGTTTCGAAGAAGTGCAAATAGGCGGCGAACGGTAGGTTTTGCATGAAAGAAATACTATCTCTAAAAAATTCAATCCCCACTGGTCTTTGTTAATCCCAACTATTGTTACATTTGCAGGTACAACTTGTTCCGTGGATGCCCCAACGCCAAGACCGTGACGCTGATTCTAAGAGGTGGTGCAGAGCAATTTATCGAAGAAACAGAACGATCGTTACACGATGCTATAATGATTGTGCGAAGGGCGATGAAGGTAGATGAGTAACCAACACTTTCTTGAATTCCTTGAGATACTCTATTAATCTTTAAAGAAAGTTCTAAAATTTCCTGCTTGATAACTTGATTTGTAGAACGATGCGGTGATAGCTGGTGGAGGAGCCATTGAGATGGAGTTGAGTCGATATTTGCGCGAATATTCCAGAAGCATTGCCGGTAAAGAACAATTGATTATTGCCGCTTATGCAAAAGCTTTGGAAGTCATTCCAAGACAGCTTTGTGACAATGCTGGTTTTGATTCCACAGCCATCTTGAATAAACTTCGACAAAAACACGCTTCAGGTAAGCATGGCTTCGATTATATTCGATCGTGTCTGGAAGTTTTCATGCCATTTCCAAACGTTTGATTATATATTTAGGTGGTATTTGGTATGGCGTCGACATAATGAGTGAAGATATCGCGGACAACTTCGAAACTTTTGTTTGGGAACCTGCTGTTGTACGTATCAATGCATTGACAGCCGCTTCTGAAGCCGCTTGTCTGATACTCAGTATAGACGAAACCATTCAAAATCCCAAGTCCGATATGAGTGGTGATGATAACCCGATCACTGGAAAGCGTGGGCGAATGGCGGGAATGGGTCACTGAAAGCAAAAACATCAGATGGACTTTCGGATTGTTAGTGAAAAATTTGGTTGCTTCTAACGTTGCCAGCAGCCATGTATGACTTTCTCGAACTCGATTTAAATTATGAATAGATGTCTTATGTCAGTGTTTGTGTAGTCAGGTCTCCCTCCATCACATCAAATCAAATCTCCTACATTTGTGAAACGTACTTTCTGCGCTATTATCCCGCATTAAAGATCCTGGACCTAAACCAGGTTTTTTTACGGGTTTTTAAGTTTTTCATTATGTAAAACGCTCCTCTACATAATTGGAAAATTAAACAATCTTAATAAAGAAGTTATTGTACAGGAAACTCGGAGGAAAATTACAGCTTTTTCTGTGGTCGAAGAAGAGCTAAAAGGAGAGGGTGGTTTAGAGATCTGTTCTCTCATCGCTGATCATATAAGGGTTTATGCTCTACGCGAAACAAAATAGTGTGGTCATAAAATGTAATTATCAACACTAAAAAAACAGCTTTTCCATGAGAATGATGAAAACATGACAACTGCTTCACGCTCTATGGTTGCACTGATCATATAACTTGGGTTGTACCCTACTACCCCAAGCCCATGGGCTTAAAAGCGGATTTTCAATGTTGAGTCAGTTTTTTTCGTTCAAAAAGTGGTCCGGATTTAAATTCTCTAATTTGGATAAGAAAGAATAATATGAACCAAAATATGGGAAATAGATCATCAAACAAATACGAGAGAAGTATGATGGTACTTCAATATCATTTTGGCAAACGGTGGAAATGTTACAGTAGAAGTGTTGGCAGCCGACAAAATACAAGAGGAAATGGATTGGAAGTCCCTGGACTATACAAAGTCAAGGACCCGTATGTGTCCACAGAAAAAGAGACTAAAAGTAGACTAATTAAGGATTATTTTTTGCAGTTTTTTTTTTTTAACACGTACATAAAATTTTACGTAAGAAATGACCTTCATAATCAGTAAAGTGTCTCATCCATCTACAGGGTACCTCAGAAAGGCTCATCTACAAACAAACAGATTTGCATCATAAATTTCTTAAAAATCAATGTATGCTGTTTAAAGCTTTATGCGATTCCTTCCGAGCATCTAAACTATTTCTTGAAGTAGAAGGGCGGAAAAATAGAAATGGCTCCCAAATAAAACGCCAGGAAAGGATTTGGGTTTGAGGTTGTTAAAAAAGGAAAAGAGATTGGACTGCGGAGAGTCTCATACATTTATATCTCTTCAATTTATTTTAACTTAATTCAATACATTCATGAATGCGTTGTAAATCACCTTTTGTAAAACCAGTGAGAATAGAGGGCGTCCGGACAGCGATGTTTCATGATGAACACACTTACTAAAGAAAAAACTTCTTTTCAATCGGAGATTCAGGCGTTATGACCAGCTAGTTAACGTGCTTAGTTACAAGCCAAAATAAATTAACTCTCTCGCAAAAATATATTTTCCTCACGATGTTTTAACAAGGTAAAAGTAATAATTTCATATTTCTATAAATACTTTCGATATCAAGTCTTTGATTTTTCCAACAAAAAATAGGGAAAAAAGACATCAAAAGTTTCTCATGGAAACGGAAAAAAACGCAAAAAAACGTCACGATAAGACACGTGTGGCGCGTAAATGACGTCATTTTTTATTGTTGTATGTTGGAGGGTGGTAAAACATCAAAATACAAATCAAATTGCTGGTCCAGTCCTAAATAGCTATCACTCATCAGGTACAGTGTGTAGATCTTTCGACCAATGGATTCTGGCGTGAAGAATGCAATGGTGACATTGGTTTCCTTGTTATTAATCGATCCAACTCTTTTCAGAGCGATGACGTCATTACAATCTACTTCTCCAATCACAAAAAACCAACCTTCATCTTTCGGTTTTGAAAATAATGGAGTATATGCTTTCTGTTCACCTCTCTGTTTGAAAAAATACATTAAAAATAATGGAGTATATGCCTTCTGTTCACCTCAATCAATAAATCAACTAGCAAATATCAAAATTATCGAGTCTGTAGAATATCAACCAAAGACAAAAAGTTGGAAAAACAAATTTACCAACGGAATGATTCTAAATATGCAAATAACTTTTTAAAAGTTCACCTTTTTGTTGACCTGTGTCCTCTTCACTTTGATTTTCATGAAGAATTCCTGATCTGCACCAACAGCAATCCACACTCGATTTTCTCGATCAGCATCGTTGAGATCAACTGCGACAGTTTTGGTTTCCAGTCCACCAGATGGATGCGGAAAATCACCTTGTATCACCACTTCAACATCTACAATCGGCAGACGATGTAAAACATTCGCTATCTAAACGTACCATTATACATAAAGAAAATTCACTGTGATGAAGTGTATTTCTATAGAAATATACACACTATTTCAATAAAAATGTTCTTCGTCGCAGTAGCATTTTCACAATTTCACCCACTGGGTACAGAGCAAACAAACATACAAGAATTCTGATCGAGAGAATGGATTGTGCATACCTGCTCGATTTCGTTCTTGTTAAATTTCCCACTGAGCATGCGTGACAAAATATTTGGCTCTCTTTCACATAGATCAAGTAATTGAGGCAAACTTTTACAGGAGTAAGAGCTCGACCTAAAACATGTTCAACAGTTAAAAAATACCACAACACTCGAACGAGGTTTGTGCAAAGTAGACATATAATACCTTGATTTGTATTGAAATTCCGATAGTGTTTCCAAGGTGACCTTAGGAAGCACCAAGAGCGAACTTTCATAATACCAACGACCTTGCAAAACCATTTGCATGAGCGTAATAACTTGCAGAACAGTTGATAGCCATCCTTCGTCAGCACAAATATCGATCATAGCTTGCATTATACGTATAGCTTGATCCAGGACAGATTTCGTATCTGTGCCATAGTCAGCAATTGGTAAAGGAGTTCTACTGAAATGTGCTTGTAATAAGAGATGGGTCTTTGTATGAGGACTATCATATGTGTACTGGTCAACTGGGATGGGCAGCTTTGCGGCAAGTTCCCTATCAGAAGAACAACAAACATCAACACAGACATCAACACACAGACATCGTCTGGTCTTCATTATTACATAACGTGACTTACGAATTCATCTGGTCTTCATTATGTCGCACTGGTAACTGGTCGTACTCCTGAGCATCGCAAAGGACTTGGAGAACATCCTCAATGGATAGCTCCTCTTTTAGCCTCGCTTTGAACATACGCAACGTCAAATGAGATAGATAATAATAAGAAGCTATACGGCCGAGAACTGTTGGTTCAATGCTTCGTTCGTCCTGAAGAAAATAGTAAACAAACGATACTTGGGATGAACGAACGATAACATTATCTACAGAAAATACGTCAGAAGTATCGGTGGGAAGAGAAATAAAAACGATATGGTTGTCAGAATTAACCGTCTCTTAGACTTACTTCCAAGACCTCCACACAGTATGAACGCTGCAATTCATAAACGGCGTTTTCGATCAAATTGGATAAAAACGAGTTCATTGAATCGTGGTCTGTGTCAGTCAAATCATAGTACGTAGGGTTCATTAGTAAGCGTCTGAAAAAGTAAGTCCAAGTCATATAATCCATAGCATCTTGTTTTGAATTGATTGTGCTCGCGACGATTTCAGCGTTCAGATGATCTGGCAGAACTTCTAAAAGGCTGAAAAAAACAACAACAAGTGCTACAGTATAATAAATTAATCAATAAAAGTGGGACATCAAAAACAAAACAAATTGATCATTTACTTGGACTCAACAGGAAAAGGTTCATATAAAAATTTCTTATAAAAATGTTTTTTTATGTCTTGAACTAAAATTAAAGCCACGCCATTATCATCAAATTGAGGGCGTCCAGCCCGCCCCATCATTTGTAGTACGTCAGTGATTGGAAAATCCACATATCTTTTTGTTTTGCCATCGTAATACTCTGTTCCTTTCACAATCACCAGATGAGCAGGAAAATTGACGCCCCAAGCCAATGTCGATGTTGCAATCAAAACCTACCAAAACAATAAAGAACGAATAGAATCCATACTTGATTGGTTAAAAATAGACAATTAAAAACACCATTATCGCATTTGATTGGTTAAAAAAGACAATGAAAATCATCTTACTTGAATTTTAGAATTAACGAATAGTTCTTCGGTAATTTTTCGATCACGTTCGTGCAACCCTGCATGATGAATGCCGATGCCAAACGAAAGAGTCAATTTCAAATTCTGATCACGGACAGCGCTGATAAGGTTCTCCATCTGCAAGTTGTTGAAGAGGAGATACAAATATAAAACATGTTTTCCATTTCTATAAATTGGTGTTGACATGGAAACTGACCTCGTGTTCGGGCATGTGTAGCCATTGCTTGGGATTCATATCTGCTGCCAGGTATGCGACCAGATCTAACGCAGTCAATCGTGTCTGTCGGCGAGAAGACACGAAGATAAGCACAGGTTTTTCAGGCGAGTGTGTTTGAATACCTTGAAGAGAAAAAAAAAGGATTTTATTTTCTTTCACGAACCTGATATTTCTCAAGACCAACAAGTTATACCTTTGAAACACGGTTTATTCATGGTGGCCATTCGAGGACAGTAATGTTTCCCGGGAAAACCGGCAATATGTACTTCTAACGGCACTGGTCTAACGGACGGCCGAAAATTGAACAAACCCTCCTATTAACAAAACGGAATCCGGTAGACAATCAATTCATACGAAATAAAGTTTATGAAGGGAAAATACTCCATTTTCACCTGCTTGATGCCCAACCAATCAGCTAAATCGGAAGCATTTGCGAGGGCGGTCGATAAACCGATAATGCGACATGTTTTGGTGGTATGGCTTGATATAAAGTTAGTTCTTGAGACTATGACCTCTAGCACTGGTCCCCTTTCGTCACCTTAACGAACAATACACGAAATGCTACCAACTTCGATTTTTTTTCATAGGACATACAAAAGAAATGTACCGACCCAACAAATGAATTTCATCAATTACTATAAGAGATACATCTTTGACATATTTTCTTGTCTGCCAACTCCTGCTCACACCATCCCATTTTTCAGGGGTGGTAACAATGATGTCAGCACTGGCAATGGCACGCATATCAGGTGTAACATCACCTGTTAGTTCCACAACCCTGAGATACAAGCACCGAGCAAGGTAAATACCGACAAACAAGGTAAATACCGACAAGCAACGTAAATACTGGCTATCCAAGTTGCCGGTTTTATTACCACTTACTTTTTTCCAAGTCTTTTTTCCAGTCTTGCTTTCCAGTCAGTCATTCGTTCTCGCACTAAAGCTTTCAGCGGTGCAATGTATATAGCCTATATAAAAGTTATCACCATCACTATATCAATCGATTTCTTTGAAATCTCAAGTTGTCACAAAATTATTCTCTCATTTATAAACTACACTGTTAACTTAACCTCCTTTTCATGAAGGACGCATTGATCAAGTTCTGTATCATGTGAGGTATATAATAACACAGCAAGGAATATCACGTATACAACCCTTTCCCAATTGCCTGTTTCATTTAACCTGATTAGACATCTACTCACCTTTGTCCCTGGATATTCTCTGAACATCCTGTACATAGCTATCTCTGCAGCTATGGTTTTTCCACTGCCAGTCGGCGCACCGAGCAACACGTTACTGTCAGAATAATATAACGTGTGGAACACCTGCGTTTGGATGGGATTGAAATGTGTGAACTTGTATAATGCTTCGATGTCTGAGTTTCTGAGAGCAGTGACAGGTATAGGTTGCAAATTAAGCAGTTCTGTATGTGGTCGATGATGATCTGGCAGGATGAGATGTTTGAAGCTGATTGCACACGTAGCTTCTGCATGCAACCAACGGTCCGATACCATATGTACAATATACTGTGGAGGTAAAGGTTCAAATATTGGGATGGTGAAAACCAACGCCTGCATTTCTTTTTGTCTCACCTACAAAAAAAAAATTTCAAAAACCAAATTAGCATGACTGATGACGTAATGAGTGTCAAAGTTAAAACAATGAACTAGTTACAGCTTTCTTTGTCAGCAAAAAGTATTCCGAATGGTAAATGTTATCCGATTCGGAATCTTCAATCCAAATCCACCATGGTTCTGCAACGCTGCCATGCATTCTATCGTTCCAAGTAAAGTCTGGAGTCACATGCAAATGGACACGCAACACATTTCTGGTGATGGGTTGAATAGAGGCTGCCAGTTTAACATGTGGGAATTGAAAAGCATATGATCGAACCTTCCCTCCAATACTCACGTGACTCAACATCAAGCCTAGACGAAAGAATGATAATCTAACAACAAAACACATGGTTGAACCACTTTGTTCTACAAAAAGATAATTACCGATCTCCTTGGCATCCATATCTCTTAACTTATCGATAGAAAGTTGCTTTGCTTCTAACTTTCGGAGAGTTTCAAACTTTAAGCCGTCAACCTGTCGTAAGGGATGTTCAAAACTCCACAGTTGCTTATCTGTTGTTTTGCATAAAGTCAACATTCGTCTTGACATAATGGCCATGTTCTTTTGCAATGCTATTTCAAATAAAGCACGTAAAATACGAGCAGAATTCTAAATTGGAAAGCAACGATCTACAATAGTCAATTGGTAATGAATATTAGAAGTATGCAAGATCGTCAAAAAGTCACTGCGACAAAGAGCATTTTTATTGGAATAGTGGGGATACTTCTATAGAAATGCACTCCTTCACAGAGATTTTTTTAACAAATGTGCTGGCTGGGTATTAGAAGTATGCAAGAACAATATAGTGACCCACTTGTGCAACATATGACATATCAGATATGAGGGAGAAACTTTCCAACTTCCCTCGACCAATATATGCTTGCAGGAGAATATTCACTTTGCCATATTCGTTTTCTGCACCACCTTTTACAGGTGTGATGCACGTTTCTTCCATATGATGCTCCAACTCAGGAATTTCGTCTGCGCGAACCTGTGGAAGTGAACCAGTGTTCTACATAATACACAATCCCATGCTGATCGATTTAAGGAAAGCAACCAGATGAATTATACCTTGACTTGTTGAAATTCGTGAGATTTAGAAACAATAGCAAAGATTTCTCCTTCGTTAAGTAATGGCTTGAAATACTCATTTATGGTCTAAATAACAACACCATGAGTAGTAAAGAAAGAATGATCACTGTATTGAACACTATTCAATACAAAGACATAGTCAAGTTTACCTCTACTGTGTTGAAGTCAATATAAAAATTACTGGCAGTTCTTCCCAAATTTGTAGAATATAAGTAATTAGTTCTTTCATCAAATCGAATCATTTTCGCTTGATCCAGTTTCCGTGCATTTACACGTATCAAGTCAAACCGGTGTTTCTCTAACAGCGGATCGTCCTACAATAGAGTTGCATTTATAATCATTATATTGGGGACACGTTGAATGGACGAATGAATGTACGAGAATACCATTTTGTCTTTGTAATTGATACCATATACAATTGGATTGATACGCATCCGAACATATAAGTATGTATAGCTTAACCATTTAACTCCTTCATCAAGGGTTGTGACAGTGCCCAAAGATATCTAAAAATAATGATATTCTTATAACATTCACACATTCTTCCAAATGCCCTTATACTACTGATTGCACATCAGTATCCATCAAATTTTGAAATTCAATCTAAAACTTTTTATGTTTTCCATATGCAAGGGATAACATTTTCTTGAAGTAATGATGAACTAAATATACATGCATCTACCTCTGCATTTAAATTGTCTGTGAGTTTGTTGACGAATTGACTTTCAATTGGTGTTTGTTGAGTCAAAAGATGTAGGTAATGAGACAGTCTGTCATGTTTTGTCAATATCATTCCATGCCCATATGTATCAAACTGTGGACGACCCGCTCGACCAAAGATTTGCATAACATCTAGTATGCCAATGTCAACAAAAGAACCTTTTTTAGCATCATATATTTCAGTACCCTAAAAAAACACAACAAAGAGATAGAAATAATAGATACTAAATATCTTGCCCACCAAATTGTTTTAAATAATTGTGTCCTCACTTTAATTATGACCGCATGTGCTGGCAAGTTTACACCCCAGGCTAGTGTAGCTGTGCAGACTAACACTTTAATGAAACCTTCAGAAAACAACTGCTCGACTAAAGTACGATCCTGCCGTAACATACCAGCATGATGAATTCCAAAACCATCTGGAAACATTTCCTTTAGTTGCTTATTCCTTGACTTCAAAACCTGAAAGAAGTTCACAAAAGATGACAGAATATGATGCGAGATATAATGATGATACTGTTTAAATATTTCTGTTACCTTCTTTTCCATAGCACCATATGAAGCATTTTTATCACATTCAAAGATCTCAGTATCACCACAGTTTGAAGCTAACTCTCTCAATGTAAATGCAGTTTTAACAGTGGCATTCCGTGCATGAACAAATACCATCACCTGTATAAAACACAAGTTCAGTAGAAGTAAATGAACAAAACATCATATATGTTTGCTTGTTCAAAAAATGTTTACATTACTTGGTGACCATGCTTGATATTTTCGAGAACTCTTTCATAACAAACTTCATCCATATCCTTTTGTTGTTGAAGATAGCTTGTTGCACGGATACCAATAAAAGTTTGTTGTAAAGGAACCGGTCGAAATCTTCCATCAAAATAGAATAAACCTTTGTGAGGATTAACGTTTAGAAATCTTGCTACATCTAAATAATTAGGTAGTGTAGCAGATAAACCAACAATTCGGATCATATTCTGAGAAGCCTCCACCTAAATAAGTCGAGCTTTAGATTAATGGAATGACCAGACGACTTCACTACTGGTGACACACTCATAAAATTCAGCGTAAAGGAATCAAAAACCTGTCTCAAGGTACGTGCAACCAATGCTTCCAAGACTGCTCCTCTGTCATCATGCAGTAGATGAACCTCGTCAATGATCAACAACTTGACAAGTTGTGATAATGCGACATCACTTGAACCCTTACGAGTTACTACATCCCATTTCTCAGGCGTTGTAACAAGCATCTAAACAACAAACAATTAACATAACATAACACAAAATTTTATTATTTGATCTGCCATACCATTTCTCATAATAGCTACGAACTGGCGAAGAATTGGCGAAATCTTCCCACCTGTGTTTCTTGTATTTCCTTTTTCGTCAGTTGCATATCACCTGTCAATTCACGAACCATTATACCAAGAGCTTGCAATTTCTTACCAAAGTTTGCGGTCATTTCGGCAGCTAAAGCTTTCATTGGTGCCACATACACAAGCTGAATATCAGAAAAAAATGAGTGGATTGACAAAAACATTGTACTTTCTTCAAAACTGATTGTAACAAAATAGATTACCTTGAAAGCATCCTTTTTTAAAACACCACTCTTAACATGCTTTTTGATTTCATGAACAATTGTCAATAATGCAATGTTAGTCTTGCCAGCACCAGTTGGGGCGGAGACAAGAAGATTTTCATTGGTGTTATACGCTGCATCAAAAACAATACTTTGAATGCGATTAAGCTTTTTTATGCCACGAAAACAAAGCTTACCGACCTAAAAAAAAAATTTTCTTACAATTAAGCACTCACCTTTATAAAATATGAATTCAATGTTCGAAATTATACATACATCATCAAGTGTGTTGATATCAACTGCAAAGTTCAAATTACTCGGTGGTTGAGACGCTGTAGCAGGAATATTTACTTCTTCATATTGGCGAGTAAGTGTTTTAGTAGCTGACTCTGGAAGCAAAACTTTTGTTCCACCAATAAATGAAGAAGAATTTTTTCTGGCAGCAAATTCATCAAAAACATACGGATACATTTGCGTTGCAGTTTTTGTAGACTTCGTAAACAATGATTCGGTTCTCACTATGTCCAGTTGTTCTCTGTTCTGATTAAAAAGTTCGTTATACAATTCTGGGTCCTTTCTCATCAGTTTCCGTTCATCTTTCTGCATCTTTCTTAACAACTGTTTTTCTGCTTCGGACTAAATTGGGAAACTGATCATCAAAAACAGATAACCTGAATTTAAACAACCATCAATGCATAGGTAAGTAAATTAAAGGTGAAACCTGTATAGTGACTTGTTGTCCAGGAACTGGCTTGTTCAGTTTTCTTGTTGGATCAATGTATTGATATTCACCATTACAGAATGCTTTTGGTGTTTGTTGCTGTTCAGAAACAGCTTGCATAATCTCTTGACGATGACCAAGAAACAACTGGATCAAATCAAAAGCTTCAAATCCCATCAATTCAAACAGTTCATTCTGAATTTCGTCACTCTGTTTTGCAGAACATAAGATTTCAAGTACAGCTGAATGAAGATCAGTGGCAGGAAGGGAGCTTGGATTATTTGTCAAATATTGTTCACATTGGTTTAACAGCCAAGTTGAAGAAAATTTTGTATCATTACTATGATTGTTTTTTGGAGTTTCTACTGCTTCAATTTTATTCCGATGTGTTACTATTTTTTCCTTGAATTTCTGTATAAAAGTGTCTCCTTGAAAATCAACTTCCTCATCGTTGAATCCAGAAAACAAGTCCTCAAAATTTTGGTTCTCATAAGTTATATCCATTTTGACTTTTCGGCCAAAGTAACTTTTTCTAGGCTTTTCGTGCTCTTTAGATGCAAGTTCAGGTACCAAGTTGAGTAAGTCTTGCACAGTATCAAAGGTTTTCGTTACTAAACTAGCTGGATAGGAACCAAACATCCTTTTCAATTTAGTGGATTCAACTGATGTGACTTTATCAGTGTCAACAAAAACATCAAAAAGATAGGCAGCTGCTTCTTGAACACCATCAGAATTTGCATTTTGAGCAACTAAAAGAACCAACAAAACAAGTACTACTTTAGGTGCTGAAACTTTCACGAGCAGAAACTTTCACAAATTTCATGAATTTTAAACTGATTCGTGAAGTACAAGATGTAGAATTTGATGCCACTGCAGACCTAGAGATGTCGTAATATCATTTTGTTTTGCTGTCTTTTCAGTGCCCTTTTTATTTTTACTTATTATTGAATCTTTTGTTGTCATGGAAATAAAATCAGTACTTTTTTTTTTTGAATTTATTTTAACGAGACCGGGGGGAACTGGCAGTGTCATCCACTGATGTGGGCCTCCACCAGGATTGTATACCTCAGATTTTAAGGCAGAGAACTTGCACATACTAGACTGATAGGTGATTGTGGTTTTATTTATGTAATTTGAGGCACTTGTTCATTACATCACATCATGCACATACATATCTCATTTATATACCTTTTCGTTGCATACATTATTATTCTATATTTTCATATCGCATTAGCATTCTACAGTGCCAGGATTTGAACCACTACCAACTATCACCCTTGTATTACAAGCCAACCATCTTACCAAGTGAGCTATACACCCTTTAACAAGCTTGAAATACTTTTCCGCAATCTCAGTGTTTTTTAAAGTGGAAGACGTTTTAACATTTTACTGAACAAAAGGTGAACGCCTGTAACGTTTTGAGGTTTCTACGATGAAGAAAATATCAATGCCACATATTTCCTCAGGTAGCCTACAAATCTATGTCTGTAATACTCAAACTTGAACGTAAAAAAAACGTAGTAAAGATTGTCTCATTTTATTAATTTTAACGTAAAAAAGTTTCTGCATCTAAAGTAGTTTAAGGAATAGTGTACCATAAACAAGCAACAAACAAACAGTCAACCGTAAACAATATTATTTTGAATATTAAACTTCAATTATACAGAGTAACATGCACAACTTACGAAACCTATTTGCTAAATTTTCCAGCTCTCTTGTTAAACCAGTAGCCTGCAATCAAAGCAAACAACAATTATGAATGTCATATTTTAGATGATTTGGGAATGGTAAACAAACCCCACCTTAGTTGCATGGTTACTTTTGTTGGAAATCTTTTGAATTTCATTCCATGATAGGTTAGCTGGTGTACACCTTTGTTTCTTTTTCTTTTCCAGTTCTTCATGTAACCGCTGCTGTGTGACTGGATCATTAAAAATACCAACAGATGCTCTCAATGATCCAGTAAAACGAGGCAAATCTGTCATCCTTTAATAACCCTGACCACAGTATGCAAACCAAATTATCTACTTATGTTAATATTCGGATTAGGGTACCTATAACAAAGAAACTGAAATATAGAAAAATGAAATTCTAGTTCAACTAAGGTAAACATACATACAAGAAAATTTCAGGTGATATCATGAAGAATAATTCCTAAAAATTTATGTTGTTTTAACAGAGGGCTGTATGCAGTTGTTCAGGCTGAATTCCATTTGAATCCCAGATGATGTCAAGACCTAAAATTACACCCTGCATACACCAGGAGATTAACAATCAACACAGAGAGCACAAATTTAAATTTAAAAGCCTATATTTACTAAACTTATTATGATTTTGAAATATTAACACACTATTGAGCATCTTGTTGTTTTGTCCAGTGATTGTTCAGTAATTTCCAAGAACCTTCAGCTTCATTTGTTATTTTCTGGGTACATATGGCGGCTGATAACTAACATTACATTCGTAAATCTTTGGCAATTTCTTTTCCTTTTCATCAAAATCTGAAAAAGCTTTCATCAATGATGGTCTAATTATATCATAATCAAACTTGAATTCTTTTCTTAACGGCAACAGATTCGATGTTTCGAGGTGTACATCAAAAAGAAAATAACGTCCATGCGTATGCCATTCAGCATGTGCTTTCATTCGATAGGGTAATTCCTGTTCACCCATGCTTTGAATTTTCCGAATCAAACCTCCTTGTTCAAAAATATTATTTGCAGTTCTTCGTAGGACCTCAGCCACATTCTGCTTTGATAGTGCTCTTGTAATTAAAAGCAGCTCATACCTAGGCATTTTACTTCATTTATGTTATTCTAAACAAAGAGGATTTCATTGCGGTGATTTTATAGCAACTGAAAAAAAGTCAACAGAGTTCAATACAAGAGCTATACATGTGAAGACACTTTCACACTCACACACTCATAATGAAATTGTGTAACTTTATCAGTTAGGAATACAACATCATGCCAAAACAATATAGTGAAATCCATCGATTTGTAAGTAATGAAGGAAAATAATTAACAGCAACATTTGTCAGATCAGAATCACTCTTATAAGGTTACATACATGCTTTTCAGCCATAATTCACAATTCATCTGTTTTGATTTGAATAATTTTTTTTTTTTTTTTGGGGGGGGGGGGGGGTTAGGATTACTTTAATGAAACTGAATTTAATTTACCAGTTTATATTAAAAAAAACAAAAACTATTTACTACACGTCATAACAGGTATAATTTATTCTACAATTCACACAAAATACATTAAAATTTAAGTTTGTTACGTATAGTATCGCAATCCAGTATACCCGGTACTTAATCCACAAATAGATTTCAATCTAGCATTTAATCTGGAAATAGATGAACATTGAGCAGTTTATGTATTTTTTATTATGTTCCTGATTTATGACAAACTCAATGTTTTGAGCAACTAAGACATACCATGGGAACAAGCGTTGTTATCACAACTGACTTATGCCTGTTTCGCTCTTGTGACACATGAATAATCTGTATAATTACATACATACATAGTTTAGTGCAAATTCATTCAACGCAAATGTGATGTGAGAGAACAAAATAGAAATAGATCGTTATACAATTCCATTTCTTTTACCACAACTGTGTTACATGTATTTGTGTCACAAATGAGAAGCAGGCGTTGGTAACATTATAAAAAAACCAGACTCAATGTACAAACAAATTATACATATAAAAAGAACTAAAAAGTTTTATAAACATCAAGACTTAGGAAAGCTATCATAATTTAGAATCTTGAAGTTTGTGTTTGTTAACATTTGGAGGGTGCTTGTAAGGAGGAGGCTGTCCAACCTTTTCATCATCAAGTTGACCATACAAAAACCCAGTTGCATGGCCATTTTGTGATCCATTTTGGTTGGCATTACTCCTTGTGTACCTTACCCGATTGCTTTGAAAACATACAGCACAAGTCAACACAACAACTAAAGACAAACCAAGTGCAAGTGGCAGAAAGATAAAAGCAACATCAGCAGTAAGATGCTCAGGTGTGTCATCATATTTTCGTGTGGATAATGCAGCTGCCTCATAATTATCGGTAGAATCAAAATTTTTGTCATACTCAATCGGCACAACTTCTCTTAATGAACACCAATCAATGTTCCAATTAGATTTCACAAATACAGCAGCAGCGTCATTCTCTGGAGGGATACGATTGCAAATAGGCTTCAGGACCAATAAACTAGAGGGAACAGGATTGTTTCCACCAACAATAACAAACACATCTCCTTTTTCTCCAGGCACTGGGTAATATCCACCCTTTCTTTGAGATGCTTTCTCAACGAAGGTCACAAAGTCACCATTAGACCAGACTTTGCTAACAGTTTGCACAAAATTTACACTATTCTTTACGAAATCGTTAACAGTCATCCTTTTTATTCGAAACTCCAACTGGTACTTGACTTCAACTAAAAAAAATATTCAAGATCATTTTCTGTAGATTTCTGTAGGGACATAGTTTTTAACATAATAATAATTTCGATTTGATTTGATTAGCTTAATGATAAACAACTGAAAAAAAACATTTGAAAATTTTTGCATACAAATATGTAAAATGTAAATCATTTCTGATTCATCGGAACCATTCAGCAATGCAGCATGCGTGATGGTGATGGTGGAGTGACCACCTGTCGGATTATCAGTAACGACTAAAAATTACTAACTTAATGGACTTGACTTAAAAGACAATTATGTGACAGTAAAGAAAACAAAGTAAAAATTACCTGTAGGAAGAACAGTAAGCAATTGAACCTTCCTGATAGTCTCATATGTTTCTTTGTTCCACGCAATTACTTCTAGTTTCACAGTGTCGACATCTTCCAAACCAGGTGTTCCATGAAGGACAGCTTCTGCTTTAGAATTCTAGGTGAAAATATAAAGTACATTCTGATCTTTGCAGCAAAAATTTCAACTGGTGCTGTGTGTTCATAAACATAATAATAATAAACATTTTATTTCGGCACATCCACATTACATGGTTCTTCGTCCTAGTATAAATTTTTGTTACATATAAAAATAACTACTTCAAAACTTTATAAAACTACAAGAGTTGTATGATCGATTTATCTATCAGATATGCTTTCACGCTTCTCTTGAACTCGGTCAAAGTTTTACTTTCTCTGACGGATTTTGGGAGGTCGTTAAAGATTCAGACCGCATCCTGTTGAAATGAGCAGTGTTTATGTGTTGTTTAACAATAATAAAATAATTATAATAATGCTTTATTTCAGGGCATAATCCATGTAGTTTCCAAAAGAATATCAGTATTCTCTTGATTGTTCTTTAGCTTCTGTTTGTCAGCTTTAATATACACTTTAAGATGCATGGGGAAGTGATCGTTACATATAGCTTGATAAGTAAGACAAGCGATCGAGTAGGCAAAGTGTGCTTGGATTGGTAACCAAGCTAGTGTAGCTACGTCTACTGTTTTAGCATATTTCTTTAATACAACACTAGCTGAAGTATTAATAACTTTTTGCATCCTTTGTTTTAGATAGTGACGGGATGCCATTCATGACAGCACTACCGTAATCTAGTTTACTTAAAACCAGTGCTTCTACCAATCTTTTGCGTACTTGTTCAGGCACCTGCTCTCCGTGATCCATTTTGTTATTGGAAAGGTAAATAATTTTAAATTCACAACTAATTTGATATCTTAAGATAAACAAATGGAAACAAATTCTGTATATTCAAAAATTGCAATGAGTTCACCCCAACCCTAACAGTTTACGGCTTTTAACCCCAACCATCACAATTTAGCTTACCTTGAACATATTAATTTTAATGCATATCAAATTTTGTGGTATGCAAACTTTTTCAAAACAGATTTTGGTTAGTATTAAATTTCCTGAGACAGCATATATAACCCATTTCACGTGTACTATATTTCAAATTTCTTTATTTTTGATATTTCTAAGAATGAGGCTAGAACACAAACAATTGAAACCAGAAGTGTCATTGCATGGAAATATTTTTAATATCTCCTTGAATTATATGATAAAATCACTAAAAGACATCTTATCATTTAAAAATATTGTTTAAAATATATTAGCATTTTTAATGGCTGTATATTTTAACAAACATCTCACATTTTATATATCATCTCATATTTAGGCAGTAAAACACTTGAAGGGCAACATGTCAAATTTCGCGATTTTTACATTTCGAAATATTTGATGTGTGTTTAACTTCATGATTTTCTATGTTGACATAACTGAGCAGTACTTAATTTCATGAATTTTTCAAAAACAATTTTCAAAAACAATTGTTCAAAAGAAAGTTGTCAATTTTAAAGTAAAGTAACAAAAACATTTTGTAATTCTCATATGAACTGTGATGCTCTGGTGTGATAACTCAATTTTATCATTACAAAAACATGGTTGGATTGCTATCACCAATTAACTATCCGCCAAATACAAAACCCTAATTTAAGGTTTAGTATCAGGGGGTGATCCAGAAAATTATTTTGGGCATCGGTAGTAATGTAAATGTAAGGCGAAAGCTTATAGAACACGCCGAAGGCGTGTAAATCCCACCTGGGGGTTTGGGGGGTGGTGTTAGCCCCCAAAGCGTATTTAAGCTTTAAGAGTCATGTTTTTTGCTTAAAATCAATTCTTTTTGTTCATCACTTAACGTCAGCTCGTGAGCTCGTATGCAGTCGCAGTCACGGATCATAGCCTCATAAGATGCAACTAACAATTGCACAAGAAATAATAACAAAACTTTTATATTTAGGGAGACATAATACTCACATACACAGGCCTGGTCGTAAGAAAATTGGCAGACGTGTGGTCATCGCACGCCTTAATTGATGATATCAGTTATGGCGTGCGATCGAGTTTTTCATCCGTCACCTTAAGATAGTCTTTATACTGTATGATTTTCAAATAAATTTCAATAGCAATGCTATATATTTTTGTGATTTTGAAATGTGTCATGTTGAAGGAGAATAAGTTTAACAAGAGACAAAACAAATCGATTTTACAAGAAATAAAAAAAAACGATGTAAGGCTGTAAATAAGCGCCAGACATTGGATATTTTCCGACAAGAATTGCACTATGTCTGATGTGAGATCCTGTTCTGTCGAACATTATGTCCCGTATCAGTTTACCGCCTTGTTCTATGACTGATTCTACCAGCCGTGTTTGACTCTATTTCGCAACAACATTCTCCGAATTAAAAGTATGCAGAATTATATCGTAAGGTGCAGGATATAAACCTCATTAATTATTAATTTGTTTTTATCATTTACTTATTTTGTAACAGGTAACATATTAACTAGAAAGATCAAACTTTGCATCCTTTTGTTTTGTTACTTCAAAACATGTTTGAATTAAAGTATATAAAGACGTTTCTGTTTATTATAGTTTGT